>JALJCO010001235.1:0-242500 GCA_023101725.1 Atherinomorus stipes
AAGAAAAAAAGAGAGACAAATTATGTATCAACTATTAAACATCGATTTAATCTATATTATTAATATTATTGTTATTATGATCATCATTATCATTATTTTTACACTTATAGTGAACTTTTGAGTTATTATAGGGGGGGGAAAGCCATTTATATCTTAAAACTATTTTTAAAAAGTCTGTTTTTAACAGAGATGTGTGATATTTGTTCATGGGATGAAACCCAGACCGGAGATGTGAAAACCAGTCTGACCAGCAGGGGGCGCTGTGGCCACACCACTGCCTGACGCTCCGCTCATTCACCCTACAGCAGTGTATGTGTGTGTGTGTCAGAGTGCCAATTAGTTTTTGACGAGGTTAGGCGCCCGGAATAATTAACACACACGCACACACATTTTTGATTAGTGTGTAAATGCGTGTGTGTAATGAGTGTGTAAAGGTCAGAGGTCAGCAGGTTCACGGCTGCGTGTGTGAATCTGCAGACACACATACATCACATCGATCTGATCCGTGTGTGTTTTATCGCTGCTGTCAAGCCTCGTTTCCGTGACGATCACCACGGCGGCTCTGATTATTCACCTGTCACACTCGCGCGCGCCCCTCCTGCCCGCTGCGTGTCCCCCTCCCTCAGTGGTCGCCGTGGCAACCGTGGTTTGACTGGCAGCTGGAGGCCTCGCTGCCGCAGCAGCAACACAGATGAACTGGATTAGGAGGAACAAACCATCACTGTGTGTACTGGTTTCTATGGGAGTGTGCTGGTGGTGCCACCATCAGAGGGCGCTGGTGTGACGCCGTCTCTGATCCGATTACGGCCGCACACACCAAAGCATTGGGGGGGGAAACCGCATCGATGAGAGGTTTCCCAGTGGATCCGCATGCCACGTCTCAGCAAAAGATCAGTGTTTAATCCACACAACACACTAGAACTCACCAGTCCAGAAGGGGCAGCAAAACGGACATTTATAGAAGAGGAAAAGATATTTAAAAGCAAATGTGAGCGTTCTCTCTGACCAGGCCACCAACCCACAGATAGCCTACTGGGATAAGTGGTCATATTAGACAACCCTGCAATGAAGCCTAATGCCCGCTAATACTGTGTCCAACCAGCATCACTGACAAGGCTTACCATCAGATCCGACATCTGGAGGAGGTTTAGCAGCTGAATGCTAGCACAGTTGGCAAAAAAACGTCAACACGCAACACGCACAAAATAAAGATAAAGCTGAAAGCGCGTTAAGACCCAACCTGATGTTGGTGTCAGGGGGTCTGGTTTAATTACAAGTCTATGTGAAGGCGAGTCATGAGGGCATTGAGGCGCATTTTGGGCGTTTGAGCATCCGATGCCGGCGTCATAAATGTCCAAGGCAGCGGACTCCAGAGTTGAAAAGTGTGAACTCTTGCCGCTGGGCGTCAACCGATGAGAATGACTCAGTAAAATAAAAAAGACAAATCGTGATTCTCATCATGATGTGGTGAAACGGAAGACTCTCGTCATGGATGTCGTGGAACGGAAGGTTCTCATTACGGTTGTGGTGGAATAGGAAATTCTCATGGTGATGAGATGGAACGGGAGATTCTCATCCTGGATGAGGTGGAACAGAAGATTCTCATCCTGGATGCAGTGGAAAAGGAAATTCTCATCATGATGAGGGTGGAACGACAGATTCTCTTCTTGGATGAGGTGGAATGGCAGATTCTCATCATGATGAGGTGGGAAAGGAGATTCTCATTGTGATGTGGTGGAACGGGAAATTCCCCTCGTGATGTGGTGGAATGGGAGATTCTCATCATGAGGGGAGGTGTGGAACGGGAGATTCTCATCAGGATGCAGTGGAATAGGAGATTCTCACCATGATGAGGTGGAATGGCAGATTCTCACCATAATGTGGTTGAACAGAAGATTCTCATCACGGATGTGGTGGAACAGGAAATTCTTATCCTGGATGTGGTAGAAAAGGAGATTCTCATCCTAGATAAGGTGGAACGGGAGATTCTCATCACGGATACAGTGGAATGGGAGATTCTCATCTTGATGTGGCGGAACGGAAGATTCTCATCATGGATGCGGTCGAATGGGAGATTGTTATCATGATGAGATGGCAGGGGAGATTCTCATCATAATGAGGTGGCATGGGAGAGTCTCATATACAGGAGATTCTCACCCTGGATGCAGTGGAATGGGAGATTCTCATCATGATAAGGTGGAACGGGAGATTCTCATCATGATGTGGGGGGAATGGGAGATTCTCATCCTGGATGCAGTAGAATGGGAGATTCTCATCATGATGAGGTGGAATGGGAGAGTCCCATCCTGGATGCTGTGGAATGGAAGATTCTCATCGTGATGTGGTAGAACGGGAGATTTTCATCACGGATGTGGTGAAACGGGAGATTCTCATTCTGGATGTGGTAGAATGGGAGATTCCCTTCACGAATATGGTGGAACAGGAGGTTCTCATCACGGATGTTGTGAAATGGGAGACTGTCATCCTGGATGAGGTGAAACGGAAGATTCTCATCAGGATGTGGTGGAAAAGAAGATTCTCATCACGGATCTCGTGGAACAGAAGATTCTCATCATGGATGCGGTGGAACGGGAGTGTCTTATCCTGAATGAGATGGAACAGGAGATTCTCATCCTGGATGCAGTGGAATGGGAGATTCTCATCATGATAAAGTGGAACGGGAGACTCATTTTTGATTTGGTAGACCGGAAGATCCTCATCACGGATGTGTCGGAATGGGAGATTCTCATCATGATGAGGTGAAATGGGAGATTCTCACCATGATGTGGTGGAACAGGAAATTCTTATCCTGGATGTGGAAGAAGAGGAGATTCTCATCACGGATACGGTGGAATGGGAGATTCTCATCTTGATGTGGTGGAACGGAAGATTCTCATCATGGATGCGGTCGAATGGGAGATTGTTATCATGATGAGATGGCAGGGAGATTCTCATCATAATGAGGTGGCATGGGAGAGTCTCATATACAGGAGATTCTCACCCTGGATGCAGTGGAATGGGAGATTCTCATCATGATAAGGTGGAACGGGAGATTCTCATCATGATGTGGGGGAATGGAAGATTCCCATCACGGATGCAGTGGAATGGGAGATTCTCATCCTGGATGCAGTAGAATGGGAGATTCTCATCATGATGTGGTGAACTTGGGAGATTCTCATCGTGATGTGGTAGAACGGGAGATTTTCATCACGGATGTGGTGAAACGGGAGATTCTCATTCTGGATGTGGTAGAATGGGAGATTCCTTCACGGATATGGTGGAACAGGAGGTTCTCATCACGGATGTTGTGAAATGGGAGACTGTCATCCTGGATGAGGTGAAACGGAAGATTCTCATCAGGATGTGGTGGAAAAGAAGATTCTCACCACGGATCTCGTGGAACAGAAGATTCTCATCATGGATGCGGTGGAACGGGAGTGTCTTATCCTGAATGAGATGGAACGGGAGATTCTCATCCTGGATGCAGTGGAATGGGAGATTCTCATCACGGATACGGTGGAATGGGAGATTCTCATCTTGATGTGGTGGAATGGAAGATTCTCATCATGGATGCGGTCGAATGGGAGATTGTTATCATGATGAGATGGCAGGGGAGATTCTCATCATAATGAGGTGGCATGGGGGAGTCTCATATACAGGAGATTTTCATCCTGGATGCAGTGGAATGGGAGATTCTCATCTTGATGTGGTGGAACGGAAGATTCTCATCATGGATGCGGTCGAATGGGAGATTGTTATCATGATGAGATGGCAGGGGAGATTCTCATCATAATAAGGTGGCATGGGGAGTCTCATATACAGGAGATTCTCACCCTGGATGCAGTGGAATGGGAGATTCTCATCATGATAAGGTTGAACGGGAGATTCTCATCATGATGTGGGGGAATGGAAGATTCCCATCACGGATGCAGTGGAATGGGAGATTCTCATCCTGGATGCAGTAGAATGGGAGATTCTCATCATGATGTGGTGAACTTGGGAGATTCTCATCGTGCTGTGGTAGAACGGGAGATTTTCGTCATGGATGTGGTGAAACGGGAGATTCTGATTCTGGATGTGGTAGAATGGGAGATTCCCTTCATGGATATGGTGGAACAGCAGGTTCTCATCATGGATGTTGTGAAATGGGAGACTGTCATCCTGGATGAGGTGGAACGGAAGATTCTCATCATGATGTGGTGGAATGGGAGATTCTCATCAATGATGTGGTGGAAAAGAAGATTCTCATCACGGATCTCGTGGAACAGAAGATTCTCATCATGGATGCGGTGGAACGGGAGTGTCTAATCCTGGATGAGATGGAACGGGAGATTCTCATCATGATAAAGTGGAACGGGAGACTCATTTTTGATTTGGTAGACCGGAAGATTCTCATCACGGATGTGTCGGAATGGGAGATTCTCACCATGATGTGGTGGAAAGGAAGATTCTCATCACGGATGTGGTGGAACAGGAAATTCTTATCCTGGATGTGGTAGAAGAGGAGATTCTCATCCTAGACAAGGTGGAACAGAAAACGTTTATCATGGATGTGGTGGAACGGGAGATTCTCATCATGGATGCGGTGGAATGGGAGATTGTCATCATATTGAGGTGGCATGGGAGATTGTCATCATGATGCAGTGGAAGGGGAGATTCTCATCCTGGATGCGGTGGAATTGGAGATTCTCATCATGATGAGGTAGAACGGGAGATTCTCATCATGATGTTGGGGAATGGAAGATTCTCATCACGGACGCAGTGGAATGGGAGATTCTCATCCTGGATGCAGTGGAATGGAAGATTCTCATCATGATGTGGTGGAATGGGAGATTCTCATCGTGATGTGGTAGAACTGGAGATTCTCATCACTGATGTTGTGTAATGGGAGTTAGTCATCCTGGATGAGGTGAAACGTGGGTTTCTCATCACGGATGTGGTGGAACAGGAGATTCTCATCCTGGATGAGGTGGAACAGGAGATTATCATCATGATGTGGTGGAATGGGAGATTCTCATCAATGATGTTGTGGAAAAGGAGATTCTCATCATGATGTGGTGCAAAAGGACAGGATATTTTAATCATTGATGTGGTGGAAAAGGAGATTCTTATCCTGGATAAGGTGTAACGGGAGATTCTCATTGTGATGCGGTGTAATGGGAGATTTTCATCATCATGCCGTGGAATGGCAGATTCTCATCATGATGTCGTGGAACAGGAGATTCTCATCATTGATGCGGCGGAAAAGGAGATTCTCATTATAATGTAGTGGAACAGGTCCGGAGATTCTAATAACTGATGTGGCGGAAAAGTAGATTCTCATCCTGCATTTGGAGGAATGTGAGATTCTCATCCTGGATGCGGTGGAATGGGAGATTCTCATCACGGATGTGATGGAACAGGAGATTGTCATCCTGAATGTGGTGAAATGGGAGATTGTCATCCTGGATGAGGTGGAACAGGAAATTCTCATCACGGACGTGGTGGAACAGGCGATTTTCACCTAGATGAGGTGGAAGGGCAGATTCTCATCATTGATGTGGCAAAAAAGGAGATTCTCATTATGATGTGGTGGAACAGGTCAGGAGATTCTAATCACTGATGTGGCGGAATAGTAGATTCTCATCCTGGATTTGGTGGAACTTGAGATTCTCATCCTGGAAGCGGTGGAATGGGAGATTCTCATCACGGATGTGATGGAACAGGAAATTGTCATTCTGAATGTGGTGAAATGGGAGATTGTCATCCTGGATGAGGTGGAAAGGCGATTCTCATCAAGATGAGGTGGAGCACAGGAGATTCTAATCATTGATCTGGTAGAAAAGGAGATTCTCATCATGATGTGAAACAGGTCAGGAGATTCTAATCATTTATGTAGCAGAAAAGGAGATTCTCATCCTGGATGTGGTGGAACGGGATATTCTCATCCTGGATGTGGTGGAACAGGAGATTCTTATCTGATTGAGGTGGAATGGAAGAGTCTCATCTTGATGTGGTGGAACGAGAGATTCTCACCATGATGTGATGAGACGAGAGATTCTCATTATAGATGTGGTGGACTAGAGATTCTTATCCTGGATGTGATGGAATGGGAGATTCTCATAATAGATGTGGTGGAACGGGAGATTCTCATTTTGATGTGGTTGAATGGGAGATTCTCATCATAATGTGGTGAAACAGGTCAGGAGATTCTAATCACTGATGTTGTGGAAAAAGGAGATTTTCATCCTGGATGTGGTGGAACGGGAGATTCTCATCATGGTGTGGTGGAACAGGACATTCTCATTTTGATGTTGTGGAGCAGGAGATGCTCATCACAGATCTTGTGGAACAGGAGATTATCATCATAAGGATGTGGAAAGGGAGATTCTTATCATGATGAGGTGGAACAGGATATTCTCATTGTGATGCAGTGGAATGGGAAATTCTCATCACGGATCTGGTCGAATTGGAGATTCTCATCATGATATGGTGGAACAGGAGATTCTCATGATGTGGTGGAACAGGAGATTTTCATCATGATATGGTGGAACGGGGGATTCTCATGATGAGGTCGAACGAGAGATTCTCATCATGATGTGATGAAATGAGAGATTCTCATCATAGATGTGGAACGAAAAATTCTCATCCTGGATGAGATGGAATAGGAGATTCTCATAATAGATGTGAAGGAATGGGAGATTCTCATCCTGGATGTGGTGGAACAGGAGATTCTCATTTTAAAGAGGTGAAATGGGAGATTCTCATCCTAGATGTGCTGGAACGGGAGATTCTCATCATGGTGTGGTGGAACAGAACATTCTTATTTTGATGTGGAATGGGAGATTCTCATCATAGATGTGATGGAACGGGAGATTCTCATTTTGATGTGGTGGAAAGGGAGATTCTCATTATGGATGTGGTGGAACAGGGAGATTCTCATTATGGTGTGGTGGAATAGGAGATTGTCATTATGTGGTGAAATGGGAGATTCTCATCGAAATGTTGTGGAACAGCAGATTTTCATTATGGATATGTTAGAACGACAGCTTCTCATCACAGATGTGCAGCCTACTAATCTGCAGCAGCTGGGTGATGCTGTCATATTGATATGGGGCTGTTTGAACTGGCTCACAGCCTCATGTTCCTGTGCAGGATGAAGTGTGACATCATCTCAGCTCATTTGACTGTGAAACCTCCATCAGAACCATCTGTCTTAGAAAAGTTCTGCTTTCACCAGGATCCACCGGTTTTAACACCTTGTACCAACTAATCCTCTCCAACAAAGAGGTAAAAATGCGTGTGTGTGTGTGTGAGAGTGTGTGTGAAGGGAGTGATGCATGGTGGGAAATCGTTTAGCGCCCTCACCAGTCCTTGGTGACGGCCCCCGGCGACGGGATGAGAAACGAGGCGGCGACGAGGATGTAATTTGAGAGGGAGAATGAGGAGGGATGACGGAGTGACAGATAGGAGCGAAACAGAGAAAGAGAGAGAGGAATGAGGAAGAGGAGGGGACAGTGAGTGATGAAGGAGGACAAAGGAGGACAGTGAATGACAGAATAAGAAGAAGAAGAGGAGGAGGAGGAGGACAGATCTCTCCTTCTCTCACTCTGTCGAAGCGTAAACGAGGCGAGTGCTTCGTTTCTCCTGCAAGCCAATTTGAATAATGGGCGGTCTAATTTCCCTCACACACACATACATGCACACACACACATTTTCCATGTGATGCCCTGATTGCCTGCATGTGCGTGCATGTTAGATTAAAGGTGCGTGCTTGTGTGTGAATGCGCGCACACGGATATTTTTTCCTCCTCAGCTGCAGGCAAAATCGTCTGCTTCCCTCCGTCAAGTAAACACACAACAAAAACACCTATTCCCAGCAGAACCAGTAAAACCTGCCGCTACGCACAAGTTCCTCACGAAGCCTTCTGCTGCAGTGTGCAGCTAGGGGGCACTGTGACATCATTCCTGGATTTATAGAATAAAAAAAAAAAAAATGTCCCACAATCTAAACTCACATTTCCAGGCTGTGTGAAAATGTCCAAGAGAAAGTAACGATGCCCAGAGGCTGATGCAGTACCAGAAGTAGCCACTCGAGAGAAAATTCAGCTAACATAAGCAGCTAACATGGACCAGCTAAGGCATTTTTAGAGTTCTCTTTCATAAATGTCAATGTGAAACCATACGCAAGACTGAATGTTTATGCTAGCTGGGTTACCCAGGGCAACTGAACTCCGTTGCTCAGCCAGATGTGAGAAAACACGTATATTGACGTAGTTTATTTTCCTTACTTATTATGTTATTGTTATTGCCACCGTTGCTAGTCATAAGCTATGTGAAGCTTTGAGCTGAATTTCTGCACCAGTTGTTTACCAATCAGAACCAGGTTGTTCTGTTGCCATGCCATTTACGATCTCCAATGCACTGCGATATAGAGGATGTTTCGGCATTTCAGAAAGCAGACTGTTAGCGGGCTTTTGAATAATGTGCATGCGCAAGACCAACCTGCTAGATTTACAGTTCCCTCCCCGGGCCACAGAATAACTCGCACGAGCCACTCCAGTGTTTAGCAGACAGCAGGTACAGATTCTCACATAGTGTCACAAACACAACTAAAACAGATATCATTGTCTGAACGTTGCTAACTGCAAGCAGAATGGCTGTCAGCAACCTACTGGAAACATCAGACGAGTGCACGCAGCTTGTGGGACGCAGGATTGCTCTCACCAATCAATCACTCTCATTGACCAGTCTCGCCTATTACCCGTTGAATTGACAGTCAATCACTCTTACTACGGTAGTAAAAGTGATTGATGAGCCAACAGACAAATGGAAAATGTAAGGAATGCAGAGATGATCGGTGGGTATTTTTTTCAGCCCCATTACTTTCGCAGCTGATGTATAATAATATCTATATATTTAAAGCTTTTAGTTAATCATAGCGTATGGGGAAGTGAACCCAATTTTACCAAATATTGCGACAATTGTTGAAAGAAACATCTTCTATAATGCCTTTAAATGATCATCTGGACACCCAGGTATTGCATACAGATCTGGGCGCATGAAAAAGTTCCTCCTTTTTCTGCCAGAAGTGGTGCACTAATAGTGCACCATTACTGCACTATCACTGGCTGAATGACTTGTCCTGCAAATACTGTACGGCATCACGTACGGTGTCCAAACTTGGCGTGTGGAAACATCCTTGTTCCGGGCATTCATTTATGCTCTGAAATCATTTCCCCTGGGCACACAGGTGTTTCTCTGTACGATTGAATTAGCAGACAAGTGGCTGGTAAGTGGCTGGGAAGATCTGATCTGTAGTTACTGTAAACCAGGGGTAGGCAACTCCAATCCTCAAGGGCTGGAGTAGCTGAGAGATTTAGTACCTCCTGCATGTTCTGGGTCGTTTTTGGAGCCTTCTCTTGGTGGAACATATCCAACAAACCTATAGACACACTCCACAAAATTGGATATGCCCCCAATATTTCACATTCATTCAGGAAGTGGGGGAAAGCTATCCCAGCCTACGCTGAGCTTTGCATTTTTCAGAGATCATTATCCATGATCGACGGACATACTTCACTAAAACACCACCATCTGACAACGACGGACACCCTGCAGACAAAGATATTCTGTTGCCGACTGGTATCTTGATTTCAGTGACTTTGAGTGATCTAATGTTGAGTGGAGAATTGATCTGAGATCAGATTTTTATTTGCTGCTCCCATTCGCTCTGAAGCAAGTCCAGTTGATGATTTGTCTTCTTGTATTAAGATCTGCTTGAATTCATATTATTAATATTCTTCGGCTGCATTGCGCTCGTGTCCACAGCGCAAAGCCCGAGAATAAAAGGATAAAGAAAGTATTCGCTCACCTTCGTTGACTCACATGTGAGCTTAAGTGATGTCCCATTCCTAATGCATAGGGTTCAATATGACGTTGGTCCACCTTGCAGCTAGAACAGCTTCAACTCTTCTGGGAAGGCTGTCCACAAGGTTTAGGAGTGTGTTTATGGGAATTTTTGACCATTCTTCCAGAAGCACATTTGTGAGGTCACACTAATGTTGGACGAGAAGGCCTGGCTCTCAGTCTCAGCTCTAATTCATCCCAAAGGTGTTCTATCAGGTTGAGGTCAGGACTCTGTGCAGGCCAGTCAAGTTCATCCACACCAGACTCTGCCATCCATGTCTTTATGAACCTGCTTTGCGCACTGGTCATGTGTCATGTTGGAAGAGAAAGGGGCCAGCTCCAAACTATTCCCACACAGTTGGGATCATGGAATTGTCCAAAATGTCTTGGTATGCTGATGCATTCAGAGTTCGTTTCACTGGAACTAAGGGGCCAAGCCCAGCTCCTGGAAAACACCCCTACACCATAATGCTTCACATTCGGTTGCAAATTGCTCCAGTGAGAGTTGAAGATCACAGCCTGATGAAGCCAGAAGAACTGTATCATCTGTCAAAAGCTTCATCCTGAGGCCACCAAATCAGAACCCCTCAACATCTCATCTGCACTAAAATTTTGTTCCTAAAAGTCATTAACTAAAACAGTCACAAAAGGCAACATCGGCAGAGTCCAACCCTCACTGAAAACATATATGGTCTTACTGCCGGCATGTGTACCGAGCTCTGACACCAGTTGTACAGAGACCACTTGAACAAGGATGTCCAGTACTCCATATCCCTTGAGCACTCCTCACAGCACTCCCTGGTGGACACTGTCCTTCTGCATGTCCATAAAACACATGTAGACTGGTTGCACAAACTTCCATGCTCCCTCCAAGATCCCACTAAGGGTGTAGAGCTGATCCACTATTCCACGGCCAGCACAAAATCTACACTGTTTCTCCTCAACCTGAGGTTTGACTATCTGAGAGACCCTCCTCTCCAGGACACCCTGAATAGACATTACTAAGAAGGCTGAGAAGTTTGATCTCACTGTAAACACACTTCCAGTTCCCCTTCTTAAAAAGGGGACCACCACCCCAGTCCCCCAGCCCAGAGCATTCATCCCAATGTCCACACAATGCTGCAGAGGCATGGCAACCAAGACAACATACAGAGCCTTGAGGGACTTGAGGCAGATCTCACCCACTCCTAGGGCCTTGCCACTGAGGAGATTTTAATTGTAGCAGTGACCTAAGCTGTAGAAATAGGAAAACCCACCTTCCCACCCCCAGACTCTGCTCCCTCATCAGAAGATGTGTCAGTAGGATTGAGTAGGTCTTCATAGTATTCCTTCAACCGCACACAACACCCCGAGTCGAGGTCAGTTGCATCCCATCCCCACTGTGCACAGCTTTTCTCAGTGGCCCCACCAAACTCCTCTCGCACCCAAGGTTTTGCCTCAGCTGACAATGAAACCACATTTTGCGTTGTCTGCTGGTACCTATCAACTCCCAACAGGCCAGAAATGCCTGACAGGACTCTTCATTCAGCTCAATGGCATCCTTCACCACCAATGTGTTTGAAGATCACCACCACAACAGGCACTGACCCGCTTAATGCCACAGCTCTGGTCAGCTTCCTCAACAATAGAGGTGTGAAACACAGCTCACTCAGACTCATATCCCCCCGCCTCACCTGGAATATGGTTGAAGCTTTGTCGGAGATGGGCGTTAAAGCTCTTTCTTACAGGAGGCAATATCAGATGTTCCCAACAGAAGCTGGGTTTCCAAAACACCTGGAATTGCCCAAAACTTAAATATCACTATTAGAAACCGCTGATGGAAACACATACATTTCGAAAAAAAAACAAAAAACTCTCAAATATCACACACAAATGTTTTTATGCTTTCATGAGGCATAAATCCAGACCTTTTGATAAAGCAGTTTTATTGCATAAGTGTAATGGAAACATTTTTTTCCGCAATTACACGCCATCAGGCGTGACGTAGGGACGAAAATCCAGTTATTCCTTCTTGATTATGATGAATATGATCATTTACAAGCATTAACTGTGAAATGGGAGTGATGGGGGAAGTTTTAGCAGTCATATAAGAGAAATCCCCAAAGCGCCGTAACTCAGCAAGCTGAGTTCATTTAGGACATTATACAGACAGTTTAAGTTCTTAATGTATTAATGACTGGCCATGAGTTATTTATGTTGTTTGCACACATTTGTAACACCACAACTCAGTTATCTCGTTCCCACATGTTAATTATATGTCACCAGGATTTAATAAAACGTGACCACGGATAACATCATATGACTGCGCCTTCATATCAACAGTTATCAATTAAAGTGGAATACAAGATCAAGAAATGACATCCGCACCCCAATAGTTAATCCCGAGGAGTTTTAAATTTGTGTTACATTTCGGGCATCTGTTCTGGAAGTTGCCACAAGTGTTTTTCCCTGCTGATGTGATCAGAGACTCTGTACATACTGACTTTACCTCTAAATTATCATCCGCTGCTTTCATCTCCTGGTGAGGAGCAGCAGCAGCTCTAAAACACTAAGGCCCTGATTTACGAAAAGTTTGCGCGTGTTAAAACCAGCACTATCTTCATTGAATGCCCAATTATCCACCGGAGCTGATTGACAAAGCAGAGCAAAAAGGAGGTTTGCGCCTGTTAACGGGCAAAATAGCCCCGCTATCCATTTTACATGTCTGCGATAGATGAATATGCAATCTGGGCGTTTCTGCCAGAACGCGCAAAATATTGGGAGGAGACTATGCAAACAACTCAGCTCAAGACACGCAATGTGATTTATCAACCATGCAACAGAAAGTGGGTACAAAAAATTGCATGTAATTTAGCACGTCTGAAAAGCAGGTGTTAACTGGCAGCTTTATGCACTGATGGCTTAAAGAGGGTGGCCTACAGGCCTGCAGACATGCAGCATTGGGTCGAAATCATTTCTCATGAGGTGTCCCAGCGACACGTCAAGTTTTCATTATTTAATCAAATAACAATCAACATCACTATTTAACACAGGTTATTCTAGACAGAGGAATCAGATGAATCAGAACATCTGAAGCTGCAGCATAATAATTAAAGCTGACATTAATTATGTCTTTTTATTTATTTATTTTTTTGCCAATTTATTGCTGCTATGAGGTTGTTGTCCAGCGTGAAGAGATTCCCACCCCAAAGAAAACTGAAAAAAAAATAGTAATGTAGAACAAACTATTGATACTACATTTAACTGAGTTTTGCGTGGGGTGGGGGCAATTACGCATGTCCAGCACCTGGCATTGTGCCAAAGAGTGCACACTGCTGTGCTTAATATCAGACCATCTTCAACAGCGTCTCCTTATCCATGTCCTTAAACTGGCTGCTTCTTACGACCCACAGGGAAACCTGCTGCATTGTTTTTATTTTATAGTTATTGAAGAGTTCATTTGCAAAAACAGACAAACACCATTGTGGAAAACTGGAGGTAACTGCTTTTCATCGCTGTACAAACGTCATATCTCCATTCTACATCATTAAAACTCTCTACTTCATGTGAGCTTGATTTGGTGAAAATATTCAAAAAGTAAATGAAGAATTTATTTGCAGAAGCAGTTAATTCCATTTTTTCTAAATAGCGTCTGTCTATTTTTGCAAATGAACTCTTCATATTTATCTTATATTCTGTTTTTTACTTGCCTCATATTTAATCTCTGGAACTAATATCTCTCTATCAGGATGAATTTCATTTTGCGTTTACCACATGCTCTTCTGAACTTTCCATGGCACAGCAATAGCGCACACTAAATCCTCATTTAAATACTGTTGTTTGTGTCTGTTACAGATTGCGTGTGTAATCTTTGTAGATCACCCGCAAACGCTGATTCATTTGGATTCTTTGTAAATCAGGGCCTAAATGTTTATATCTCAATCCTCCTCAAAGTGGAGTCTCGCGGGACAGGGATTTTACAAGAATTATGGCTTATACTATTCAATGGAAACACCTACATATACGCTATTGTACTTTTTCAAAATTTAAGAAATATCGCTTTTTATTTTTTGAAAAGGTCTAATGGAAACCCAGCTAGACTCTCACAGCACATTTGGGTCTGCAAGGCCTGGCCGGATCCCCCTCCACCATCTGAGCCAATTTACCCCCAGGTGATGATCATTTGACAGCTCCACCCCTCTCTTCACCTGTGTGTCCAAGACACACAGCAACATGTCTGATGGTATGACTACAAAGTTGATTATCAAACTGCAACCACACATGCATCTGGTACCAGGTGCATATGTGGACACTTATATTTGAACATGGTGTTCATTATGTTCAATCTGTGACAGACAGAGAGGCCAAATAACAAAACACTACTGGGGTTCAGATTGAGGGGCCATTCCTCCCAGTCATGGCCCTCCGGGTCTCAACTGGGCCCACAGGCATCTGCCCAGACACCAGGTGCTCACCACTGTGCCCCACCTCCAGGCCTGGTTCAAGAAGGGGGCTCAATCTGGATCCAACATTGTTTCTCATCATAGGGGTCTTCTGAGGCACATTTTGTTTGGTCCATCACCTAGAGACCTGCTTGCCTCGAATAACCCTACCAGGGATATGAAACCCCAAGGGACGACTAAAATCATTCCTTATAGTAGAAACCTCAGTGTCAGTGCATTGCCACTTTGCCATGTGCTGATTTAAATTTTGGCAGGCTAGATTAATGTAAGCATGTGTTGACACATTAACATCTTATGACAGTCTCTCACTGATCTGGATACATTGTTTAGTTTGGAAAATCATAGGATCATAGGACAAAGTGCAGCTCAAAAGACCCTTTATTAAGAAAAATATCATTGGAGCCATGTGTCTCTTTCCTGGAAGTCACCAGGGCCCCCCTCTGGAGCCAGTCCTGGCGGTTTGGCATGAAGGCAAGCACCTGGTGGCCAGACCTTTGCCCATAGGGCCAGAAAGGACAACATGGGCCCCCTTTTCTGCCGACTCACCACCTGCAAGAGGGGCTGTAGATTTTGGGTGCAGTGTGACCTAGGCAGTAGCCGAAGTCAGGGAAGACCCTGGTGGTTTGATCCTTGGCTGCAGAAGTTATCTCTAGGGATGTGCAATGTCACCTCTCTGGCAGGGAACAAGCCTGAGCTGGTGCACAAGGGTAGGTACTTCTTTATTGTTACAACATTTTTTGGTAATAAATCTCATACATCTGGAAAAGGCTGGTGTGGATGGTTTGCTGCTGACCTTGACTCAGGACATTTTGGGTAGGTGGAACGAATATTTCAAAGACCTCCTCAATCCCACTGACACATCTTCTGATGAGGAAGCAGAATTTGGGGACTCAGGGGTGGACTCTCCTGTCACCGGGGCTGAGGTCTCTGAGATGGTTAACTCATTGACTGCCAGACCTTTTCCGAGCAGAGCGCTCCATATTGCCAGGATTTTTAAGCATTTTCACTGATTTTGGGAGATCCACAGAATATTGTGTACTATGCCAATACAAACACTGAATGTACCAAAGGAAAGCTTAGACTCTCTTCTTTTATCAGAAAAAAAACATTTGTTTCTAGCTTTTTCCATTCTTTAGTAATCTGCAGTAGAACATGGCTTTGTTGCAGCGAAAATGCCTGTTTCTGACCAAAAAGCAGAGAAAAATAGCTTTGAATGCCGAGGTCCGCTTCAAATGGAAAAGTGTCTTTGATGCCAATATTTTTTTACTTTAGTAACACCTTCATCATCTGATCAGCTGTTTACTTCTATGAAACAACAAATACAACACTGAGAAAAGTTTTGGAAGCAAAATAATTATTTACTAGCTAAATAAGTCACAAGAAGTTTGTTTCACAACACAATATTTGACAGAAACAGAGAGCAGAAACGTCTCTCTACTCCTCCCTCATTTTCCTTCCACCGTTGCTTAGGTGCGCACGCAGTGCACCCCCCCCCCCCCTCCCCCGCGGGAAACAACCGCATGCGGTAGACTTACTTTCACTTTCAGCCTGCCGCACTTCGCTGCTGTATTTCCAAAGTGTCTTCGATCGATCGTGTCTGTCTGTCACCGATCACTTTTCCCACAAACTTTCCTCCTTCATCCACCTCCTAAACAGCTTTGATTACGACCGGTCGCCATGTTCTCAACCCCCGCTGCAGGATCCAGCACACTTCAGCCGGTTAGCTCTAACAACCGCTAAAACACAGGAAGCATCATAGAATTGCATCACTTCCTGGTAGGTTTTTTTTAAGCTTGTCTGACACCGCCATCTGCTGGATTAGATGAAAACTACCAAAAAAATTAACATGAGCTCTTGGTACTCTCTGACAAGCTCCGCCAGAGATTAAAGTAGCTCTGCCGATTAAAACCCTTAATTAACGTGGAAACACGTGATTGGCAGCCAGTGAGTTAAAAAGCTCCTCAATGGCAGGGCCCCAGGAGTACACAAGATCTGCTTGGAGTTCATCAAGGCTCTGGATGCAGTGGGGCTGTCTTTGGCTGACACATCTCTTCAGCATTGCGTGGACATCTGGGACATCTCGGATTGAGGAGGAGCAATGTGGTTTTCGTCCTGGTCGCGGAACAGTGGACCAGCTCTACACGCTCTTCAGGGTCCTGGAGGGGGCATGGGAGTTCACCCAACCAGTCTACATGTGCTTGGGGGACTTGTGGAAGGCATTCGACAGTGTACCCTGGGGACTGCTATGGGGGGTTCTCCGGGAGTATGGAGTACAGGAGCTGTCTGGTCCCTGTACGACTGCTGCCAGAGCTTGGTCTGCATTTCCAGGAGTAAGTTGGATTCTTTTCCAGTGATGGTTGGACTCTGCCAAGGTTGCCCTTTGTCACCGATCCTGTTCATAACCTTTATGGACAGGCTTTCACGGAACAGCTGAGGTGTTGATGGGATCTGGTTTGGTGGCCTCAGGAATGGATCTGCTTTTTGCAGATGATGTGATTCTGCTGGCTTCATTGGGCTGTGATCTCCAACTCTCACTGGAGCAATTCACAGTTGAGTGTGAGGTGACTGGGAGGAGAATCAGCACGTCCAAATCCAACACCCAAAAGAGGTGGAGTGCCCTCTTTGGGTGAAAGGTGAGGTCCTGCCCCAGGTGGAGGAGTTCAAGTATCTCAAAGTCTTTACGAGTGAGTGGGAAAATGGAGCAGGAGATGGACAGACGGATCAGTGTGGTGACTGCAGTGATGCTGACTCTGCATTGCTCTGTCACAGTGAAGGAGCTGAGCCAGAAGGCGAATCTCTCAATTTATCAGTCGATCTATGTTCCTACCCTCACTAATGATCATGAGCTGTGGGTCATGAGCGAAAGAACAAGTTCACGAGTACAAGCGGCCAGAATGAGTTTCTGCCACAGGGGGGCTGGGCTCTCTCTTAGAAATAGGGTAAGCTCAGTCATCCAGGAGGGGCTAAAAGTAGAGCCGCTGATCCTCCAAATCCAGAGGGGCCAGATGAGGAGGGCAGGGTATCTGGTCAGGATGCCTCCTTAGCACCCTTCCTGGTGAGGTGTTCCAGGATGTCCCCCTGGGATGAGACCCAGATGTCTAGGGGTAAAAGGGCCGTCAACATACAAAGGAAACAAAGGAATGTAAAAACAAAGCCATTTATTTTACTATAAAATCAAAACTAAACAAATAAACCAAGTTTAACATAAAGATCTAACCCAGGTGGTGGACTCTGTGGGAGCTGTGTTGGAGAGGATGAGGACTCTGATGCAGAGCATCCAGAGCAACACCAGGCACCCTCTACATGACAGTCTATCTGCACAAAGGAGCAGCCACAGCAGGAGGCTTCTCTCCCTGCGCTGCAGAACCGAGCGCTTTCGGAAGTCCTTTCTTCCTTCTGCTGTGAGACTTTATAACAGCTCAATTTAGATGTACACCTTCTTGGTACCATTGTTGGTAATTTTATCTTTTTTATGTATGTATGTTTATAGATGTATGGATGTGTTGCTACCCGACACCTGAATTTCTCCTGTGGGAGATTAATATAGTTTTATCTATCTATCTATCAATGGTCTTAAACATTTCACACAAAAACATAACACAAAAGGGAAACACAAGCACCGTTTGACCAAAACTAAAGGACTAAATCTCAAACTACACCAAAAGGAGAACAAACAAAAGAGCAGCCGATCGGGGGACCACTGCTTAAGCAGCCTGCTCTAGGCTCCCCAAGGTGGAATTGTCCAGAGTGGAGTTTTATGCTGCAGGTGAGGGTGACGACCAGATGAGTGACAGGTTCAGGAGCCAACCAGAGGTGAAGGAGGAACTGTTGTCCAATCAGGAGGGAAAGATGAGTAGATGGCAGGGAATGGATAACGTGCAGATGGTTGGATGGTGATGAGCTGGTGGTTGGCTGAACACTGGAATAAACTGTCAGTTGAATGTCCAGGCCACAGCCTGGGACGTAACACCCCCCATTAAAATATAAAGCCATGGTTTATGCAACACACAAATACAGTAATGTCCACTTAAACACAAACTCACAAGGCTGTGGCTGGACCACACAGTCTTGAAGGCGTCTGCTACAAGTGAGCTTTTCCATTTCCTGTACCTAGAAATCCCACACCACAAACCTCAGCACCTGAGATGGACGGTGAGAATATACAAACAGGTTAGGAAATTCACAAAACAAATCTAAAAATGGACTAAACAAACACTTCAAAAGCAGTAAGGGAAGAAGCAATGCCAGAGTCTCTAATCCTAAGACAAGCCATCATTAAAAAAGTGAGACAAAAGTGCAAAATGGCAGCTACAAATCAAGTCTTCCACAAACTTCTACTGCAGATTGGTATAGTCCATCTTCCATACAGAGGCATGACCAAACGAATCAGGGTCACGCAGATCATCAAGTTCCACCTGAACTAAGTAAATGAGTGCAGCCCTACGGAGTTTATTCCCAATGGTACAGACTTGCTACAACTGCAAGTATAAAAGGGAAATCATACAACGAGTACTACCACAGTACATAGTCTCAAAGACGACTTAGTGATTACACAGACAAGTACAAGCAGGACGAGTACTGCAGACCCCACACAGGGTTCCGGAGCACATAAGGACAAACTAATCATAACCGATGACTACTTCAGTCAAAACATAACCTAATCATATCACAAGCAGAAGAGAAAGGTGTCCTCTTTCCTGCTCCAAATGCTACATAACTACTAGTTCTACAAGTACCATTTACATCAGAGTTTCACAAAACTCACTGTAATGCTCTCGTTAGCTACAACTACAAAGGGATTGCTAAAGTTTGAACCAAACCCAACTCTTTACCTTACCTATTGGTGCCACTGCAAATTGAATACCTTATACTGACAACACAGAAATGACCAAGTCTTTGACAGCTTTTGACCTGCAGACTCTTGCTTCATCCACTTACCGCTCCCGAAGCAATGACCAACAAGTATTTCTCCAGCACAAAGTGAGTCACTTAATTTTAGGCCGGCATCTGGTACTGCAAAACAGTGGACAGACCATGACCCATATCTGGACCCTTATGTCAGGGGTCAGGTCTTCCACAGTTTTGACAGCAGGCCAAGTTCTAAAAAGGAGAAAATACATAGTCAGATCAAAAGTACAGTCCTCTTATGTCAAATAATCAAGGTTACCTTTACTCAAAGTACCTCTGACCAGAATGCACGTTGTCACACTCACCATCTCAGATGCTTCGGACTCCTGATGTAAGACCTACCCTTGTCTGCTGCAACAGTGAATGCACAGCAGTTGACAACATGTAGCTTCGCCCTCAAGCTGTCACACAACCAGAAGTCTTCCAGAGTGGTGAAGTATTCATTGCAATTGTCATGTCAACACAGGAACCCAACATACACAAGTGTGCAAAACTAAGGTACAGTTCAGTGTCTAACACAGCAGGGTTTCATTGCTGTTTACAGTTCAAGGAAGATCCCTTATCCCTAAAGTGGTACAATTAAAACTTCAAAGTAGCAATTTTTTTCCCACAACACAAGTGGTAACAACATCGAATTTGTATTAAAGCAGTTGGTGTCAAATGGCCTATAATTGACGTGGATGTGTACTGTTAGGTGGCTGAATAATATGGCGATGGTTGGGTCCATGTCTGGAATCTTCCAACTCATGTCAACAGTCCTACTCACCATCCATGGGAGACCTCTGCGCATGAGCAGGAGGAGAGCCAGAACTCTCATTTCACAAGTGTTCAAGTTTCCACAAGTCATGTTACCATTGCTGAGCTCAACTCTGGGCTCCACATTACAGCCAGACAAGGCACACCTTGTCCCCGACAGCCACCCGTGATCTCACTAGATCACAGACACATGGTGGAATGTCTTAGCAGAAGCATCAGCTCTCTTCAAGCTGCTAAACATTGATGTTCCTGCTCCTCCAGGACCCTTATCCCTGACACATCATGACAATGGCACACATGCTATGACTCTGGAAACATCAAAAGACTCACTTTTTCCATACTCAGCACATCAAAACACCCACAACAGGTTTTCTGACTTTACTCAGACAAAAGCTTTCAGACCAGACATTGATTTACTGATGAGACAGCTCACCCAAACAACGTTAACTGGGGAGGCCATGAAAGTAGAGCAGTTGTGTCCAAAGTCAGTCCTCAAGGGCCGCTGTACTGACGGTTTTCCATACCTCCTTGCACTAGCACAGCTGACTCAAATTAAATTAATCTAAAAGCCTATGAATTTGAGTCAGGTGTGTGTTGGAGAAGAGAGACATGGAAAACCTGCAGGACTGTGGCCCTCGATGACCGGAGCTGGACACCCCTGAAGTAGGGTGTCACTGCAGAAAGACCTGCAAGAACACAAAAGGCCTTAAAATATACCAAGGCAGTACCAAATGTGGAAAAGCGGGGTCACAGATGAAGTGCACAGCGGTTGCACCGGGTGAGAGGCAGAAGAGTTTCAGGCAGGAAGAACCTCATAGCCATGGAGATCTCTCAGCACCTGTGCCACCTCAAGACCTAAGGAGGGACTCTTCTAATGTCTCCCCGTAGAGCCAAACTCACACCTGCCAGGGAACAAATAAAATGACCCAAAATGGGCGACATCAAGGAATGAAACCAACTACACCAAGATCTTGACAAAGTGACGGAAGCCACACAAGCAGGGACAGCTGAGCAGAAAGTCAATAGTCTCACAACAATAACATGCAATCTGACAAGGGAGCAGCTTGGAATGGAGGACTAAGAGGTGAACACCAAGACTGCACACCAGCCAAGTCCACCGTTTAAGTCCCCCCCCCAAATGCAGGTAATTTTTTCATGTATCTCGTGGTAAATGTTTGGTCGCATGTGGTAGCGGTGGTGGGATGAGGGGCTTGACATTATGGTTTCCAATAAAAAGGGGGTCCTGCAAAAAAGTTTGAGAACCACTGGTTTAAGAGAAGAAATCAAGACACTCAACAAGGAGTTCAAAAGAGGCCCAGTTGATGAAAGGGAAGGCATCAAGGACCTGACAAGGCAACTACGGGAACATCTCTGTACACTTTTAGGAGGAAAGAGAAGGCTAAGAAAAGGAATTAAGGTGAACAAAAATTAGAGACATAGTAAAAAGACGAAAAGACGAAGGTACACCAAAACAGTCAAATGCTGCACCTGCACAGAGATTCAACAGAGAACACCCCATGGTCTTTGCAGCAAAACAAAGCTGACAATCATTTACATGGGACAAACAAGCTGAAAACTGTCTCAGTCATGGCGACACGATGGAATCACACGTTCATGCACAGAACTCAAAAGATGAAGAAAAAACTAAGCAGTTGTAAATATTAGTACATACCCAATGGAAAGCACAGTAAAAGTGTTAACGTGAGATATGAGGCATAAAAGAAGGGTGTTCTGAGGTGAGCGTGATAATGTCATTGCAATCGCGTCTCTCTAAAGGCCAGAGGAAGACCACGGGGCCCAAGACCAGCAGTCCAGGGGTGCGGACCCAAACTGCCACCCACAGAGACGGACATTCATCCACCCAGAGAGTAGCAGATGAAGGCCCCAGCAAGAGCCCCCCATGGCCACAGGGCACAAGCCCTAGCAGGCAGAGACCGGAAGCCACAGACCCCACTGAGTGCCCGTGACAGGTAAAGTGTAGGCCCAACGCCCTACACCTCAAACACCAGGGCACCCCCCTTCTTAACCACTACACACACTTCTTCCTTCACTCTAACACATACTCTCATACCTCATCCCCACACACACACCTCATCCCCACTCACTCTTCTCTCCACCCCCAGCTTGTACACATGCACCCACACACACTCATACCTCTTCACACATTCACATCCACACATACCTCACACATTCCTTTTTCCACCCCAGCACACATTCCCGCACATACAGCACCCCTTGCACACCCACATATCTCTCCCTTGTCCCACACACAAACAGCCACACACATGCCTACATATACCTCATTCCCCCCACACATGCCCATACACCTCACCCCTCCCCTACCTTATCATTCTTCCATCTCCCACACGGCCAGGTTCATGCAAATGCTCACTCTCACACACCCACATCAAACCATGTGAGACACCCTGGGCAGCCAAAAGGACTGCAAGCCCCAAATATGGCCCCCACCGCCACACCCAGCTACCCCCACCCACCCACACACAAACATGCACACACAAACATGCACACACACACACCACCAGATGCAGCAGACCAGGCACCCCAAAGCCAGTAGACCCCCAGCAATACAACCAGCCAATGCACCAATGTACTGCATTTCACTCATCTCTGGATTAACCAGAGAATGGTACGCTGCCACGTCTTGGTTCCCAAGGAGCAGTTGGTGGAGGTAGAAGCCTTGCTCAAGGGTCCACAGTGGTTTAACCTAAAGCTTGTTACATACTCTGCAAGAAGCGAAAACTTTCTTCTTATTCCCGGGGCCACAAGTACAAAAAGACATAATTTTGTTCTTGGGGACGTGATTGAGGACGGCTTGTGGCTTGTTCTCGACCCCTTGGCCGAGCAGAACTTTCTTCTCTGTGAGCACTGAGAAGTATTGTGTGATTGGTTGGACATTTCAGGCAGGCAGTGTTAACACAAATATGCTTGAAGCACTTGTCTCTTCCGTATTTCCGCAGATGCGAGTTGAATGGATAGTTTTAATAAACAACTGGAGGTGGTGAGAAAGTACGAAAATGTAAACAACACATGTGGCATCTAAATACAGGGACACCACCACGTGCAGAACTCGTCCTGCCACGGACAAGTTTATTGTAGAGGTAAAATAACTGGGTGAAAACTGTTGCCCCCCTCCTTCCCCCCAGTCGCTTCTTGTGAAGCATGTATTGACTTGCCATGTACTGACAAACTTTTTTTCTTGTTCTTGCAGCTTCAAGGGCTAGAAGAAAGTTCTTGCTTCTCACTGAGTATGTAACAAGCTTTAGAACCACGCCGCGGTACTCAAATCGGGTTTGCCCGATCCATAGCCCACCTCTTCAACGACTACGCTACCACCCCTACCCCTCGACTAGGCTACCACTCCCCCAAAAGGCTACCTCTCCTCATATATCCTTGTATTTCAAAGAGAGACAGGAATTCCTGGAGAGAGCTCTTTTTTCTTCTGTGGATGTCCACCACAGTTGTTTTTTCCTACTTTAAGTCTGTTTCCTGTTAGAAGTATAACTTCTCCAACTGAATTACAGCCACAAAGCCTACTCTGCACCGTATGGTGATCCTGGAGCTGTGGTTATTCATTTCAGCTCATGGAAAGAGTCTGTTTCATGTTTCTGTTTTGACCCAGCGGTGATTTATGGTAACATGAAATAATTACTATAAATTAATTTGAGAAAGTTACAGGTTGAATTAGAAGTCAAAGTTTCACCCTCGGCTTCGCCTCGCAGGCTGCTTCTCATCACTCGGTCATTTCATGTTTACATGTCAACAAGAAGCGGGCAGGTCGGAGAACAGCGGGGTCTGCCTCTGAGGAGACGTACAAACAAAAGAGAGAAGAAGAAAAAGGTTCAGAGGAATGTGTGAGGCCGAATGAGGATGTGTGTGCATGTGTGTGGGAGAGAGAGAGAGAATAATGGAGACGGTTTCAAGGCTCCCCTTTCTATTCGCTTGCTCGCCCTCGCCGCCTCTCACACACACGCGCTGCCAGACAAGGTCACACACACACACGTTTTTACGCTTCACTGCCAACACTTTCTCTCTCTCTGAGTGCAGAAACATGCTCGCTCGCTCGCCACTGCACTTGTCTGACCCTCTCTCTCTTTGCAAGAGGGAAAATGAGGAAATCAATTAGAATCCCCTCCTCCTCCTCCTCCTCACCAGTATGGTTCGACTCCTGTCCTGAAACCTCCTTCTCTCTTAGCGCATCATTGAATTCCAACGATACTGTCTGCGATCAATACATCACTGATCACTTTCAATAAAGACATTACATTCAACTGATATAGATTAAATTAATGAATCTGGAAAAGTGTGACTTTTTTGACATGAAAATATTGTGGGCACCAGAACTGCAGGATTTTCAGTGAACAAAACCAAAAATGATTGATAAGTTAGTTCATGATTTGATAGTTGGGGTGAACATTACCTGAAGGCCCATTTATGATACCTTACGTACATAAACAGGTACGTCCATTTCAACTGTCGCCGCCCTCATGCTTCCATGTCTCTTTTATGTTACCATGGTTGTTAAGTTAATTGGGCTCCCTAAGCAGGGAAGCCCCCTCTCCCCAGTCACATTAACCAGGTCATCCGGGAGGGATCCCAAGGTGTTCCCAGGCCAGCGGAGAGAAGTAGTCCCTCCAGCATGTCCTAGGTCTTCCCCGGGGTCATAACACCATGGAACTGTAAGCTCAATGAGGTTGATCTTTGCCTCTTTAGACCATAGTACCGCATCTGGCCTCAGGGTTGTCTGGGCAACTTGGGGAAATTGCAGTCATCACCCCACGTTTACCTTCATGTCTCATGATTGGGCTTTTTGCGGCAGATTGCTTCTTGTCGTTGCTGTGGTTGGTGGCTTTTGTCCCTCCCTTACAAAGCTGATTGATTGTATTGATCTCCCATGTGCTTGGCATTTCTTGTGTCTCTCCTGCTCCAGGGTGTCAGCAAGTGTCATGAGCACCTTATGTTGGTGCCACCTGTACCTACCTTGGGCAAGTGCTGTTTTACACCCTGACAGGATGTTTGCCAAGGTACCCCTCTCCCCACAAAGCTTGCACAAAGGGTCCTGTCTCATACCCCACTTGAGGAAGTTTGTCAGGGTCAGAAGTGTGCCATAAACCAACCTTAGCATGAATGAGATGCGGGCAGGCCCAAATCTCCATAGATGCCCCCATGTGAAAATATCAAGTAATAAAAAAATAGAATAATTAAATTCAGACTATCAAGAAGAGTGTTTTATTTTTTTTTTTTTTTAAAAACCTCTCCTTTGCAAAACAAATCTGTTCAACGTTACAAAGCACCCAGACCGTAATTTTTGTCTTTTTACTGTTCTGCCCTCGTTAAAGAGTCCTTTCTTCCACTAGTCAGACAGACAACTTCTTCACACACTGCGGCTGAAGTTTCATTTATTTGTTTCCACAGAATGTGCAATGTGCGATCCCTCGACACAACTCCTGGGTGAACCACTGTGGACCCCTGAGCAAGGTCCTTAACCCCCAAGAAATGCTCCCGGGCACTTTAAGTAGCAGCCCACTGCTCTCTGATACTCACAGTACAGAGATGGGTAAAATGCAGAGCCCTAATTTCCCCTCGGGGATCATACAAGTATAAAAAAAAAAAAAAAAAAAAAGTAAAACTGCAAAGTAGACAGACATATTTAGTATTAAAACTACTTTACATGTGGCTCAGTTTTAGTTCAATATACAAATAGTGAGTGAAATTAATAGGCAGCGTCCATTCAAAGTTCATAAAGACTTATTAGCATTATCATTTGTGTTTGACTACACTCCATTTTACATCTTTCTATTGCTATCCTCAGCATCAACACTGTAATAGTCCAATGAATGTTCCACTCACAGACAATGCCTCCATTGCAGACTCTGCAGTGAAGATGGATCTGTGAATCCTCTACCCAAATTCTTCATGTGCTCTCCCAACAAAGTGATGAGAAAAGTGATAAGAATTAAGATGGCCACCTCAGCTGGGAAATGTGTTGATGATCACCCCTGTGGGCCGCTCATTCCTGTTCACCTGCTTGTCCTTCAGAATGACTACATCTCCCTTGAGAAGACTGCGATGATCCTTCTGCCACTTCCTTCAATTCTGTAGAGTGGGAAGGTAATCTGTCCTCCAGTGATGCCAGAAGGTATCTGCAAGACTTTGCACCAGTCTCCACTGTTTACGATACCGATTTTTCTCATCAAAGATACCTCAAGGAGGATGAAGTACTCCAATCTTCTGTGTGAGGAGAGTGCCTGGTGTCAAAACCAGTGGTGAGTCTGGGTTCATGGATACTGGTACCAGTGGGTGTGCATTTACTATGGCTGTGACCCCTGCCAGGAATGTGGTCAAGCCTTCGTGGGTCAGTTTGGAAGGGCTCACTTTTGACAACATAACATCCAGGATGTGTCTTGTAAGGCCAATTAGCCACTCCCAACTTCCCCCTATGTGTGATGAATGGGGTGGGTTGAAAATCCACTCACATCTGTTGTCAGTCAGATAGCTCTGTACCTCCACATCATCATTCGCAGAACTCAGTCCCAGCTTTTTACAGGTGTCCACAAAGTTAGTTATCTCAATGTACACAAGTACATGACTGTTGAATCGCCATAGTGGATGAGTTACAGAAGATGAACAAGTCCTTTTCCTTGGCCTGGCTCAGGGAAGTGGCAGCTTGATCTGCCCAAGTTCGTATAATAAATCAGTCCATTGTTTCCATTCTTTATACTTCTCATCCAGAGCAGATGCCTTCCCTGAATACTAACTGGAGAGGCCATTCCAAGCGGGTCAAACAGGCTGTTAATAGTGGACAAGACCCCACGTCTGGCATATGGTTTCTCTTCAGCAGCTACTTGGAAGGTTAACACATCCTCTGCGACATCCCAGCTCACTCCTAGGTTTCTTTACTTTAGGGGAGTTCAGTGTTCAGATCGAGATCTTTTAGCCTTTTGGCTAAGTCATCTGAGGGGAAGGCTTTCATCATGTCAGCTCTGTTTGTCAAAATCTTATGGAGGTTAAGATTGGAGTGGGCTAGCATACCTTGCGTATTCCAAAGATGAGGGGTGGCTTTTTCTTCAGTGGGAAGGGACACTAGTCTGTCATCAATATAGAAATATCCTTTCCACAAATTGCCTTGCTTCAGCCCCCAAATCCTTTTCCCCTTCCCTTCTTTAACGTCATCATCAAGATTGTTTCCACAGTACCAAAGGAATTGCAGAGTTGCAGTGATCCAGGTGTACAATGAAGTGATGGAACATTTGCTGTATGTCAGTTGTCACAGCCACCACCTCTCCCCTGAACCTCATAAGTACTCCGAGCAGGCTATTGGTGATATTTGGACCAGTGAGGAGGACATCATTCAGGAACACACCTTGATGCTTGGCACTTGAATCGAAGACAACCCTCAATTGTCCATGTTTTTGAGGGTGATAAACCCCAAAATGTGGCAAATACCATCATTCCTCCTCTGTCTGCAAAGGCGGGGCTATTTCAGCGTGACCATTTTCAAAAATTTTCTTCATGAAATCAATGTAATGGTGTCTCTTTTTTAAGGGTTCTTTCTAAGTGCACTTGTTTGTGAAGTGAGGCGACTTCTTGCCTCAATGAGGTTGCTGGGGAGGTGCTGACGGGGCTTTGAAAGGGGGAGTGGAGCAACCCAACTATTCCATCCAGGAAAACCTTATCCACGATTCTGAAGAAGGAAAGATCATCCATTGTCCATCCTTTGTGTGGCAGAAAACATTCTCTCCAATTAGACAGGTCATGCTGCTTGATCTTGACTGCTGATGCTGAGCAGAGCTGGCAGGTGTATGGAAATCACTTAGTCTCCTTGACGCTGATTCTACTGGGGCATGTATTCATAAAGCTTGTCCAATGTGTTGGTCCTCAGTATGTTTATGCATGATGGTTGGTGCACTCCATTAGAGCAGACCTCTCTCACAATCACCCAACCAAGCAGTAGTTGTGCAAAGGGAGAGTGCTGTGGCCCATCCTGCTGCTCCAGAACCTTGTGCATCTGGATTACGTCTCTTCCCAGGAGAAGCAGCATCTGGGCTTTGGGGTCAAGAACTGGTATCTTAGAAGCTCATCATTACTCCATGTCTGTCCACAAGACATTTTCCTATTTTCATTGTTGTGTTGACCTTGGGTGTCTTTGAACATGGGCTGTTTGCTTTGTGTTTCCTCCTACCCAAACGATACTCTACATCACTTCCTGTTCTTCTTCTTCTTCTTGATGCCTGGCATACGTCACTTCATTTTTGGTACCCTGGATCAATGGTTCCCAATGCTGGTCCTCCAGGCACACTATCCTGCAGACCTTCCATTTTGCCCTGCTCAGATACAGTTCATTCAAGTTAAATGGATTTCTGATGAGCTCTGCACCAGTCTGCCACTGACCCATTTATGTGAGTCAGCTGTGTTTCAACAGGGCAACATGGAAAGTCTTCAGGATAGTGTGCCTTGAGGACCAGGATTGGGAACCACTAGACTTGAGAGCCAGTTTGCAAGTAAACTGAGACCCCTGCATTTTGGATTAATAAGTTTGTCCAGGCATGTACCGCCCAACATCATCACATAAATTGTCAGCTTAACCCAGGTCTGGTGTTTCCGCTGCATGCCAATGGGCTCTATGCACAGGTCCACTACTTCCTGAACTTAAGGTAGCTCCTTTGTTTCCTGTCTTTCATGATTGGACAAACTTATTAATCCAGATGTGCCTGACCTCATTAACTGGCCAGACACACCTGGATTAATCAGTTCTTTCCAGTAATGAAAGACAGGAAACAAAGGAACTACCTTAAGTTCAGGAAGTAGTGGACCTGTGCATAGAGCCCATTGGCATGCAGCGGAAACACCAGACCTGGGTTGAGCTGCCAATTATGTGATGATGTTCAGCGGTACATGCCTGTGTCATGTCAATGTGCCAGTCGCGTTTCATGTAACGATCCAAACCAAAGCTCTGCTTCGGCCACAAATTTACGTCATACGGCCATTTTGAGGATGGACAAAAGTGCAACAGGAAAGCATCGACTATGGCCTGACTCGCTCTCCATTGTTTACTTTCCTGAATTCTGCCACACAGATGACATCATCAGTGCGAAATTAGCGTGATGGCGTCACCAGACACGCAGTGGTGGGGACAGAGGCCACATAGCTTGTCAGAAGGGATCAGACTCTGCTTTTTTTGCCAGTGGGAAGGAGGAGGTGTTTCATGGAAGATTTCCCATCTGAACTTTCTGAAGGTCCAAAAGTTCTTTTTTTCACCACTTTGCGATAACTTCCAAACAAGTTTGTTGTATTTTTGCCTGTTAAAAAAGCCAAAACCTGCAGAATGTCAGGATCCTGTTAAGTTTTTAAGATTCACATTTAGAAGGTCTTAATAAAAATGTTGTGCAGTTCTGGTGGGAACTGGTGAGCTGGAGCGTTTAAGAGGACTACGACACGATAAAATCTGCTGGTTTATGATCTGACAAGTTTTTATTGAAGCTTGCAGATACCGGAGGTTTTATGTCAGGAACAAAACACCGTCACAGACTGAATCTCTGCTCGCAGCCTCACTTTCTGCCTTCTGCAGTTTCCCACACAGGCTCCGAGTCGACTGGCGCGCGGACGCCGGCTGTTTCCAGCACACACTCCTCTCCAGCGCTGTGTACACAGACAGGCTATTCATCTTTCCCTTCAGCAGCATCAATAAATGATGGCTGCTCTGCCTCCCTCTGTTTAAATATTCATCGGCAGCGCTGCTCGTCTCGCTCGCTAAACAGCCTCGCACGCTGCCAGCCAGACAACCCACACACACACACACACGCACGCACACACACTCCCTGAGGCGCATTAGCAATTCAATCCGTCGTCTTCGGCATCGCGTTAGGCAGCCTCACACACAATCACAGTTACACACTCGCTGCTGAACACACGCGCACACACAGCCTCTGCAGCGCTGCATGAAAGTGTGTTTGTGACGGGGGGAGGAGACGGCGATGAAACCCGACACCGCCGGACGCCTCGTTTATCACCGCTTAAAGGAACACTCTGTCACGTCAAAGTTTCCTCACAATCAGTGGTTCAATAAATCAGTTCATCTGCAGCACAAATCAGGACCTGGTTTCAGTCTGAGGAGCTGCAGCCAGGGAGGAAGAGGAGGACGACGTGCTTGTGGCTCGCTGTCAGCTCTGATAAAAATCTGTCGCGTGAGCAGGAAGTGAGCATCCGAGGAAACTGACGTCAGTGATGTTGACACGTGGATGCTGCTGATGCGTTCCAGGTGTAAACCATCAACACACTTCCAGATACACACGGCATAACCACCAAACACGCACATCCTCAGCTCATCTCCTCCTCATTCGCTCGTCTGCAGCCTTGAAGGATGCTTTTCTCTCTAATTAAACTGCGCTTGTTGCCATGGAGTTTAATAATAAAGGCATAGACTATATGTGTGTTCAGTGTTGGTGTGTTCCTGAAAACCAAAAAACAAGATAATATGAAGATTCATTCACAGAAAACAAACCAAAAATACTGTTGAATCTCTCATTTGAACTAATGTTTGCTCAATGTTTTCAAACAAACGCAGTCCAGACCATAATTTCTGAATTAAATATAAAATAATAACCTCATAAATCTGATTTTCTGATCTACAACAGGTCAGTCAGCTTCCATGAGTTCATATCAAACAAGATCTGAACATGTTTTGACACGTCTTTTGAAGCTAAACTAGAAAATCAAAAATTCATCATAGGTGACTTCTAAATTTTGCAGGTTTGCACAAACAGCCGAAGAAATACCCCCATGTGAGCCATAACAAATATTCAGGCCTTTGATAGTTAATGAGCCTGGAGATAAAGTTTCCCATAACTGTTACTCAATTTGAAGTGGAATAAAGTTGTTTATCATCTACAAAATCTGCCCCAAAGGTGAAACAATATAATTCCCAGAATCAAGCCCTGTGGGACCCCACATGGTGGTGGGGAGTCGGACAGCATGTTAACACTTGAAATTCAGGATTTGGATCAAAGCACTAAAATTCCACTCATCAATGTCTTGAACAACATTCAGCTAAACAAAGAGTGGCTAAAGTCTGTGTTTTGGTTCTTGTAGATTTAAAGGAATAGTACACCCACAGAATATTGTGTCTTCATTTTCTACTCGTTCTCGCATATCCATCTGGGAATCATCTGTTGGAGTAGTTTTGGGAAGGGACGAAAATACTGGTTAGCTGATTGGATAAGGCATCTGTCTATCACCACCTATGTTGGTGATAGACGGGCCAAATCAACCAATCAGATCAACGAAGCATACAGTATAACGTACTAACTGAGCGACGACAAAAACACAACCACAAGCTAGATTACTCTTGCTACTGCCGGCAATGGCTCATTAGCTTAGCAAACAAAAAACATGTTGGCTGTAATTCCGATAAAACTTGAGCGATAGCCACGCTGACACTAGTTTCATACGCTGAAGCCGCCATGTTGTTTAAACTGAACTGTCGCTTCTCGTTGCATTACACCTCAACCCGCCTCAAAGCCAACGCTGATTGGACGTTTGTTTGGTGAACTGCTCCAAATTCTCTTCAATGGAAAGTAGCCAGACTGATCTGCGAGTGAAAACCTGAAGCTTGCGAGATCAGGATGGTCTCACGAGGCTAAAAAGTGCCCTTATGTTTTTACTAAGCACCTGCCCCCCAAAATGTCTGTACCCGCCACTGTTTAGCATATTTTCATAGCCTAAACAGTAGTCCATTGCACTTTCTATTTGCACGTTTGTGCTAGTTCACGACACTACGGAAGCTGCGGCATTCAGCGCCTACTCTGCTGATAATGCAAGTGTAGAAGAAGAAATTAGCTGTTTACATTGTGCTAAGAGCGCCCGAACTGCAGACAAACCAGGACAAAAACAAGAGGGGTTGGCTATTGATTGAAAACAAAGAAGAAGAAAAAAAGAGAGAACACGTGATCTCGTTGGCAGTTTATGTAGTGTCGTGAACTCGCACGAACAGGCTAATAGTGCGTACAATGTTCTACTGTTTAGGCTATAAAAATATACTAAATGATGTGGTTTCCAGTAAATTATGGAGGCTACCCACTCAGGACACTTGGATTACATTGGGCGAGCAGTATGGAGGAATATCCCCAAGTTTTTGTGGACTTTTATGGACCTTTTTGTGTTGAGCGCCGGTGAGCTCCATTATAATAAAGCTGGGGGAAAACAAAAGCCTGTCCGATCTCCAGCTGCATTTGAGATATTAAAAAAGTGCTCCACAGTCTTGCTCAGCATAAGGGTGAGTAGAAAATGAAGGCACATCAATCTGTGGGTGTTGTATCCCTTTAAGCACTGCTTCTAAAACAGTTGACCAGAACATCCTATTAGGTTAACTTGAAAATTGGTTGAGAATCTTCAGTCCATTTCCAAACTGGTTTAAATTCTACTTCAAAGACAAGGACTACTGGTTTCTATTCAAACAAAGATGACATGTGGAGTGCTCCAAGGCTCCACGATGGACCCTTTTCATAATTTATGCATAAGTCACTCACATACTTGCAACTGCCCTCGAAGGTCATAAAGCTTTGGCTGCAGGAGGCTGTAATGTGAGTGTAGTAGTAGGAGTAAGTACTGCCCCTAATGGGAAACTTGCTGCACAGACAGGTCCTCAAGAAAAAAAAAAAAAAAACAACAGAAAAATTCTCTTACACACATATTAAATATCTAACAAGATAGTCTACTAAAATCACTGATGACAAAGGGCCTTTCTCAATCCATGCACTTGCACTACCTAGTCCACTACTTTTGAGTGCAACTGCGGTTTCAACTAAAATTCAGTGCTCTGAAAATACCAGGATGCGGACCTAATACCAGCTAACAATCCAGTGCAGAACTTAGCACACTACCCGCACTAAATGGACGCTACCTTGCTAATGTAGCAGAAGAGGCAGGACTTTTGAACACATTACACCAATCTTAAAATCGCTGCATTGGCTCCCCGTGCGTTTCAGGATTGATTTTAAGGTTCTTTGTCTTAATGGTCTTAGGCCTTCTTATTTATCTGACCTGTTTTTAAGGTATGAGCCTTTGCGGACCCTGAGGTCCTCAGGTACTGGCCTTCTGGTTGTTCACAAGGTTTGGACCAAAACTTATGGTGAGGCGTCGTTTTGCTATTATGGTCCCCGCCTTTGGAACAGCCTGTCTGAGGGCCTCAGGGCTGCAGAGACTGTCAATGTTTTTAAGAAAAGGCTCAAGACCTACCTTTTTGGTTAAGCTTATAATTAGGTTTTATTCCTTTAATAAGTTGGTCTTTTTACCCTTTTCATCTATTTATTTATGTACTTATTTATCTTTTTTAATTCTGCTTTGATCACTGACCTCTTTTAACCAAGTGTATGATTTAGATTGATTCTTTTATTATTTGTTGTTACCGTTTTTAGGTCGTCTGAATTTTCTTTTCTTTTCTTTTTTAGGTATTTTTAATCCCTCCCGTGTTTTCCTCATGGGGTCCTCCATGTCGGGGCCTATGCCTGCTTTAGCTTTGGGGCCGTTGCGGTGGTTGTGTCCCTGTCCGGGTGGTCAGGGTCCAGCACTGCTGCCCAATAGCTGTGGTGTGGACCTGGTCTGCCCGGATCTGGGTGGCTGCCTGTGGCGGCGGCCTTTGTGGCAGTGAGGCGGGGTGGGCCCTGATGTGGATGGAGCCCAGAATATCGTTCCTTCACCGGGTGCCAAGACATGTCTCGTCTTTGGGATAGTCTGTTCTTGGGTGGGGATGGGGAGATTTAATCGGTGTGCATATGAGAGTATGTTTGCATATGTGTATGCAAATGTATGTCTGTTGTTTGAGATAAACTTGGGGGACTGTTGATGTAATTGGCTGTTTTTAATATGTGAAGCACTTTGTAAAGCTGTTATGCATGAAAAGTGCTATATAAATAAAATTTGATTGATTGAACTGTTTTCAGAGTAATGCCAGAGAGCAAAGCGGCGGTGACCCCTGCCGCAGTGGAGGCTGTAATGTACTGGCATAAGTAACATTGATTAAATCATTCAGATATAATAACTAATCTATATGTAGGTACCAAGCGATTCACTCCCTAATGACAGTTATGATCTGGTCATTTGTTTAGGGCCACGGTTATACAGGCTCAGTAGAGTTAGCTTGCGTTAGCGGGCAATGCTAGTTCGTCACTTCCAGTAAGTGCAGTGCTCTGTTCGGGTCAGCATTTAGCGACAAAAGTGTACACTACAGACGAAGTACACAGTGCACACTACGCACTGAATTCAAGTGCACTTTGGCAAATGCGCGGTTTGAGACACGGTTAAAAAACTTCCAGGTAAAGGTTTCTAGTTTTACACAGCTGACTGCACAAATCCAGACCAATTGCTGATGTTTCTTCATGGGAAACCAATGAAACCTTATTACTAGGGATGGGCATTTTAAGTAATTTTCAAAGTCAACTAGTCAGGCATATCAAAATCGATTAATCGAGTAGTTGTGACGTCATCAATAATTCAACAAAAAATGCTTTTAACCAAAAGGGAAATTGTAAAACGTGTGAGATCTTATTTATAGGTTATATTGGGTGTGTTCCATACATCAGTTTTTTGTCTTGTTAGTTTTATTTTATCATTGTGTGGCTCTAGTGTGCTTTATTGTACAGTGGAGAAAGTGGATCAGGGAGGATAGGACTGAACTGGGACTGAACTGGACTGTCTGCGCTCATGTGGCGGCTGCTAGTAGCGCTAGTGTTTACTTAGCATAATGCTACGTGGACTAAACAGTCACCCAACAGGAGCATTAAGTAACCACAAAACCAGTTATTTTCCTCATCTTCCAGTCTGGTTTTTGCTCCAGAAGCAACATTTCTATGATGGCTTAGTAACTTTGCTGCTCTGTCTGGTCTCCACAGTGAAAGCTTCGACATAAACAGCTGTTAAATCCCTGTGGCAGAGCGAGGTGACGCTCCGAGTAACTCTCTCCACTTTACCTGCAGTAGTGAAGCAGACACGGACTCTACTGCGGCTAGAACAGCCGTGTGGAGTTTACTGGTGAAGCTGGCAGCCAAAACATTCACGCTAAACAGTTTCCCACAGCTTCTCCCTCTGCTGCCATGTCTCTTCCCTCCCACTGCTGCCGACCCCCCTCCCCCACTCTGTTAGGTGGTTTTCCTGATTGGACACAGTGCTGCACGTCATCACTCCTTCTTAAAGGGGCCGTGCTGTTGTTTGACCAGCGCTATATATAGCAGCATGTGTCTGCTCAATGAAACGTAATTCATAACAAGCGTCTTTTAAAAACAAACGTCAACTTTTGCACCGTATCGACTCGTCGATTAATCGATTAGTGTGCACAAGGTCTCCAATCCCATCTAAAGGGAACATACCACCCTAATTATTGCATCTATACACTGGCTTCGTCTGAGACAAAGAATTTATTTTAAAAAGTTGCTGCTGGTGTGCAAGGCTCTGAATGGTTCTGGTCCACAGTGAGCTACAGAGACTTCTAAGATGGGCTGGTTTGCTTTCCGTCCTGAGAGTCCAAAGTAAACATTGGGGTTTTCCTGTTACGGATATCTAGAATAAACTGCCAGAAAACCTGAAATTTGATCCAACCCTTAGTTTTGTTAAATCGCTTATTAAAACTTTTTGTCATAACTAATAATAAAAATGTAGAATTTTTCTTTTTGAATCTATTTTTTCAGTTATGTAAACTGATGACAATGGAGATGATGAGAATGAATTAGCTGTGAAGTCAGTGTGTGTCATACAGTTTGTATTTCTCTTGCCTCATTGTTTCTTCCAATGCTCAGCAGAATGGGTTGCAGTAAAGTATGTATGAAATGGGCTGTATAAATAAAATAGCTTTGCTATGGTCCAGACAAAAGCAGAACTTCATTCCTGGGTCACTTTGTTGATACAAGGAAACTGTGATAAACTGAAGGTCCAAGTTCTGGATATTTGTAAGCTGTTCTGAAGGTCTTGGTCAAGTTAGCCAGAACCAAGTTTGACGGTAGATGACGGTATTTAGTCTGAGAAGGTCTCAGACATTTATGTGATTTATGTCGTGTCTCTGTCCCTCCCCCTGTCACTGTCCCCCACGTGAACTCCCTGTGCGCTGCTCACTGTAAACAAATATAACTAACGGACTGCTAACTGCTGCTGTGGCAAAAACACAAAACAATAGGTAAGGATTAAGTCTTGGAGGCGTTGACTTTTGCAGTGTGGACTTTTTAAACCACAGAAGGAGTTGGAGGTGAGTGGGTTAAAGTTTTTAGAAATGTGGTTTGTTAGCTGTTTAGTAGTATGCTAACGAGCTATCCACTCGGCTGTTATCGTTAACCTGCTCGTAAAACATCCCCGCACACGTCCCTGCGCTCTGAAGGCGTGGTTTTGGGTGGTGTTTTTTTTTTTTTTTTTTTTAATGTTGCTTGCTAGAACCGTTTTTCTAACATTGCTAACCCCAGCTTTAACTCTGTAGGCTGCTGGTTAAATTATACAGCCACCTACATAAATTAGTTCAGTAATTCATTTATTTATGAATTAAACACGTGTGGATTTCATAACATATATTTTACAAGAACAGATGAAATTAACTTTATTCTGTTTACATCTGAAAATTGAACAGGAACACCAGGAACAGAGATGAGGCTGAGTTTGGAAGCAATGACATAAAATTACGTTGTCGTGCAAGATGATGGAGGAACCATCACTGTCCCAATTCTATCTTTTTCCCGCACTTGCGAACTGCCTGGTCCACCAGCCTGACCAACACCATGTAAGAGATACACGGCAAGTCAGTCTGGGTTCCCTCCATTGGTAAGTGATTTCCACAAAAAAACTGACTGGACCAATCACAGCGCGGAAGATGGGAGTTTATGACACGTCTTTTATGGCAATTCAATTCTCTAACCATAAACCGTCAGAATGGCGGCTGCAGAGGAGCAACAATATAACGATGCTTTTTCTGATGTCCAAAACGAGCTTGCATGTTCTTAAAACCGCAACAACTTGTTGCTCTTAAGGTTTTCGTCTTACAAGAGACGTTTGCTTCACTTCCGTGTTTCTCTGATTGGTTCTCTCCGGTTCACTTTCCCCCTGTTAGTCCGACTCCTGCCTCTTGTCTCGCATTGGAAATCAGTCTTGAGCGGAAGGATCCCAGACTGACTTAGCGTGTATCTCATACATGGTGTTGGTCTGGCTGGTGGTCTAGGCTAGCACACTCCAACCCTTAATGTACACTTCTACAAACTGCACACTTCATACAGGACCGTAGGGTTTAGGGTGGGTATTGGGACAGGGCCTATGTGTTCACACTACTCCAAATGAACAGTAGAATGATGGAAGAGGACCAGGGTTTGATTAAAGCGGACCAAGCGGTGCCAGCTTAAACACACTCATAAAGAGAATAAATCTTGATCTGAAAACTGACCAACCAATCAAATTTCAATTCATAACTCAAAGTACCTGTATCTAAATCACACAGTCATCGAGAACCAACAAACTCTCAATACTCAGCCCAGTAAGTCCCCAAACCAACAAACCAACTACACCAATTAGTTCCCACACCAATTAAACCAACTAAAAACCAAATTAACCTACTAAATTTATATTAAAATAGTCAGAGTAATAAAACAATTAATTATCAACACAGACAACACAGTATGAGCCAACGTATAACCAGTAACATCCACCAAATATCCAGGACCTTCTGTCAGCTGACCAGCCAACCGGTGAATTTACCAATCAGATTAGATCAGATGAGCAGCTTCTTTCAGTGATGTCTGATTGTCTCCACATCAGCAGCACCGCAAACGTCTGTGAGAAGAAAAGTGTAAATGACTCATCTCTCGCTCAACAGGATGAACGGGTGTGGGCGATCGAATGGGTTGAGTGAGGACATGCAAGGCTGACAGAGCGGAGAGAGAGAGAGAGAGCATCCAGCATGCATGAATGGACTCGTTCTTTCATTACAGCCAAATATTTTGTGCCAGTTTTACAGAAACCAGTGAGTCACCTTGCTGATAACTGTGCTTGTGAGGACATCAGGGTTTTCAGTGTGTTTTCAAACACCCGAATGAAACCCATTCAGTCTCCCCCAACAAGAACATAGAAACCAGTCTGAGACCTAGTCTGAGTCCAATCTTTAGCAGAACAGGACATGAATCAAGTTTAAACAAAGAGCAAAAACAAAAGAAATGAAGTCAAATAACATTTGAAACCAGGTTGAAACACACCTGATCCAAATGCACCCGAGGCAGTCTAAAAACAGGTGAAAACCAAGAGCAGAAAACCATAAAAATCCCCCTAAAAAGCCCAAAACAAAGTGGAAAACTTGTAATACCACAGGTCTAAAATCAGCTTAAAATCATATCTGAAAAACCAGCTGAAACTGGACCAAACCCATCCACCAGCCACAATTACAAATACCATCCAAAGCCTGTGTACTAAGAGATTAAAATCAAATCCCATAACTTTCAAACTTAGTCTGATAGTGTGGAAACTAACCCAAAACAGTCTAAAGGCAAGTCCAGAGCCAAGATCTGTCAAAAACATTGTTAGAATCCAAACATAAAACCAGGCAAAACTGGTCTGAATTGGAGGTTTGGAGGTGTTGATTCTCAGCCAAGCCGCTTCACACTTGGTTGAAAATCTCTCCAGTGAGAGTTGGAGATCACGGCCCGATGAAGCCAACACAGCCACATCATCTGCAAAAGCAGAGATCCAATCCTGAGGCCACCAAACCGGATCCCTTCAACACCTCAGCTGAGCCTAGAAATCCTGTCCATAAAGGTTATGAACAGGATTGTGACAAAGGGCAGCCTTGGCAGAGTCCAGCCTTCACTGGAAATGAATCCGACTTACTGCCAGAAATGAGGACCAAGCTCTGGCATCAGTTGTACAGGGACTGGACTGCCCACACAAGTGGGTCCAGTACTCCATATTCCCAGAGCACCCCCCACATGAGTCCCCAGGTGACATGGTCGAACGCCTTCTCCAAGTCCACAAAGCACATCCAGACTGGTTGGGTGAACTCCCATGCCCACTCCAGGACCCCTAAGAGGGTGTACAGCTGGTCCACTGTGACACACCCAGGACGAAAACAACACTGCTCCTCCTCAATCAGAGATTCGACTATCCGGCGGACCCTCCTCTCCAGGACCTCTGAATAGACTTTACCGGGGGAGGCTGAGGAGCGTGATCCCCCTTAGGTGGAGCACACGCTCCGATCCCCCTTTTTCAAGAGGTGGACCACCACCCCAGTCTGCCAATCCTGAGGCGCTGTCCCTGATGTCCACGCGATGCTGCAGAGGCATGTCAGCCAAGACATTCCTACAGCATCCAGAGCCTTGAGGAACTCCGGGCAGATCTCATGTACCCCTGCCACTGAGGACCTTTTTATCCACCTCAGCGACCTCAGTCCACCCTTGAGTCCTCAAACTCTGCTTCCTCATCAGAACGTGTTGGTTGGATTGAAGAGGTCTTCGAAGTATTCCTTCCACCAACCCACAACGTCCCGAGTCGAGGTCAGGAGCAGGATAGTATTCGATTCATTTAGAGATCAGAGCAGAAAGAAAACAGCAGCAGTATTGTAGATGGTGTATTAATGCCTAGAGAGGAGCACACTGTCTTCTCTTTGAAACTTTCCATCATTGTTACAGTCATAGACCCTGTGACATGACTTCTGGTCACATTGGTAAAGACACTGCACTTAGCTATTTATAGCTGTGCATGTGCAAAAAAACTGTCACGTCAGTCTTTTTTACATCTTCCGTTAAAAAGATGAAAATGTCACAATGTAAACAAACAAAAGAAAAACATGGTGGCTACCACTCCCCCAAATGTTACATCTGAATTTGAATAATCTGATAACCCTAGAAATCAAATAATAATCAGATTTTTGCGTAAGCATGTAAATGGGGTCAGTGATGCCCAGAGCCAGACCTGCAGACTTTGTCATCAACATCAAATTCCCATTTCATTTTCCTCTGCTAACAAATGTAAGAGACTCCTTTTCTTTTATGGATCAGAGGACCACCATTTTCCAATCTATTCAAGGAAAGAGACCTCATTCTGTAATGAGAGGAGTGGATCTGAATTCATTAATCTGTTAAACACCACATAGCACCACCCCAGCTGTGCAGACCAAGCCCACCCTAAAGGCAGACTGGACCTCTGATCTGGATCCATCTAACACAGCAAGAATAGCTTCATTTATGTTGAGCAGGTGGGTAGATAAACAAAAAAACATTGGATAATGTGTGTGTGGGAAAAGAAAGTTGTTATGTGAGGTGTATTATCTTTCATGTATTATCAAAACAAGAAAAACACGAGCTATTGTGTAAACAATCTTTCAGGGTGAAATGATAAAAATATGTAGGTTAGGATTGAAAATCTTACCATAGTTTCTGACAGACAAATCCAGCTTCTAATGACGTTTCCTCTCCAGTCCCGACCGTTCCAGGCAGATGGCCATCCTTCCTGGTTCTGATGGAGGTTTTCCTCTCCACTATTTCTTCATGCAGCTCAGGATAAAGGATTGAAACAAGGAGAAAATTTGATGCAAGCTATTGGTTTCCTAGGACATTACTTTTATGAACAGTTATTATAAATTGGTCTAATATGGGTCATAAAATTAATTTAATTGTTAATTCAATGAACTAGATTGAAAAGTGGAACTCATTGTGGTGAATGTTCTCATTCTTTTTGTCAGGATCAAATTTATTTATTTCTTCTTCTAAAATATTTTCAATTTGGCAGTTTGTTTTCCAAATCCGATCTCCAATTGATATAAATTTGTCTGTCAGATGAAAATTAGGATGAAAACAAATTTAAAAAGCAAACACTGAAACAAAAAAACATTTAAAAAACTGCCTAAATCAGACATATATAAAACTAAATTTACAAAAAGAGATTGTAAATGAATGTTAGGTAGACTGTTTCTTTGTTGTAACACTTTTTTGTAATACATCTACTGTTGGCAAGTCTGTTTATTTCCCTTTTAAATGGAGCCACGTCTGTAAGGAAACTGCATATGTGGGATGAGCAGCAGGGTTCAGGATGTGGATGTAGTCATGAAAAACTTGCAACATCTTCTAAATCAACAGCTGACAGATGCTGGTTGAGGAATGGGATGCCATCCCACAGCAGTCTGGGACCAAGCTGGTGACCAGCATGAGGTACAAGGATGTTGTGGCTGTGCATGGTTCCTCCATGTGATGCTGAGGCTTCTGTTTGTTAAAGGAATGGTGGATGATGTTTTCCAGGAGCATTTTTTACTATATTGCTTAAAGTCTTCTCCACACCCTGACTGCAGCCAATTAATTAAATGTTCTGACACAAAAATTAAAAAAAATAATCACCTTTGGAACGGACAAGATATAAAAAAAACCCCATCCAATAAAATTGTAATGGCCCGTGCTTATTGACTGAATGATTATGTGCTCGCGATTTACCGGTCAATCTACGTTCCTACCCTCACTTTTGGTCATGAGCTGTGGATCATGACCAAAAGAACGAGATTGCGGGTACAAGCGGCTGAAATGAGTTTCCTCTGCAGGGTGGCCGGGCTCTACCTTAGAGATAGGGTGAGGAGCTCGGTCATGCGGGAGGGACTCAAAGTAGAGCCACTGCTCCTCCGTATAGAGAGGAGCCAGATGAGGTGGCTCCGGCATCTGGTCAGGATGCCTCCTGGACGCCTCCCTGGTGAGGTGCTCCTGGCACGTTCCACCTGGATAAGGCCCCGGGGGAGACTCAGGACATGCTGGAGGGACTACGTCTCCCAGCTGGCCTGGGAACGCCTCGGGATCCCCCCGGATGAGCTGGCAGCTGTGGCTGGGGAGAGGGAGTCTGGGCTTCTCTGCTTAGGCAGCTGCCCCCACGACCCAACCTCGGATAAGCCCTCGGATAAGCGGCAGAAGATGGTACGGTACGGTACAATTATATGTCCATCAGACTCAACTGTCATTTGTCCCCCATCCATCCTCCCCGTGGGTATGTGCACGCACTCGCAATGCGCCGTGATCATCTCACAGTGCACATGAACGTGGCTACTTGCTGCGCTTATCTATGCAGCTGTTTGCTCTTAAAATCCACCAAAAAGAAAAAAAAAATTGATGTGGATCAAGTTATGGAGGTGTTGGTGTTCACAGTGAGGACGTTTTACACTGCAGAAGAATTTGGAGGTGAGATAATTATCACTTTTAGAAATGTAGTTCCTCTACTGGCAAGCTAACAAGCTATCCACTCGGCTGTTCTTGGTTATTTTTGCCGACAACCATTGGTGCACATGTTTCTGTGCTCCGGAGGTGTGGTTTCAGGTGGGTGTATTTTTTAAAATGTAGCTTGCTTGAACTGTTTTTTCCAGGATCCCCTACCCTGCCTTTAAATGAAGACATTGTTGAATCATTAATACGACTTATTTATCAGAATTCAATTATCCAGTCCAATAAACAACACCAAACAAGAGTCAACAGCAGAATCAGGTATTTGACAAAAAAGATTTAATACATTTTCATGAGTACAATGCACTCAACTCTGCTGCTCATCCCACACATGCATTTTCTTTACAAATATGGCTCCATTTAAATGGAAAATAAACAGACTTTTTCCAACTGGATCTGACAGCTGACAGACCTGTTACTATGCCTTTGACTGATCATGTGCCCTGGCTACTTGGTAAAGGAGGTACGTCTTTGGCTGACGGGTTAGGGCGCATCACTGTTACCTGGGAGTTTGGGAACTGAATACTGCACAGGCCCTCCTTCGTCCTGCCATATGTATAAGAATTACTACCAAGAAGTATTGTTATAATAAAGACGTAATCAACTAAACTTTAATACACTGGCTTTTTGTGATGAGTTTATAAGAAAATATTTGTAAACTAGGAAAATGTGGCAGAAAATATGTAACAGTTAACGTTCATGTGGTGTTGGGTGGGGTGGGGGGACACAATGTTAAAGTGGTTAAAGAAGCAGCAAGTTGGACTGTACTGCTTACTTTCGTTTAATTAAAAATGAACAAATCTTCTTCACAGGCAGCTGAGCTGTGTATCCTGCTGGTTGAAGGTGTGGTTTATCTGTAGTATCGGAGCCGACTCCACCATCTTCTTGTAAATGAACTGGTTTTTTTGTTTGTCAAGAAGCCTGTAGACTTTAGGTCCTTGAGGGCCACTGTCCTGCAAGTTGTAGAAGTTTCCCTGCTTCAACACAACCAACTCAAATGAATGGGTCATTGTGCAGAACTTGACAAGCTGTTGGATCCATTTCATTTAAAGCAGGTGTGTTGGAGCAAGGAAGCACCTAAAGTCCTTGGGGCAGTGGCCCTCCAGGACCAGGGTTTGAGATCCCTGTTTTAAGGATACCTAGGACAAATCTTGTCGTCGTCCCCCCAGCTCCACCCCTGTAGCACACCTACCTGATCAAACCTACCAACCAAAAGCCAGGCAAAAGCCAGGCAAAAGCATGCACACCAGTCAGAGGCCAGGACAAAATGTGTCGACTCCATACCAAGGAATAATTAAGACCATTTTATTTTTCTCATTTCTTCCTTCTCCATGTTTATTTGACAGTTACAGTTTGGTAACCAGATGCCTGAACATAACCAGAACTCTCACCACATCAACACAAACGCCATCATATTTACACCAGACCGCATATACAAAGAACAAAGATCCATGAAATCTGTGCTCATAAATAAAAAAAAGAATATTTACAGTTTCCACAAAACAAACAATACGGTTACAGTGTCTGTCAGAGGTTACTGCATTTACAACGTTCACGGGTCTTTCAGTCTCAGAGCAGCTCGGTTTGTTTCTCAAACAATAAAGGATTCAACATTTCTTGAGTTCTGTCATCTCATGACCTGGTTTTGGTTCTTATACCTTTCACCACCACTTTCCCCGACTCCTTCTTCAGGTCTCCCTGAATAGTGCTAATTTTCATCCCCAAGTCCCTAATGTGGACTCTGACATTGGCCAAGTTCCTCTGCCAGGCAGCGTCCATCTTTATGGTCTTGCCTGCTTGGCCATGGCCCTCATCAGGGTCAGCGTCTCTTTTGGGCGCTGTAGCAGTGCCACCAGCTCTTTTCATTCGCTGGTGGTCCCACAAGTCCGGTTTGGTGGCGTTGGAGATCCTGGCATTCTTACTCCGCAGTCGTTGTTTTTCAGTCACAGAGGGTGGATTAGAAGAATCCCAAACCCCTCCTGCCTTGTTCCCTTGATTCTTCCACAACACTTCCGCAGGGCTATGATTCCCGGTGTTCTTACTCCGAAGTCGAGCTGGTTCTGATGCTCCATTGTCTACTTTTGTTTCAGAATTCCCGACACTCCTGCTTCGTAGCCGCTGCGGCTCAAACATATTAGCACTAGCTACTGTGTCCGATTTAACCGAGGTCTTACTTCCTTCGAGTTGTTGTTCTGACATGTTAGAACCCGTCACCTTGGTGGATTTGACAGAAGCAAGTCCCGAGGTCTTACTTCCTTCGAGTTGTTGTTCTGACATGTTAGAACCAGTCACCTTATTGGGTTTGAAAGAAGCAAGTCCCGAGGTTTTACTTCCTTCGAGTTGCTGTTCCAACATGTTAGAACCAGCCACCTTGTTGGGTTTGAAAGAAGCAAGTCCCGATGTTTTACTTCCTTCCTGTTGTTGTTCCGACATATTAGCACCAGTCACCTTGGTGGCTTTGACAGAAGCAAGTGCTGAGGTTTTACTTCCTTCGAGTTTTTGTTCCAACATGTTAGAACCAGTCACCTTATTGGGTTTGACAGAAGCAACTCCTGACGTTTTACCTCCTTGAAGTTGCTGTTCTGACATGTTAGCACCAGTCATCTTGGTGGCTTTGACAGAAGCAAGTCCTGAGGTTTTACTTCCTTCGTGTTGTTGTTCTGATATGTTAGCACCAGTCACCTTGGTGGGTGTGACAGAAGCATGTCCCGAGGTTTTACTTTCTTCGAGTTGTTGTTCCGACATGTTAGAACTAGTCACCTTGTTGGGTTTGACAGAAGCAAGTCCCGAGGTTTTACTTCTTTGACGTTGTTTGTCCCACATGTTGGAGTCCATCTTTAAGTCAGCGGAATCACCTATCCCAGGATTCTGGCTACGCTGTCTGCGTGCCTCCCACATGCCAACATTGATAGTCATGCTCTGCTTTGCCAAAGTGGGATTGCAGGCACTTTTACCTTCTTGTTTCTGTGGTTCCCATATACTGGGATCTACTTTAGCTGCCTGGACAGAATACCCCATTAGTTTTCTTCCAGAGCTAGACTCTGAAGTCCTGTCTTTAGCTCCGGATTCTGTTCCCTGGTGCTGTGGAGGTATCTGTGGTGTAACGCATTGCAGAGGTCTTGGTGACGATGGAGGTGATGGTGTTGGGGGTGGTGAAGCTTCAAGCGAATCCCTACGACTGTCTATGAACTCCAGGGAGGAGCCTAGCATGCCGGCCAGCTCAGGGGTGGCCTCCACCAGCTCCAGAGGGTCCTTGACATCAGGCCTGAAGGAGGCTAGCTCCTGCTCATCAGGACCAGTCAGGAGCTGCGACAGAGATGCCTGCCGGTAGAACTCATCCTCAGGGAGGCACTGCACGTTGAGCTGCGGGAAAAGGCGACGGAAGGAGCGGGACGTCATCCGAAGGCGGCCCAGGACGTCGGAGAGGAGGAGCCAATTCCTGGGTCTGAAACAAAGATGGAAAATAACATGAGAATTACATCAAACATCTTTTAAAAGACGATTTTACTTTTTGATTGAAGTCACAACCTGAGTGAAGTCAAAGAAGGAGACATTTGATTCCCATTTCTAATCTTTTCCTTTAGATTGTTACCGTTTACCATCACCATGGAGATAATGTTTGAACAACTACTTAAGTCTGTTTACAGGATTACAAAGAGATTAGCAGACAGCTTGTTGTGACCGCTGGTGGAAATCTGAAGTTTAGGAAAAGAAAACGTCTATTAAATGTCGGCGCAACCATTAAGGTTAACATTTTAAAGCACAGCTTTGGTTTTGGTTGAGGACACACAGCCTAAACACTCAATTCTAAGGTTGTTTATTTAATGACTAACTTAAATTTGAACCAGCAACTGTGTTAAGGCCTCACAAAAAGTTTGTTCAGAACCTGAAAAGTTGGTTCTCAACTGTAACCCAAAACATAGTGGCTCCTCTTCATGATCCATGATATCATCAGTGAGCAAGCGTTGGTTCACCTGAAAATCAATCTAAAGAATCAGTTTCAGATAGTGACAAAGTACTACCTCAACAGTTAAAGAGTCTTGGGCAAAAGTGGAGCTGAATGTGGTGTTACATGTCCGTCTTGGGAGCTACTGGACCATGTGATGGGTCAATAATCAGCAAACTAGGCAACAGGGCAAGATCCAGTCACTACAACAGCAACAACCAAAAAGAGGTCAATGAAATTCTGCCCACCCCTTCGTCTTCCCAGGGGTCTTTTACCTACAGGTAGAAAGTTCACAGACAATCAATTCGATCGGCCACTTTGCTTCTGTAATTACTTCCACGGGGTAAAGTCCTCCTACTTGGGTTCTGCTGCCATTCCAATCACATGGCAGTTATGAAGTTCAATTTGAGCATCAGAATGAGGAAGCATGGGGATTAAAGTGACTTTAAGCGTGGCAGGTTTGTTGGTCTGAGTATTTACTGGGATTTTCACACATAAACCAGTTTCCAGAGAATGGCCTAAAGAAGACAAAATATCCAGTGTGCAGCAGTTGCCTGGACCACAATGTCTTGTTGATGTCAGATGTCAGAGGACAATGGACAGACTCTTTGGAGATGATAGAAAGACAACAGGAAGTCACATCAGCACTGGATTCAACCAAGATATGCAGAATAACATCTCTGAACACACAACACGTCCAATCTTGAAGTAGATGGGCTACAGCAGCAGACCACACCAGGTACCACTCCTGTGAGCTAAGAACAGGAAACTGAGGCTACAATTTACACAGACTCACCAAAACTGGACAATAGAAGATGGAGAAACGTTGGTGGTCTGATGTGTCTCCATTTCAGCTCCACATTCAGATGCTAGGCTCAGAATTTGGTGGAAACATCATGAAAGCATGGATCCATCCTGCCTTGGATTCAGCTGTCTGCTTCAGCCTGCTGCTGGTGTAATGGTGTGGAGGAGATTTTCTTGGCCCACTTTGGGCTCTTTAGTATCAAAGTGGCATGGTTTAACCACCACAGCCTACCTGAGTATTGTTGCTGACCATGTCCATCCCTTTATGACCACAGTGTTGCATCCTCTGATGCTACTTCCAGAAAGATAATGCACCATGTCACAAAGCACAAAGCGACATGCATGTTTGTCTCTACAGCACCACCTATTGCGGCAGTCCAAAACTGCACTCCATGAATCTTTATGAAATTGGTAAACATATTTTACATGTCAAAACACAAAAAAATAATCAAGTAGCCATGGTCTAAAAACAACAGGAAGTCAACCATCTTGGTTCAAAGTATCTATTTTGTGGATTTAGAAATGTTACAATTGAAAAAACAGTCATGTTGGCTTCAGGATACATTCTGAAGGCAGATGTGGTCAAAAGTTGTTGAAAACTTTCTGACAGGAAGTTTAATACAGCGGGGGCAGTGTTTTGCTTATACAACAAGTAATCTGCACCAAATTTCATGTTGTATGTTTGATGACAAACTCATCCTTAACAGACATACTTGAAAATATTCTATCAGTACCATCGCCCCGCCCTCTGGCAACAGCAAGTCATGTGTTATACACCCAAATTCACAGTTTCTAGCTAACCCAACACACGATCAGAACCAAACTATCTTGACTATCATTTTACTCAGTGCCATGATTCCAGTTAAATCCTATGCAGTGAAACAGGAAGTTGCTATTACTCTGCTCTGCATTTACCTGCAATGCTTATAATTCTCAAAGTTGATGAGATGCCATACGCAACAATATGCACATCAGTATCCATAAACAGTTAGCACATCACCTAGTGGCCACGTACCCTGATCCTATATGTAACAGCATGGGGTTTTGTCACTATGCCTCCAATTGATCATGTGCCCTGGCAACTGGGCCACAGAGATATGCCTCGGCTGACTGGTTAGCGCACGACTGTCACTTGGGTGTCTGGGGATTGATTCCTGCCTAGGCCCTCCATGTGTTCCTGCCAACGTCACAGTGGTCCCGGTTACATGTCTTTTACTTCAGAATTAAATAATTTGGAATTAAATTATTCAGAGTGGTGTGGTGGTTAGCACTGCAGCCTCGCAGTAAGAAGGTTGCTAGTTCGAGTCCCGGCTGGGGCGGGGTTGGAACAATTCCAGCAGTGGCTTTCTGTGTGGAGTTTGCATGTTCTCCTCGTGTATGTGTGGGTTCTCTCCAGGTACTTTGGCTTCCTCCCACCATCCAAAGACATGCATATCAGGTTAATTGGTCACTCTAAATTGTCCATAGGAATGAATGCGAGTGTGAATGGTTGTCTGTCTCTCTGTGTTGGCCCTGCGACAGACTGGTGACCTGTCCAGGGTGTACCCCGCCTCTTGCCTGATAATAGCTGGGATAGGCTCCACCAACCGCAGCGACCCTGAACTGGATAAGCGGTAAAGAAAATGAATAAATCATTCTCCTTTGTGTCTACATGAAAATAATAATTCACAATTAAGGTTTACATGGAAAACTTGTTTATCTGATTCTGCTTTAGATCTGGGGGTTGGGAAGGGTTTTGATTGGACAGGGCGCGGATGTGATGTATTTACGTCTGTTTATGTTTACCTGGAAGTAGACCCCAGTCCCTGCTTCTTTTCGTTTGAGCTACAACATGAAAACCAAATAATAATACAGACTTTAACTGTATTTTGATTTTAGTTTTGTAGCAGCAGCTCAACCCTAACATACTACTTCATTTCTGCCGGCTGGCATGAGTCCAACACTTGTTTTATGTGCGCTTTGGCAAGCGCCATTACAACAGGACAAGGGAAGGAGCATGCTCAGAATAACAGGAATTAAGCCAGAGCAGAATAAAAGGTTAACATGACAGAGGAATTATTTTATTCACAATTAAAACAGGAATAAACCAACCACTTAGTTTGGAATTCATTTTTATTCATATTTATCGTTTTCACTCAGAATTAGGGGTTTACATGGTCTTCTGAAAGAGGAATTAAAACTCTCACATAAATGCGGCATTGTGGCGTTGTCGGCAGGATCCATGTGGCACTGTTAATAAGTCCATGCATTTGCAATTAGTGGCAGCCTGTGCGGAGCATGAGGATGTGCTTATGGAAAGAAAGGGAGAGATGTGATGGTGTGGGGTCCTGTCACGAAACCTCTGATTGATCATGCACCCTGGCTACTTGGCCACAGGGATCCCTTTGGCTGACTGGTAAGCATGCATGACTCACCTGGGAGTCTGGGGATCAAATCCCACCCGGGTACAGGACCCCACACACATCTAACTGCCTCTCATTTATATGAAATTAAGAAGAGTTCATGAATGGTTCACAGTTCACATTTATTTTACTATCAAAAAGATGATTTATCTATTTACTGAGTAATTTAGAGAATAGTTTATATATGAATTTATGTGGAAATACTCGTACACAGCAGCCTTGCTGTCTCTTTTATTCATTGAATATGAAAAACTTTGTTACTGCAGATTTTTTGAAGACCAAACCAGAAACGTGTCCTCCATAAATGTCAGAGCAGGAGGAAGGTGGGAGGAGAAGAAGAGACAGCTTCTCTTTTATATATTCTGCTGCTGAAGCTGAAAACATCAATGGAGGCGTTATTGATTCACAATGTCTGTCAATGTGTGTGTGTGTGCGTGTGTGTGTGTGTGTGTGTGAAGGGCAGATTAACACACACACACACACACACACACACACACACACACACACAGCGGTTGACAAGGCCACATGTTGCTTTGCAGCCGGTCGCTGCCTGAATGTTAAACAGCCGGTGAAATGTGTGCGTCGCCGCCCGCGGCCTCGTATCCAGGAAGAGCCATTAATACGACATCAGACGCCGCAGAGGAAAGAGACAGAGGGAGAGGAGAAAGAGAGAGGCGGAGAAGAGCGGCAGGGGAGGAAGACGGAGTGGAAGCCAATTAGCCGCGTCGCCACGGCGATGCAATCCTCGTTAACGACCTCTCCGTCTGTCCTCCCTCTCCTCTTTTCTCTCCCTCCTTTCCTTCCTGAGCTGCTCTCTGCTGCCTAATTGGTGTCTGAGTGTGAAGAGATGTGTTGAACACCACCGAAGAAGAATGTGCAAGCGAGGCACAGAAAAAACCCGGTGTGAATAAAATACAAAGCGTGTCCGGGTGTGGTTCTTGTTAGGGCCTCTTCCTCCGGCCGCCTTTGTTCAGCACCGCTTCCTTTAGTTATGGAGCTGGTGGACCAAACATTGTCCTGGAAGGCTTGTGCTGACTTTCATCTTCATCGTTTTCTAATTTTTCTTTAGATCGATTCTTCCCTCAACTCCACCCCTTTGTTATTCAGAGGCAAAACTTGCCGTCTCTTCCAGGAATCAAGAAGTTATGACCTTTCAGCCTTTTAACCAGGGCCCGGTCAGTCATGTGGATGGATGATCACAACTGGAAGAGGGATCAGGGGAAGAAGATAGCCCTTTAGTGAGTGATTAGATCATATTTGTTACTCCAAACATCCCTAACCGCCCTTCATGGGCTCCCATTAACAGAAAGTGCCCTGTAAGAGTTTTCTCAGGACTCTAAGGGCAGTGTCACATTTGGCATGATTGGTTTAATCCCGTTTCAACTCACCAGGTGTCAAAAGACTCATACAAACAGCCTGTGGTCACACTTGCAAAGTTGGAATTGTGCCACTATGCCACCATGTCATGTGACTGCATTTGTAAAAGAGACACAATCAAAAGGCACCTGCTTCACTCCAGTCCAGTAGGTGGCGCTAAAAGTCACTTGTGTTGTTGAACTGTCTCCTCCAAGTCAGCAGCGACTTTCTTGTAAATGGGGGATTATCATCCTTCCGTGTTCCGAACTTCCGGTTTTAAACACTTAGACGGCCCACTTCCGGCCCAGTTCAATGTCCCTGCTTTACTTCGTAGATAACGTGAATAAACGCCAACCCTACTTAAATTTTCACGGATTCCAGACTGAAGTGATACTAAGGAAGAAGTGGATCAAAGCGATTCTCCAGAGTGAAGGGCCGAACTTTATAATAAAACAACGTAGCATGTTTGTTTGTAGCCGGTGGGGCACAAACAAACATGCATGCTAGCATTAGTCAGCTAGCGTTTACCGACGTGCTTAACTTTGTTCGTCTTAAAACACACATACATCTGAAAATCGGGTCTGTACCTCCCCGTTTCCAGTGGAACAACTGGGGACAGCCAAGAAAGGAGATGCTTTCAGATGCTTGTGTGTTTTCAGCCGCACAAAGTTAGGCATGTCATCAAGCTGGCTAATGCTAACCTGCTAACAGTAGTCCACCAGCTACTACTCTGTTAAACTTTGTAAATCGGATAAACGCCAATGCCAAGTTTTCATTCCAGACTGAAGTGATGCTATGAAGAAGTGGATCAAAACGACCGATTTGCCGCGGTGAAGGACCGAACTTTATAATAAAACGACACACGTTTGTTTGTAGCCGGTAGACTGCACAGTCGTGTTAGCAGGCTAGCATTAGCCAGCTCGATGACGTGCCTAACTTTGTGCGGCTGAAAACACACAAGCATCTGAAAGCGTCTCCTTTCTTGGTAGTCTCCAGATGTTCCACTGGAAACGGGGAGGTACAGACCCGATTTTCAGATGTATGTGTGTTTTAGAACGCACAATGTTAAGCATGTCAGTAAACACTAGCTGGCTAATGCTAGCATGCTGTGAAGTGCCGGTGTTGTGCCCCACCGGCTACAAACAAACGTGTGTTTTATTATAAAGTTCGGTCCTTCACCGCAGCAAATCGATCGCTTTGATCCACTTCTTCCTTAGTATCATTTCAGTCTGGAATGAAAACTTAAGTATGTTTGGAGTTTATCCAATTTAAACAGTATAACAGAGCAGGAACGGCTGTCGTTAACATGGCCCGGAAGAGGAAATGCCCAAATACCGGGAAGTTCCGGTAAGCGTGATAATCCCCTATTACAGTGTTTTTGTGTGTCCAGTCTAAGGGGTCGTTCACACGAGGACGATTGCGGGTAAAAACGGCAAAATATTTAATCAGAAGTGCCTTTCGTTCACACGGCAACGGCATTATTCTGGGTTGAAGATGCAAAAATCTGAAGACTCATTCCAAAGTGGAATTCCTGAGGACGCAACGCTGTTGCGGCCTCGTCTGCACGGTCCAAAACGCAGAAATGATAGCAGACCCACAGAACTACTGACGCCGTGCTTACGTCACACAATACAGGAAAACAACAATGCCGGTCTACCTAAGCCCAGCGGTATTTGAGTGTCGTTTGGAGAAGTCATTCTATCTCCTCATCTGTCCACACAAAGTTCCTCCTTGTAGCCGCCATAGTTGTTTTGATTTTGAAGCGAACAGAGACAAACAATTGTACACATGCGCGCGGACATGGCAGAGTTCTGTCACAGCACCACCTGAAGGCCTGGCGTGCACATCCAATCAAATTACATACACACTTGTGTCCTTGTATGCATGCAGATTTCTCCATGACGACGCTTGTGTGAATGCGGATAAAAAGATGAAGACAAGACGCCACTTTTGCGTCTTCTCTTCTGATCATCACTGTGTGAATGTAGCCTAACAGAGAGGTTCTAGGACTTTAGTTATAAGAACTACCCTTCCCCATCACTTTGCATTTGCAGATGAGGGAGGACCTTGATAGGGACCATGTTTAACGCAAATGTCTGCGACAGTGAGAAATTTATGTCCCCGCAAATCTGATACAAAACTGAGGTTTCTTATCTCTTTTATTCAAAGCTATTATAAAAGCTAGCTTAACAGCTTCCCATCATCACGGTCATTTGTATCACGTAACGGAACAGCCCCCCTTTGGAAAGCTGCCCCACTAACATCTTGTTTACCTTTCGTTGAAGTACACCCGGACACTTAATAATAATAATAATAATAATAATAATAATAATGGATTAGATTTATATCCCGCTTTTCTGGATGCTCAAAGTGCTCACAGTAGGTCCATAATTCTTTTACTCCTCATTCACACTTGGTGATGGTAAGCTACGTATGTAGCCACAGCTGCCATGGGGCTGACTGATGGAAGCGTGGCAGCCATTCCACGCCTTCGGCCCCTCTGACCACCACACAACATTCACACACATTCATACACCAGTAGTGCCCCCACTGGAGTCAAGGAGGGTTAAGGTCCCTAGTTCCTATATGTCCGAATTCACAAAAAAACGGCCTGGTTCCCGAAAAGGTTATAAGAACTCCAAAAGGTTCCTACAGTCCGAAAGCGCCTATGTTCTGGATGCCTTCATCCGACCAAATTTCTATGAGACACTCCATCTCAGCATCGAACCAACGGGATCCTTTTGAAGCCATGTTGTTTCTCCTCTTGTTCGCGTTTTCTGAATTCCTCAAAGGGTAGCAGGCGCAATATACATACGCCAGTGGGTGACAGGGCTTCTATGTAGGCGGCACATATCATGTCATTACATCTTCATCACATGGGTGAATTACACAATGAACCAAGTAACCATTGCAGACCACCTCCGGAAATGGGTATGGGCACCATACCCATTTCCACGTTACCCCCCACTATTTGTAACCGGGATATACCCCAACCGTGCCAAGTGTGACTGGCCCTTAAATTTGACATTACAATGTAAAGCCCAGCTTCCACCCATGAGTCCAGCTTGAGACACAACAGTTTGGTACTCTGTTGTGTTTCCACATCTAACTGTACATCATCTTGTAGGCAGGGTATCAACCAGACAGCAATGGACATGTCAGCTATGTACTGTAACAGCGTGAAGTCACAGTGCTACAATGCCCTCCTTGACATGTTGTTGTTTCTTGTTGACGTGGCTTTAAACAACAAAAATCCACCATTTATTTAGACACAGAACTGTTCCTCTTTGTACTTATTGCCAAGTCACACAGGAAGTAATGGTTCTTTTTACCAGACAATGGATTGCAGAGTCAAGGCCCTTTCAGATAGGACGTGCAAAGCGCAGGTGGCCGGCGGCAAACCCATTATTTGTGTAAGTGTTACCGCAGCGGCAGCGCATTCCGCCATGCCGCAGAGCTCAGCGGCGCGCAAGGTGGGCTCCTGCCGCCGCGGTACTGCTGATGCCGCTGCGCCCCGATTGAAAATTTTTCGATTCGGGCACAGCGCATTTAACGACATCCTTGTGCATCCAATAGGAGAGGCCAGTTCAGAAAAAAAAGTGGTCCTTGGTCAGCCTGAAGTAAACCTGGAAGCGGTCTGTGTGAAAGAATGCAGCTCCCGGACGAGCCTGAACTCCCCCAAGTCCTGCCTTGCCATCAGGATCAGGTGGACCCCCACCCTTTTATTTGCTGCTGATCTTTTCCTCCTCCTCAGGAGCAAAGCTCTTTGCTGCGACAATCAGAGGTACAACTTTAACAATTAAGCACGCCGGGGAGAAAACACTTTCTGGTCTGTTGCTTAGCAACGCGTGCCTGACATGCTTGCTGCCGCCGTGCTCTGTCGCCGGGTCTGTGCCCTACCCCGTGGTGAGCGCAGCGAAAAATGCGTCCTATTTGAAAGAGGGGGGGCTTGACATTATAATTGCCAATGGAAAGGGGGCCCTTCAGAAAAAAGTTTGGGAACCACTGCATTAGGGTGCTTTCACACCAGGATAGTCCAGGGACTCAGTCCTATTGGGTGGGAATTTCTGAATAATTTCACACCTTTGGTCCAGTTCGCGTTCAAAATGCAGTCACCGAAACGGACGAAACCACTGTAGTTAACAGAACTGCTAGCGAGGGAGCGATACTACCCAAAACAACCACTGATCAATGATGCTGAAAACTCTGGAAGAGGAAAAAAACTGGGCTCCGAGATTGGCCAGGTGTGAAAGTAGAAATCTTTTCACTCCTCAACATTACTCCATGTCTGTTCACATTTATCAACTGATCGTAGAAACTGTCCTAAATTTCATCCTACAAATTTAATTGGGAATCGTCATGAGAACAAAAAAAAAAAATTGGTTTTATCAAACATGCAGAACTCAGTTGTACAGGATAGTCAGTAATTAGCTTCTTTCTACTTTCTAGAATAATGGATCTACTGTAAAGCGCTTTGAGTGCCTTGAAAAGCGCTATATAAACCCAATCCATTATTGTTATTATTATTATCATTATTATTATTATTTTTTATGGTGTGGAAGGGGTGCCAAAAATAAGACTATCACGCACCCGGTGGCGCCTACGTCCTTGTCGCAACAGGCTATGTTCACCCCAAAACTGGCTACTGACCTGAATACTGATGGGCCTGCACCAGTAACTGAGCAGCCGCTAACAGCTGTGATCTGACGCACATGATCAAAATCAACATCCATGTAACACCGCATCATTCACCTCTCAAAGCCAGCTGATCTGAATGTATGCGTTGCTATGGTGACGCCTGTAGCAAAATGATATAACAGTGATTAAACTTGCCAAACTACGTGTGCGTATACAAATATAATGCACGCCAGTTAGCATTAGAATTCCCACTGACCATAGTATACCTAGCCCAGTGCCTCTCCGAAGCTAACACACGCCCGAGACAATGGGCAATACAATGAACTGCAGCAGTAGACACCAAAATTACCGGCCAAGTAAAATGAGTAGTAACCTTCTCTTAAGCTAGCACCGGCTGCTCAGTAACAGGTGCAGGCCTATCGGTAATCAGATCAGTAGCCGGTTTCGGAGTGAACATAGCCACTTGTGACGAGGATATAACCGGGTACGTGATAGGCTTATTTTTGGTACCCCTTCCACGCCATACTTTTCAGACATAATGTAAGAACTACTTAAATCATCCTGAGATTGCTGTTTGACATTCATTTAATCAACATGTCCTGTTTTTATACTGTATTTTTCATTTACTCCTATTTTTATTTCTTTCAAAATGAAGTTCTCTTTAATAACTAAGGTACACATTCTGTGCACATTCATTTGATCTGATGTTGGATTGTCCAAGAGAAATAAATGTGTTTTGGTCCAGTGAAAAGTCACATCCAGCGTGGATGCTGGAATGAAGCTCAGAGATGATAAAGGACTGTCCCAACTGTTCCTTATTTTATGTGGGTGACCAAAAACACCTGGAATATTAGTTATCACAACTTTGCACACAGATCCCCTTCAGAATTCTAACTGGATCTCTTTCAGGATCTGATTAGAAATCATTTCAGTAAAGATTATGTCCACCGAATAAAGAATCCATGATGATACTGAGATCTCTTCAACGCCTGCAGAAGTAATGCAGATTCTCTCTTCTACCTCTAGACTCTGCAGGTCGGAGCTGATAGTTTCTAAGTAGAAGAACAAGATGGTAAATTTCACACCTTTAGTGAAAATGTTCACAAAATACACACAAATCTGTGCGGAATAACGGTTGATAAATGAGGGCCCTGGATTCTTTAGCTCCTCTGCCAGATCCACTATAATTAACCTCATTTTCTTTCCCCGGCTTCCAGTGATACCATCTTTACTTTCAATTCTTAACATCTGATATAAATGTCTCTACTTTCTTTAGCTCTTACCTTATTCTGCCAGGCTCTTACTGTCTCTGTGGTTAATTCAAGGACCTACCTCCTCGCTAATTTCATTAACTCTCTTTTTGTCCACATATCTGCAGGTGTTGTGGTTTTTAGGAGCATAGCGTTAGTATTACATGTCAAGTGTTTCTGACTCACCCCTGTGACAGCGACACCTGGATGTTGTAGCAGGGGAGCAGTGGTCGGTCGGACAGCTCAAACTCAAACACCTCCCTCCTGGCACGGTGCTCTTCATCCAAATTCTCTTCTTCGTCATCCTCCTCATCCTCCTCTGGTCCCGGCGGGTCAGCCAGAATGTTATGAACGCCTCCTTCACTGGACGGTTCTGCAGGGACAATCATCTAAGTTTTCTTTTGGTTCTCCTTCACGGGACAGTTTGTTTTATCATTTTCTCCACACTCTGTTTTACACTTCACTCATGGAGAACCAAATATGCAACATGGTTAAAAAAAATAGTATATTTTTCAAGTATTTCGTAAAACTATTAAAGGTAGAATCCGACATTTCCTCCCGAAAATAAACGTTAGACTTGTGCAAACTGCACCTTTGGGCCTCTACTCGCGTGCCGTGGCACGTTTGAATGCAACTCTCTCTCCCCCTGCCTGTAATTTGCTCTTTAGCTTTGTTTTGTTGTGTTCGGGACGTTTCTGGGTGGAGATTTCTGTTTATATCACCAGTCAATGACAGAACTAAGGACATGAAGCCGTGTGGGAATAAGCTCATGATTAGAGCAGACGCCAGTCACTTAAACTCGAAGGAAAAAGAAAGAAAGAAAGAAAAAACGGTGGATGCACCGGAGAAAAGGTAAGAGCTTTAGATAATGCAAGTTGGAAAACCAGGGCTAATATCAGTTTGGTTTTTACCCGCTTCTGAGCCTTGAAGGAGAGGCTTGAAGCTGAATAGTTTGAAGAACGAGGCGGCCATTAGCCTGAGAGGGAGGGGCGCTAAGTTTGAATGCTGCTGTTTGCAAACAGAAATGGTGGGGGGACTTTAGGCCACTTCTTCAAGCTCCTCCAGCACAATCCTGAGGTATGACCCACTTAAACCAGTGGGGACGGAAAGTATTCAGACCCCTTTAAACTTTGTTCTCTTTGTTTCATTGCAGCCATTTGCTAAAATCAAAAAAGTTCTTTTCTCATTAATGTACACTCAGCACCCCATCTCGACAGAAAAAAACAGAAATGTAGAAATTTTTGCAAATTTATTAAAAAAGACAGACTGAAATATTACATTGTCAAAGGTATTCAGACCCTTAGCAATGACACATATTTAACTCACAGGCTGTCCATTTCTTCTGATCCTCCTTGAGATGGTTATATTCCTTCATTAATGTCCAGCTGTGTTTAATTAAACTGATTGGAATTGATTAGGAAAGGCACACACCTGTCTATATAAGACCTTCCAGCTCACAGTGCATGTCAGAGCAAATGAGGATCATGAGGTGGAAGGAACTGTCCAAGGAACTCAGAATTGTGGTGAGGCCAGATCACAAGGTTATAAAAGAATTTCTGCAGCACTAAAGGTTCCTAAGAGCACCGTGGCCTCCATAGTCCTTAAATAGAAGAAGTTTGGGACGACCAGAACTCTCCCTAGACCCGGCCGTCCAGCCAAACTGAGCAATCATGGGAGAAGAGCCTTGGTGAGAGAAGTAAAGAAGAAGCCAAAGATCACTGTGGCTGAGCTCCAGAGATGCAATAGGGAGACGGGAAAAAGTTCCACAAACTCAACTTTCACTGCAGCTTCCACCAGTCGGGGCTTTATGGCAGAGTGGCCCGACGGAAGACTCTCCTCGGTGCAAGACATATGAAAGAGTTTGCCAAAAAAACACATGGACTCCCAGACTGTGGGAAATAAGATTCTCTGGTCTGATGAGACCAAGATTGAACATTTTGGAGTTAATTCTAAGCGGTATGTGTGGAGAAAGTCAGGCACTGCTCATCACCTGCCTAATACGGTCTCAACAGTGAAACATGGTGGTGGCAGCATCATGCTATGGGGGTGTTTTTCAGCTGCAGGGACAGGACGACTGGTTGCAGTTGAAGGAAAGATGAATGCAGCTAAGTACAGAGAGATCATGGAAGAAAACCTTTTCCAGAGTGTTAAGGGCCTCAGACTGGGCCGAAGATTCACCTTCCAACAAGACAATGACCCTCACACAAAGCTGAAATAACAAAGGAGTGGCTTTGGAACAACTCTGGGACCATTCTTGACTGGCCCAGCCAGAGCTCTGACTCAAACCCAATTGAGCATCCCTGAAGAGACCTGAAAATGGCTGTCCACCAATATTCACCATCCAACCTGACAGAACTGGAGATGATCTGCAAGGAAAAAATGGCAGAAGATCTCCAAATCCAGGCATGAAAAACTTGTTGCATCATTCCCAAGAAGACTCATGGCTGTACTCGCTCAAAAGGTGCTTCTACTCAGTACTGAGCAAAGGGTCTGAATACTTATGACCATGTGATATTTCAGTTTATCTCTTATCTCTTCAGTTTAATAGGATGTGATAGGATGCCGTCTGTGCAACAAATCCAGTCATGAAATTTTCTGGCTCCTATATATTCCACAGTCAACTGTCAGCTGTATTATTAGAAAATGTTAGTGTTTGGAAACGACAGCAACTCAGCGATCAAGTGATCGGCCACGTAAACTGATGGAACAGGATCAACGGATGCTGAAGCGCATAGTGCGAAGAGGTCACTAACTTTCTGCAGAGTCAATCACTACAGACCTCCAGACTTCATGTGGCCTTCAGATCAGCTCAAGAACAGTGCACAGAGAGCTTCATGGAATGGGTTTCCATGGTTGAGCAGCTGCATCCATCCACTCATCACCAAGTGCAATGCAAAGCGTGGGATTCAGAGGTGTAAAGCAGCCGCCACTGGACTCTAGAGCAGTGGAGGCGTTCTCTGGAGAGATGAATCACGCTTCTCCATCTGGCAATCTGATGGACGAGTGTGGGTTTGGCGGTTACCAGGACAATGGTACTTGTCTGACTGCATTGTGCCAAGTTTAAAGTTTGGTAGAGGGGGATTATAGTGTGGGGTTGTTTTTCAGGAGCTGGGCTTGATCCCTTAGTTCCAGTGAAAGGAACTCTGAATGCTTCAGCATACCAAGACATTTTGGACAATTCCATGCTCCCAACTTTGTGGGAACAGTTTGAAACTGGCCCCTTCCTCTTCCAACATGACTGTGCACCAGTGCACAAATCAGGTCCATAAAGACATGGATGCAGAGTCTGGTGTGGAGGAACTGGACTGGCCTGCACAGAGTCCTGACCTCAACCCGATAGAACACCTTTGGGATGAATTAGAGCAGAAACTGAGAGCCAGGCCTTCTCGTCAAATATCAGTGCATGACCTCTCAAATGTGCTTCTGGAAGAATGGACAAAAATTCCTATAAACACACTTCTAAACCTGTCATGTTACTTAATCTCATATGTGAGTCAAAGCAGGTGAGCAAATACATTTGGCAATATAGTGAATTTATCTATTAATTTCTGATTATGGAAGTTTTGGTTCTCCATATTTAACAGCACTTAAATGTAGTTTATTACTTCTCTAAAAAGACCTCACTTCTGGGGGGGGTTTTCACCCAAACATCATTCCTGCAAAACAAAAAAAAATTGGGTGGTATGTTTAAAAGAAAAATCAACAGCCAATGGAAGGCGTGGTTTGGGGGGTTTGGGGAGGGGTGCGGCTGAGGGGGGGTGGTGGGATAAAAGGGAGGGGAAGAAAAAGCTGGATTGTAAGGAGGAGGCAGGGAGGAAGGCAAGTAAAGAGGAGGAATTTGGTTTCACTTGGGAAAAAAAAAAATTTTTTGACAGGAGGGGGAAAAACAGAGACCCCGGGGAATTTCTTCACTCAGGGAGAAAGGGGGGGAAAAACTGTGATCTGCAATTGGGCCTGGGCTTTCAAAGGGGGGGGTGATGACCTGGTGTGATGGGGTGGTAATGCCATCCTGATGTGGAACTGCAGGTCATTAAACTGGGCTGGGTCAAATGAAAGCTGCACAAATCGTCGGCGTGCAGCTCCTGGAGTAAATGGTGAAACCCACCAAATGCAGAACACCTCTGAACAATCTGATGTATCCAGACACAGTGCAGAGATGCCTGACAACAGCGTTCACTGGCCTTGTGGAGCAAATACAGCCAAGCAGCTGCTCAGTTTCGTCCGCCATTATACAAAGACACAGACAAAGGAAAAACAAGCGGGAATGTCAGTGTCTGATTTTTTGTGAAACAGTGTCAAACTTTGGGCGTCAGGTTTTTGACGCCCAAATCGCGTTTGGTGTGAACACAACGTAAAAATGCCAGGTTACTTCAACCCAGAAAATTTGGTTATTTTTTTTGACCCATCTTTCAGGTTAAATATTTGACCCAGACGTTGGGTTATATTGACTACAATGTTGGGTTATCTTAACCCAGAAGTTGGGTTATATTGACAACAATGTTGGGTTAGCTTAACCCAGAAGTTGGGTTATATTGACTACAATGTTGGGTTATCTTAACCCAGAAGTTGGGTTATATTGACTAAAATGTTGGGTTATCTTAACCCAGAAGATGGGTCAACAACCCAAATGTCTGGGTTGAAATAACCCAGAAATTAGTTGGTCCCTTTTTAACCCAGCAGTTTGACCCAGGAGTTTTTACTGTATTTAATCCCAATCCTTTACAATCCTGTCATTCTCAGGGTAGACATTAATCCTTATTTCTTTTCATCCTACATTTGTCTTAAGTTGCAGGAGACATGAGCAACGCTGTGTTTTCAGCATCTTTCTCTGCGTTACCACTTTCTTCCCTGATGATATCAGCGCTGTGTTTGTGTGTCTTTGTGTGTGAACTAACCGCACACGGAGCTGCCGTAAAACTCCCAGTAGATTCCAGGATCGCCCTCCGACCTTCCCTGGATGTCAGACAGATAGTCTGCAGGCGGAAAAGAGGCACAGAGTTAAAGCTGATCAAAGAGTCGACCAATCAGAGAGGACGAAGGCAGCCAGATGAAAACAATGGAGCTGCGCACGCAAAGATGGAGAGAAGAAGATGAGTGTTTGTGTTCAGATGGTGCCGACTCGTCGCCGCAGCGCTTGGCGCTGAGTAGACGGATGCTGGCAGGAGTGTGTGTGTGCGTGTGTGTGTGTGTGGCAATAAGCTGCTCTGGGATTCAGCAGCCAAGCCTCATTAAACCCCTCTGGAGAGAGAGAAGGAAGAAAGAGATGGAGCGGGAGAGAAGAAATACAGGCAGGGAATGGTAATCAGGCTGCCGAGTGCACACACACACAAACTTGCAGGCTTCGCCTTCCTTCCGTTTATTCCTCCATTTTTTCCACTTTCGCGATATTTGTTTATTTCATCTTTTCGGCCCTTTTTTGTTCTCATACTGAAGTTTTTAAAACTTGATAGTTTCAGGTGGTGGATCAGATGGACAACACAAAAATCATTAAAAAGACAAAGAATTTTTCACTTTTCATGTCTTTTACAATGACTCCATCAGCAACGCCGTCTCATAAGGAAAGCACTATGGCTACATCTGGTTAATTTTCATTTAATTCAGCCTAGAAATAGTCAAATCTTGTGCAAAGGGAGAAGTAGAAGATGGAGTAACTAAACCACATTGATGAAATCTGAAATGACCAGAGATGATTAGCTTTTGGTTATAAGGTTTAAAATAAACCTAAATCACATTTTAGAGTTTGATCTCGAACATGCTGAAGTGAGAGTTCAGGGTGACTGAGAAACAACGTGAGCCTGTGTGCAGATATCCTGCAGCCACAAAACTCATCCTCAGCCTCATTCTGGCCTGTCAGAGCATCATCTCCTGTTTCATCTCCTCCACCTGCTGACAGTAATTCAATGTGCTGAACCAGGATAGCAAATATCAGCATGTCGAAAGTGTAGCAGCATTAACTTAATATGGATGCTGTGAGGAAGCTGTGGGATGCTTCTTGGGTCAAAAATGTTCTGAAGTTATTGAAATCAGTAGAGTAGAGGGAGGTTGGTGGATCAATCAGGCCCAATAGAGCAACTGAGAGGGGGAAAGAGGGGCAGTGCCTTGTAGATGGCATCAAACTGGTTCCCGCCTTATCGTTGTGTAGGACATCTTAACATTCGCAGCAACATGAAGTCTTCATTTAATTTTTGTTTAAATGGTGATATGGCAAGAAGTGGCTGTGTTATGCAATGGCATCCCAAAGGTTCAGGCTGGCCAGTGCCACCATGAACAAAAAGCTGGCCACTCCACTGGCCACCCCAGAAAAAAATTATATTTTTTTCATTTATATCAACATTTATGTACTTTTAACACGATGCAGCATGCTTTTTATATCAGGGTTACCACTTTTTTTAAGTTATTTTCCAGGAAATTGTCAGGACTTTTCCAGCTACTACAGTACAAGTCAAGTTATCACAACATAAATTAATAAATTCTACTACAATTGTAGCTTACTTTTTGTACAGCAATGAAGCAGCCAGGAAGCAGAGGCAAAGCAGCGACAGAGCAGAGATGAAGCAGCAATGAAGTGGAGATGAAGCGATGAAGCAGCCATGAACCAGAGACAAAGCAGAGATGAAGCAACAAAGCAGCCATGAACCAGAGACGAAGCAGCGACGAAGCAGCCATGAACCAGAGACGAAGCAGAGATGAAGCTACAAAGCAGCCATGAACCAGAGACGAAGCAGCGACGAAGCAGCCATGAACCAGAGACGAAGCAGCCACGAAGCAGAGATGAAGTGACGAAGCAGCCACGAAGCAGTGGGAGGAAAAATATTTTTCCAGGACATTTTACTCTTTTTCTCATTTTCTATGTGTTTTCCATGACTGGAAAAATGTTCAATCATTTTCCAGGTTTTCCAGGATGCGTGGGAATCCTGTACATACTGTCTTTGAATGTGAAAATATTTATGAGCTAATAAATTTTAAATAAATGCAAAATATTACACAAGATCTACCGTATTCTACCACTTTTTTAAATGTAAATTCATCTAGGAAGGCGCCACCCAGCAGAACCACCCCAACCATCTTCTAATGCCCCCTCCACATTCGCACCTACTTAGCCCGGCCCTCATTAGGTCGACATCACACTACCCCAGTTTAGTTTGTTCACATTACATTACGTTGTCATAGCAAAGTTTTGTGAAGTAATTTGTTTGCGACACACACACACTGATCAACAATGAAGGAGGTCGAGCTGGTGATTTGTTTGTTTTATCAAATCTGTTGCCAGCGGTGTTGTGGGCGCCTGGCTGGTAGACGTGTGGCGAACGCCCCTCATAACTACAGCAAGCCAAATCTGAACTCTTAGGACTATATAACTCGTTGGTTCATTCATTTATCTTAAAGTTTTGATGAAATGAATGAATTTTGTTGCAGATAATGTTCTATATAGAGGCCCAATTATTCTGCCCCATTCACTCCCACTATATTGATATACGCATAACGACAACTAATCCAAATATCCTCCAAAGGAGTCAGAGCGATACCGAAATGTTACCAGTGAGTAAATGCATGTAGAAATTCCTAGAATTAAGGCCCAGGTCCAAAAAAACAAAAGTGATCCTCTAATAACCCTTGACCACCCTGCTATTTTCCCTGGCCACCCCTTAAAAAAAAACAAACTCTGCAGGCGCCCCTGGTGTTATTAACTGCCATAACTGTTCTCATGAACGCAAAGGTAGTAGTATGAACGCAAAGGTACTTGTATAAACCAAGGGAAGAAATATTTCTGGTTTTCCACATGGAAAAAGCCCACATGACGTACCAACGAGCTGTACGTCAGGTTTAAAATTTAGTATTGACCAGGTTGCTGGTCCATGACTGGAAAAAAGGAGTTTAGACGATGTTAAAATGGAGGAAATGAGTTTTCTGGAAACATCGTACAGGTGCCGCTTTCCGTTCAAAATTCTGCAACATATGGATTAAACCGCTGCCACCTTCCTCTTACCCTCCAGGAAGGTTTCCATGGTAGCGCTGTGGGTCATGTTAAGTGGTCCTCTTCCAGAGTATGAGGTGAGGGTGGGGTCAGCGCCACAAGCCAGCAGGAAGCGCACCACCTCCACATGGTCATTTTCCACAGCATCGTGAAGTGGTCTGGTAGGAGAACAGACAGCAGGAGAAAAACCATCATCATCCTTCAGCACAACATCGGTGGATTTTCAGAATCTGTTTTGGCATGAAACGTCTAATAAATGCTACTCCACTTCCATTAAAGAATAAAATCTCTGATAATTATTTTGTTTCTCTGTAAAACAATTGTTAGTAAAAGCCTGATAACATAAATAATGAATAAATAATTGGTTGAACCAGTTGAATTGGTTCACAGAATCTGCTTATATGCAGATGACACAGTTTTCTATAATCAATATAATCTCACATCATCAGCTGTAATCACTGTGATTAAAACGGCAGTTACACCCCAGCAGGCACACCGCAGGTCCGGTCATACCTGGTTCCGTCCTGAGCGCTGCAGTTAATGTCGGCTCCATGCTCCACCAGGTGGCGTACGATCCCCAGCCAGCCGCGGGCACAAGCCTCGTGCAGCGCGCAGTAGCCCGCGTTGTCTCTGTGGTTGACGTCACAGAGCTGTTGCTCCAAGCAGTACAGCACCACCTCCTGGAGAAAAGAGGGCATCCAGTTAGACTGGAACCTCTGGATTGTCACAAGAAGCCAAATTTCCCTTTTTATATGCTTTATATTGATAAAAATAAAATTGATAAAAATGTATTAAAGGTTGAATATGGAACATTTTTATTAAAAGCTATATTTTTAAAAAAATAATACCTCCACAGGTCGTTTGGGGGTGTACAGAATGAAAGTACAACATTTCCCAGAAAAATTATATTTAGCCTAAAAATAATTATAAAATAAATTTTGACGGGTTCGATAATGGCATTTTATTTACGTCTATAAGCCAATACACGCCGCCATTGCAGGTTGCCAAATGCGATCTCTGTGTGGAAACAATATTTCGGCCATAGTCAGGCCTGTGCAGGGAAAAACCGTGGAGACGACGAGTGAAGCAGCTGCTTCAGAGCCCTGGAGATGTTGTTATCTGTTTCTGAGGAGGAGTGACCTGTGAAGAGCAAAACCTGGAGTAAATTTAGGTGAAGACTTCACTAAATGGACCCACATAAACGTTTTCCACGGAGTAAAACACAGAGAAGGCGACTTTCCTCCTGGATCGGTAAGCTAGCTTGTTTGCTAACATGGCTAACGTTAGCTGTCGGTTATAAACTCCTCTGCGTTACTTGTTGGACATGCTGCTGCAGACTGTTACTCACTTGCGTATCGGCAGTGAGCCTGGCATCCCAGCGGCTGGAGTTGTTTTTCTGCCGTTGCAACTACAACCTAGACACACGTGATGTCGCTGTTCTGTCCGTATTCCATATTCAACCTTTAATGTAACACAGCAAGTCAAAGCAACTGAATCTGTTAGAGAAAAAAATAAACAATTATATATTATTACGATTATAGTGAAGTCTAACTGAGGCTGCCTCTGTCTTCAAACCTATGTGTGGTGCTCATGGACAGGATCTGCAAGTACCATGGAGGAACACAAAGCTTATTCAGTGCTTATGTTTTACCTAAGCATTAAAGGCATATGCCACCTCTGGGGGAAACTGAGCCTCCCCCCGCAGTCCCCTTAGTTAAACAAGTGGGCAGAAGCATTTTCAAGCCAACCCGACCATTCTCTGAATCTGGCAGCACTGACATTAGCTTAGCTTAGCTTAGCGTAGTTGCTGTAATCTGGCGAGTACAGGCCAATCACAGGCGAAGCACCGCGGATAATAGCAAGGCAGCATGCATGCCCGGTGGCAAACCTGTTTACAGAATTAGGGGATGCTGCGCATGAGTGCTGCCTTTGCTACTAGCAGCGGTGCTTCGCCTGTGATTGGCCTGTACTTCCACGGAATATAGTTCCCCTATTGAATGCCACCTAGTCAGTCCTTTGATGTGAAATAAGCTACTTGTTTGTACTCCATCAGAATGTGCGGGTCATGAAACGTAATTGGAAACAATTTCGAGTTGATTAGTTCACTTTCGCCAAGTGGTGCTAGTAGGATACTCCAGATTACAGCACTAAGCTAGGCTAAAATCAGTGCTGCCAGGTTCAGTGAATGACTGGGTCGGCTAGAAAATGCCTCTGCCCACTTGTTCAACTCAGGGGACTGTGGGGGGAGGCTAAATTTCACCCAGGGGTGGCATATGGCTTTCAAACCTAATGTGGTTTTTACCAGAATCGGTCCAGTAAAATCTGCAGGAGAGGCAGCCAGATATCCGCCATGTCGCTCCACATCACTCCTCCTGTTTGGTTCAGCGGATGGTCTGTTTTCATTTACACAGTAACGGCTGGTTTATACTTTCTGTGTGCACGCGTCTGCATTCAGAATGTTTGTGTACATACTTGCAGCAGCAAGTGAGGAGCACGGGGCAGCTGAAATACTCGTTACTGGAGGCCTCCGCTAGGAAGACTACGCAGCACTTTTGACATACACTTGAATCTGTCAGTCACAGCGCATTTCCTGCGCATTTCCCCCAACAAGCTAACTGTTTCAGCACGAGTGATTGTTACTGTGGAACAGAGAGGAAACACAATAAAGATGCTGCTTCTAAACAACTTGCCGTTGTGTTTACCTCTGGTCATGTGTTCACACTTTTCTACACAAGCACCTCTATCGTTCAAGTCAATATTGCACCACGTGCACGCAACACTTTACCTCACGTCAACGTAGAAGAGTACTCGCATCTGAAGGGACACTAGGAACGCGTGGCAGCCATGATACATACGCGTACGCGTTGCCAACAGCAAGTATAAACCGGCCTTAAGCAAACAGCACCAGGGTTTGGTTGCAAGTGAACAGATACACCCGGTTTTGAGGCAGACCAGCAGCTTCACTGGTCAGTAGGGCTGGAAAAAAATATATCGATACACTGAAATATTGTGATACTTTCATATGCTGATATCATATTGATATTTAAAAATGCAGTATCGATCTATTTTATGAACCAAAACTCGCGAGATTTCGTTGTTCTGTTATGAGATATCTAAATTTCTTAACAATCACAGTGTAGATTTCTTTTAAAGGGACATTGTGTAACAATTGTATATCGCAAGCAACTTGCACGTACTTTTAATGCTGCGTTTGTGTGAAACCGGGCAGACGGATGACAGCCGCTGCATGTAAAGGCATCAACAGCCTCTGTGTGAAGACGTGGTCTGTCAATTACAGTGACTTCAGTCCACATCCGATATGTTGTCATGGCGATGTCGTATTGTTTGCCCTGACCCATGTTTTGCCGTCATTCTCTCGGCTTCTGTGATTAAAATGACGTCTGGTTTGTTACTGACGGCCGTCTACCCGACTGCACGTGAACCCAGCATCAGTGTAACGCTCGGTTCCTCCTCACTGCACCCGTGGTGGCTTTTCAAAGGCATTACCTCAAACTGAGCTGATAATTACGGTGTCTCCGGTGAGTTTCTGTGGTTTCCTACTGTCACGCTTCTACTGAACGAAAAACATGGTGGCATGACATGATGGCCACCACCAAGCCAACCCGTTCGATGTATATATGTTTGATACAAACGGCAAATTTAGAGCTGACAGGAGCATTTCAGTTTGTTGATGGGAGTGATTACTGATTAATGGAAAAATACTTTTGAATGAAAAAAATCAATTTTGTGAATAGAGAACAGGAGAACTTACAAAATATCCCTTCAATGATTTAAACAAAAAGCAAACATAAAAAGCTTTGGTTTTTTATATGTTTTTTTTTCTCTTTTGGTTGGTTTTGTTGTTTTACACTTTGTCGCCAACATGATTGCACTATTACCATCACAATTTGCAATAGAAAAGTAAACAGAAAGCTGAGAATTTTTACATGAAACTTCACAAAACTGTAAACAATAACTGAAAAACATAAAAACATCACAATAAAAACCATCCAACACATTAAACCATCAGTTTTTATGTTAGTCCTGATGTTCATCTGCATCTTTAGAAAGTGTGACCGGAAAATGATTTCATCAAATGAAGGCTGCTCCTGTTGTGTCAGGTTTAAAGGACGGCGCGTAAATTTGCCAAACTGCTTGGGTTGAGTTAAAAACAGAAGCTGGTCCTAATCGTTGCTCTGGGACTGTGAAGGTTGAAATGATGAAGAACCAGTCCAGCCTCAGACCAGGAGACCAAACATAATGAAACCTCCCACTGCTCTTATTCTCCTGGTTTCTGCAAAGTGATTGCAGCTTGAAAATGTGAGTGTGTGTACGCGCGTGTGTGTATGTGTGTGCGTGCTGTGATGGATGACGGCTTCATTTGCAAACTGAGCTCGTTAGCTTCACCACCGCACCTCAACGAGAGAGAGGGGCCGGCACTCGTGAGGCCTGACAGGAGCTGTCGCAGCACACATGAAATATTCACAGTGTGTGTGTGTGTGTGTGTGTGTGTGTGTGTGTGTGTGCGCGCGCATGCTTCCTGTCTTCACATAATTTTCAGAGGCTTGTTGGATTCTAACAAAGGTCTCTCAGGTCTCCTGCAGCAAGTTCAGCTGATGATGACGGTGATGATGATGATCGCAGAAGCTCAGAAACCCGGAGCTTCTTTTACTTTAACTGTAACCACGGCAACGCATTGCTGCCTACCAACGCTTTATAACGCATCAGAATTACATAATGTATAGAAGAAAAGCCTTTTTATCAAATACTTCTTATTGCAGCAATTTTAAAAGCAACATAAATGACCCATAACATCTAGAAATAGAAGAAAATAAAACACACAGGACTTTTTCTTACAGCTACAAAACAAACTCAAAGATGCAACCTGTCCTCCAAAGTCATACGTACTATACGGTCGTTTTTGCATGCACGAAAATACAACCTATATTTACGTTTTTCTTAAAAGCGTCCAATAGCGACTCCCAGTGGTGGTTACGTGACTGCCGCGTTCCTCCCTGGTGTGACCAAAAGAAAACTGGCGGATGCCCCTTCAATCTTCAGTAGAAATTTATATTTTTTTAGATAGATTGCGGTTTCAGCTTTGTTCTCATAACTTTTCTAGCGTCAAATATACACATTGTTTTATAATATCCATTCGTGTCATGTAAACGACCTAAAGTTCTTTTTCGTGTTGACGGACATTCTTTCAGGTTTTGTGATTGTTGCTACGGTGGTTGCTAAGGACGCTATTAACAACGAGCCGGAAGAAAGGGATTAACAGGACATGTGCGGTGTTGCGGTGGCTGGCAGTAACTTTTGTCATGTCATAAACATGCACATTCGTCAATGAATATAAATAAACAGAATTCAAATAAGCGACATAACAAATGCACACTGTCGTATCGTAATCAGGTGTTTCTTCAGGCTTTGATGGCCTTTGTATCACCAGATGGGAGGAGAGGGGGGCAGAGAGTGGGGGCTGCAGTGGGTCCCAGGCTGAGAATCGTGCCGAGACCGGCTGCATGGAAGAACCGCAGCCCTTGACTACTGGAGCAGCTTCCCAACTAGTTGAGCTAAACACTGCCTCAAGTGTTTTAACCAGTTGTTAAATATCTTTCTTCAGTCGGCTTCCTTCTCTTTAGTCAAACTCGCCGTCATTTCTCCTCCTGCCACCGCCAGGGGTGACAGGGAGCATGTGAAATACGCTCACAGAGAGCATATTTTCGTGCATGCAAAAAATGACCGTATAGTACGTATGACTTTGGAGGACAGGTTGCAAAGATGTAAATTATAAAAAATCCTGACAAATTCACAGAGAAACACTTCAAATTTGTGATTATACAAACATATTTGGGAATATTGATAGTTCCTCAGACCTTAAAGGTAATTTTGACTCAGTGGAGATTCGTTTCTATGCAGATGATGTTTGCTTAATGAAACAAGAAAAAAAGCAAATGCGGTTAAGTCTCAATGACTGACATTGGCTTAGAATCTGGAAGATATTTGTATTTATTTTTTAAAAAGTTCATGCATTTAAAATGCAACATGTTAATTGTCAGAGCTTTATTTGTGTGATACGGACGTTAGTTTCACTTAAAGAGCGACTTGGCCACCCAGAAATAAACAGCAGGGGGCAGTGCAGCACAAAGTGCTTGATGTATAACAGCGCTGTAGCCAGTTTACTTTTTATTGTTTGTTTGATTTCTTGTTTATTTATTTATTTATTTATTGTGTCAAGGATGTCAAACATACTTTTTTTTTTTTTAGGTATTATAAGATAGCATGGCAAAAATTTCAATTGCTATGCAGATAACTCTCAAGCTACTTTTAGACTTGCATTGCAGAATATTTGTAGTAAAGTCCATCTGCTCTTTAACCGGAGTTGTCTTTTCAAACATATCTCCCTGTGGACTTTTTATGTCCTGGCCACACTCAGATATTGGGAAATGTTCCTGATAGGCCGATTTTCACACCTACAGCGACAACCGTAACATTTCTGCTCTGATGACATGAAGCTAACCGGTACATGTCTGCTACAGCTTCGAGGTTAAAGGCGAAATGCTTGTCTAAATGCAAACAGTACAAAAGACAAAGTCCACACTATTACCGCTTTGCAGAGCAAGTCTGAAAGGTGCTTCAGATACACTTCTAAGCCTAATCAAACCAATTTATTTGTTAGTTTACAATGATGTAAATGATGTAACTGTCTTTATGTCTAGAAACATAAAGGCATGAATTTTCTCCTAATTTCAGACAGGGTGAGGTTGTTGTCGTTGGACCTGAGAGCCTCAAGAAGACACTATCTACCCGTGTAATTACTCTAGATGGTATTATTTTTCTTCCAGTACTACAGTGAGGAGGCTTGGAGATACTCTGGACCAGGATCTGTCCTTTGGCTCACATGTAAAACATGTTCCTTGGACCACCTTCTTTCACCTATGTAGTATTCATTAAATGAGGAACATCCTGTCTCAGGGGGACGCAGAAAACTAGTCCATGGATTTGTTTCTTCCAGTTAGACAACTGTAAAATGCGATTACTGGACTGTACAAAAAATGTCCTGTATAATCATGAGAATTATGATCAGAGATAATATTTTTCCAGTTTTATCGTCTCTTTATCAGCTTCCTGTAAAATCCATAGTAGTATTTGAAACTCTTCTCCCATGTAAAACTCTCAGGGCCGTTTACAACCAAACATGAACCAGCGCTGGTGCTAGAGCCAGTGCTTAACTGGTTCAACTCCAGCACTCCAGCAACTCCGAAGTAAAAATGCCACAGATTTAATTTCAGGGGTGCAGCAGTGAGGAAGATGTTTCCGCTGCTGCTGCTGTGAACAGGAAACACAGCTGAGACCAGTGATAGTGGATATCTTCTTTAATCTTCAATCTCTGAGTCCAAAGCGTCTCCGCCTTGAACCAGTTTAGTTTGTCTTTATGAATACATTGCTCCGCTGGTTTGGAGATCATGGTCTGTGTTGAAACACTTGATGTTGACCAGGTAACTTTGACTCCAACCACTGACACAAGCTATATGAACTGGTTCTTCACTATGGCCCAGCAATGACTTCTTGCCTGTTTACAACCAGTTTTCAGATCCAGGAGCCAGTGCTCAGTCTGACTCTGGCTCCGAACCAGCACTGGAACCAGTTTGGTGGAAAGGGGGCCTCCATTGTGACCAAGCTCCATTGCATCTTAAAGATCTCAGAGTTTCAGGTTTCCCCAACAGAGCATCACCCTTACACGGCAGGTTTTTTTGTGGTTCCTGAAGGTTCTAATAGTAAAATGGGAGATGGAGCATCAAATCAAAGATTCAATGCGATCTGCTGGTTTCCTTAGCTAGGTACAGCAATTACTTTCATTTTATTGGCTTACATATCATTATTGTATTATTATCATGTGGCTGTTCTAATGGATTTGTTTAACTGTATGAAATTGTGGAGTGTTGGGAGTATTTTGGGAGTATAAGGTACCAGACCCTCTGATAATGGCCATTTGCCCGATGAAGGACTGGTCTAAGAGCTTGGTCCGCATTGCTAACAGTAATTTGGATCAATTCCTAGTGATGGTTGGACTCCTCCATGGCTGCCCCTGCTCATAACTTTTATGGACAGTTTGTAGACCCAGCCGAGGTGTTGAGGGATTCCAGATTGGTGGACCCAAGACTGGGTCTCTGCTTTTTCAGATGATGTAGTTTGTTTAATCGGGCTGGGGTCTTCAACTTTTACTGGTTTGAGAATCACCACCTACAAATCTAAGACCATGAATCTAAGCCATAAACGGGTGGAGGGTCCTTTCTGCGTCAATGAAGTCCCACCCAAAGAAAAGGAGAAGCGCAGTCATTACTTACATCTGTCATTGGTACCCAGTTTGAAATTTTCTTCCAAAAGGTAAACAAACATGCAAACCTCAGGCTGAAAGGTGACGGCTGTGCAAATACTCACCTTGATCTCTTCCTGATTGGTTAACCCTGTGTTTACACCGGACACCTCCTTTGCAAACGTGCCTAGATTTCAATGCGCAAATAATGGATGCTTGATTCAGGCATTTTTTTTTTAGCGTGAATGGAACATATAATACGCGCAAATAAAACGCTTCATTCTCGCGTCAAGTTAAACTTTCTGGAGTGGGGGATGGTGTTTTGTCACACGCCAGTCACTTCAGTCAGGTGAACGTGGCAGAACTTGGTTTATTTTAGTACTTTGATAGAGTTGCGGTGTTGTACCTGTTTTGGAAGTCGGAGAACTGAAGATGCCGGTGTGTTTGGGTCCACCAGATTCTCCAGAGGTCTCGGAGCTCTGTGAATTTCATCACCTGATCCAGGAGTTACGTCTGGATGACGGCCGCTTCCAGGGGGATTTCCCAAGCCCAGTTTGATGGGCTTCTGTCTGGGAGGATCGGTGCTGCATATCCCTCCAGGATACAAACTACAGGCGCTGTATTCCAGCTGCTGAGCATCTGTCCATCTGCCTTCGGTGAGTAAGCTAGCTGCATCTAGTTAGCGCTTTCAGCAAAACCTCCAACAACTTCCAGCAAAAGAACGTGGCTGCTGTCGCTATTGTAGCTCAGTTTAATGAGTCTCTGCCGTCTCCTCGCCTCCACCTCTCAAAATTTAACCAGCTGATTAAACGCAACTCGTAGCTGACCACTTTCCTGCTGTTTTCATACTTTGGATCACAACACAGAGCGAGTGTGCGTTTACACTCAGCTGAGGCTGAACTCCTGGTACTGGAGCGTCATCTAGTGACCAAAATGAATACTACACTAGTCTGAGCACAGACTCATATTGAATTATACTGACATTTGATAACAAACAACCTCAATTTATTTCTGTAGCGAGGACAGAACCGCATCTTCCTCCAGGAACTACAGGCGCTCTGTTCCCGCTGCAGAGTGCCGGCGTTGTGACATTTCATCCTGTCAAACACCGGCTACAGAGACAAGCAGCTTTTGGTTAATGAGGTTTTGGCTGACCAGGTTTTCAGACCTAAATTTATGGTATTATTACACCGCTTTTGTGTGCAGCACTTTGTGATTTTACCTGTGAAAAGCGGATTTCCCTTCTTACAATAGAAGAGAGCAGCGGGCTGCAGGGCGCCGGTCATTCACATCACGTCTCATTCATTTTCAATGACAGGACTCATATTGTTAGTGCGTTCGAAACGCTCGAGTTCAATGTTTTCAGCTCGAGCGAACAGGAAAAATACGCTCTGTTCGCGCAAGTAAGATGCCTTTTTCATGCAAGTAAAATGCTACATTCGCACGAAAATGACGCGTGTTTGGGGCTTGTCACGCCACAAATTTGCATCAAATGTGCCGCCCCAAGCAAATGTACGTCTATTCGCGTCTGTACATTGACTTAAAATGTAATTCATTCGCGCAAATCATTTTATTTGCGTCCGGTGTGAACACAGGGTGACATAGAGACTGTCAAGATTTACTGGTTGGGAAAAACACATGAATCTGTCGGGTTTTTTTGTTTGTTTTTTTTCTCACTGTCTTTTTTCTAAGTTACAGATATCTGTCGGACCGTAAGACAACTTAAGACCTACCACATGAAATTTAAGACCGCAACTCAAATTTAAGGACTTTTTAAAGGTATTAAATGCACATTTGTAAATTTAAGACTTTTTAAGACCCCGCAGGAACCCTGCCGTCTAAAGATGTAGGTCCTTGATTGGATCAGCAGGAGCAACATCCTTCTGTGATTGGTTGTCGAGTAATTAACACTAAAGTTTCAGAAACACAGTTGCAGCTCAACCTGATTAGGGTGCTTGAACATATTATATTTACCAAGAAAATTGACTTTACACATCTGGAACTTGGTCAAATGAAGATTTTCACATAAAATAATGTTGATTGCTCACATGGAAAAGCATGACTGTTACCCATTTGAGGACATAATGTCACATTTATGTTAAACACTAGATTTTGCGTGCATATTCAACATGTAAAGGAGTCTAAAATGTGTGTGTGCATCTTGTTACCTCATATCCCAGCCGGGCGGCACGCTGCAGCAGTGTCTCCCCGGCGTTTTTGTTAACGATGAGTCGACGCACCTCGGGGGGAACGGGCCGGGTGGAGTGTGTGCTCTGCGGAGATGGAGGCCGACGGCCAGGAGAGCCAGACGGGTCAGACGGGGAGACCTGTGTGTGCGAGCGGGGAGAGAAAAAGACGCGTATAACAGCATTAGCGTGGGCTTGAGGATCAGTTTTATAACCCACAGAACAATTAAACGGAAGACCAGGCTGCGGTTCTGTTCCCGCATCCATCACTGTCACCGTTCTGGTCGGAAACACACACACCAGCTGACAAACACACACTTTTCTCCTGGCTCAGTCGAAAATAGCGCTGTCACCACCTCGGCTAACACAACTCTGTTTTTGTGTGTTTCCTGTGTGTGCATGAAGCCTGAGGCTGATGACAGCAAGCTGAGGAGGTGGTGGAGGAGGGGGAGGAGGAGGTGATGCTTCATCTCAAAGTGAAACAGGAAAGCAGGAACAAATTGGGAATCTCTCATCCGTCCTGCCGGCTGCTCCCTCTCCTCACCGTTATCTTTCATGTGCTTATCGCTGGGTTTTGTTGCCTCTCAGGATAACAGATTCACACGCTTCCCTTTACAGCACATTCAGGTTCTCCCTGTTTGGCACAGATTATTAGACTTTTGATTGGGCTCTGGACTGGTTCCAGAGGGTGTTTGGACTGGTTCAAGCTCTGTACGGCTCAGGTTTTGCACCCAGATTTGGACTTTTTTGTGGACTATATTAGAATTGTTTTTTAAATTAGTTTTAAACAAGGGGCAACACAGCTGGAGAACAGTGAAGCTACTACCTTGTTGCCTAAGAGTAGGGTCACATGGACACTTTTATCACGATTAAAACGTTGTCAAGTCCAGAACAGGGATTAGATCTGTATTTTTTGCGCCATTTGACCACGCCAAAAGTCCAGAACAGTTGTTGGACCCCTGCTGCGAGAATCCAGATTGTTTAAGTCTAGTTCGTTTGAGGAAACCCATGAGACCGTGTCCTAAAAATTGTAGTTCTTTCCTCATCCGTTAGGGGCTGGCTCCAAAACAGAGCAAATCCCCATGGACATGGGAGTTAACATGGGTGTCTAAATAAATAAGACTCCCATGTTAACTCATTGACTGCCTGACGTTTTCAGAGTGGAGCGGCCCATATTGCCAAGGTTTTTAAGGATTTTCACTGATTTTCGGAGAGCCATGGAACATTGGGTCTCATTCATGAAACGTTAGTAAATTTACGAACAGATTTACTCGTCAAGGCCTACTCCACTAAAAACTTACTCCAGATTCAGGAACACATGAAATTGTGTTTAGGAAACTCGGATTTGATCGTAAAGACGTGTGTAGATTAGGGCTGTGTTAAACAATTATTTTTTAAACGATTAATCTATCGATTATTTTTTCGATGCATCGATTAACCTAACGATTCACTTTTTTAGCTCGATTCGACTTGATTCGATTCGATTATCGATTATCTCCTCATAAATTGACAGACAGCAATTTATATGTGCTGATAAAGATATCTAAAATGTAAAAAAGAGCATGAATAAAAAGGCAGTGAGAGCAGCAGCCTGTCATGGACTTTTTCATGAACCAACAGAATGTAAAATTTACGTTGAAAACACAGCGGACTGAAAAACAGGCTTTTAATTCTTTCATTTACATGAAAATAATAATAAAAAAAAGTCATTATTGAAATAATATGATCATGTAAACTTGGAGGATTTAAGCTAAGACAGATATTATTTTCCAACAAAAGATAATGAAGATAAGTAAACATTCAGAGTTGAACATTATATTGAACATGGGTCTAGCTTCCAGAAAAAGTGCATCTTCATCTTTACTCTGTTAATGCTTAATACGGGTGCCAATCACTTGGAAATGAAATTAAAAATTCTTTATTTATCCCAGAAGTGACGACACAATACTATTACCAACAGATGAAACACTAATATGAGGTTGAGAACGTGACTTTATATTCAGTCAGAGACGAGACAGCTCCCGACATCAGCTGTAGTTCACACCCACGGCCAGCAGATGGAGCTCGTGCTTCATGCTGACTGTCTCAAACAGGCCTGACGTGTCTGAAGACATGGCGTCGATCTCACGGAAGTTGTCTCATGTCTCATTAGGCTTCGGATTCGCCATCCCTAATATATAGTTATACCTTCAATAAACGAGTGTGGGCCTTCACTGCCTTACACTTTGGAAACTTGGAAGAGCCACTCGCGGAGATCGCGCCGCCATCTTTGTTTTCGTCTGAAGTCGCATGGCGCCGCCATCTTTGTTTTGGTCTGACGACGCATCGGTACGCATATTTTGCGTCGACATATTTTTTGCGTCGACGTAATCGGTTACGTCGACGAATCGTCCCAGCCCTAGTGTAGATCATGACAGGGACAGGCAAATCATAAGCCATATGTGTTTTTCAACTGAATCTGCCCATGATAGAGTGCAATATGAATTGAAATCGTAATTTACAACAGGGACAAACATTATTTATATGTGTTCATAAATTTACACAAGCGCTGCTCACAGTCAAGAGCATGTGTAGATTTTATTAGTAGCTACAAACAGATCGGAGCTACTAAAATGTTGACGAATGCGAGATTCACAAAAATTTATGTCTACGAAGAGTTTACACACAAATTCACTCTGCTCACGTTTCATGAATGAGACTCATTATGTTCTATGCCTATGCAAACACCAAATCTATGTATGAAAGCTTAGACTCTGTTCTTTCATTGGAAAAAGAAACATTTGTTTCTAGCTTTTTCTGTTCTTTAGTAATCTGCAGTAGAACATGGGGTAGTTGCAGCAAAAATGGGGTAGTTGCAGCAAAAATTATGCTTTTCACTAAAAAGCTGAGAAAACTAGCATTTTATGCAGCACTGCACTTCAAGTAGAAAAGTGACTATATTTTTTTACAGCTGTTAAACAGCTGTTTACTTCTATGAAACAACAAAAACAACACAGAGAAAAGAGTTTTGGTGGCTAAATAATTATTCACTAGCTTTATAAGCCAAAACAAGTTTGCTTCACAACACGTTACAAAGAAAGTCTGTCTTTCTATCCCTCCCTCCTTCCCTCTATCCACCTGCTTCTGCTTCGCGTATGCCCCCCACCCCCAAGTGGGAAACACCTGCCATCACTCAGATCTCTGCTTGACCTACTTTCACTTTCAGCTGCCACATCGCCGTTGTAGTTCAATGTATTGATCGGGTCTCTGATCGACCGTGTCAGTCTGTCACTGATCTGTTTTATGCAAACTTTCCTCTAACATCCGACACCTAAACTGCTTTGTTTATGAGCGCTTCGCCATTTCTTTTCCCCGCGAGAGAATCGAATTTCCAATGATGCCCACCTGTTAAGGTAGCATTTTTGTTCTGTCTTCAAAATCTAGTCAAACTTCAGGTTGAATGGGTTTTTCTAGACTTAAGTTATCACTAGCAAATTTAGCTAATGCAAAATTATGTAATTAATGCACCACTGCTTGTTTTCTATGACATTGTAAAGTAAGATCCTTTCTTTCACAAACATGTTCCCTTAAATTTATCAGGAAACATCTAAATTTCTCCACTTCTTTCCCATTCTCTGGGCCGAACTCTTCTTCCAAGTGTCTTTGTTGGCAGTGATATGGATGTTCTCTAGTATAGAGGAATAGAAATAAATGTTTCATTTTATGGTATAAACATTTATCCAACAAATGAGTTTTCATTGGATTCATTTTGAAGTGTTTTAGTTTCTTTTTAGACTGGTTTTTACTTGGGAAAAACTTGAACTTGGTTTTGGACTAATGCTGGAGCATTGTAGCCTGAGCTTAGAATTAATTTAAGAAAAGTTTTATTTAAGTACCAGGCTGATTTTTGGTGTTTTAGCCTCTACCAGCTGACAGAACAAATAAAAGCCAGTTTGGCTCATCCACAGTACAAGTGTTCACCCCTTTGGCATGGCTTCTATTTTGCAGCCTTGCAAGCTGGAATTAAAATGGATTTTTAGTGGGGAGGGCTGTCACTTGATTTACACAACCTACAAACAAACAAACAAACAGCTGTAATCTCTTAGGGAATGCCGCTATGATCACAGAATGGCATTCCCTGGAGGCACATTTAGCCTCTGGAGTCTTGAAAAACTGGCCCAACTTCAGGTTGAATGGGTTTTCCTGGTGTTTGGCTATTTTTAAACATTTGCTGTTGAACCAGCTGAGTACTTTTTTAGCAATATGTTGAGGGTCATTGTCCTGCTGGGAGGTGAACCTTCATCCCTGTCTCAAACCTCTGGAAGACCCAGACAGACTCTCCATAGGAAATTCTCTCCATCCATAATTTCTTACATTCTGATAATCAGTCCCTGCTGATGTAAAACATTCCCAAAGCATGATGCTGCTACCACCATTCTTTACTGTGGGGATGCTGGTAAAGTGATAAAAAACAGTGTTGCTTTTGAATTCTTTTTTTATGTTTAACATTTAGATTCTCAAAATACCCAATAAACCGTAGCTCTTTCAGATTCCAACTAAAAAGTATCCACCACTGTCCCGTTCTGTTTTGCTGCCAACATTTTTCAATTTACAGTTTTTCACCATTCACATCTACCACAGAAACGAGGTTATTCATTATTATTATTTGGTCAATACTGAAATCAAAATTATTCAAATGATTATGCTTTCGTTGCACAATGCATTTCTCTCAGTCAAAAAACACTCAATTGATGAATTATGAATTATCAGGCTGAGAAGACACCATTTTCATGGCAACGTAAACAGTAAAGCTCAGAAGACATCATCGTCATAGCAACATTAACAATCAAGCTTAAGCTAGGTACACACTACAGGATTCCTGAGACCTTCATAGATGTAGAGACCACAAACTTGATGATTACAAATCACACAAGATTTGCCTCTTCTGATCATATGGTGTGGGGTGTACACAGTGCAGAACACCCCACACTAACTGATATGTCAGCAGAGAATCAGCTTCTATACTGTCAACATCCCAAATCTCGCGATATCAAACGAGACTTCGTGATGAGATTTCGCGGCGAGACTTTGTGACGAGACTTCAGTGACGAGACTTTAGCATAAACAAACGTAGCAGACTTTTCAGCCTTTGACATTAGGCTCGTTCGGATTGACTGCGTCTGTCTACCGTCTGACTTCATGGTCAGACGAGAGCTGCGTGAGTCTCGGGGGCGGACCATAAACGCAGCGCATCTCAGCTGGACAAGTTCGCCAACGTGAAGACTGCAATAACGGAGGATCTCGCGGCATTTGCCTTTATTGAGCTCAAAGTTACTGAACGCTGTGCAGATGTGATCAAGTCTGATTTCAGAGTATTGAAACAGCGTGTTGTTGACGCTGATTACATGAACTTGTGCTGGACTGTAGTAGAATGTTGTTTACCTGTTAAGGTGAAACACAGAGGACAGTAATCTGGTCAATGTCCAGGCTCAAATATGAAAACCATAAATGCTTTGCCTTGAAGAATAAATTTAAAACAAATAAAGAAATAGAAACTTATTTTTTCTATATGGGGCTGGAAATAAATATTATATATTATATATTTTTTATTTTATTTTTATTAAGGATTTGGGTAGCATACTCATGGATAACATAAGGGGGAGCATGTGGAAAGGTGGATACACACCAATAAGTCCACCAAATCCAAATTCTGAAGAGGATTTGGTGGACTTATTGGTATAACTTAGTTAAGCTTTATATTTATCTGAGTAGAATAACTTGTGGCTGCAACACGTTTGTGTTCCTCTGTTGCTGCAGTCAGATATCAGTCTGTTCATAAATCAGCCTGTCCAGATATCAGTCTGTTCATAAATCAGCCTGTCCAGGTTTGTGAACATCAGCCTAACTACAGTATGAAACACCAAGGCTGATTTTGTAGCCTGTTTAAAACACCTAAATGGATGTATTACTGGGGGGCAGTCCCGTCCAAAAATCGGAGCTTGCGTCAGTGAGAGGTGAAACCAATCAGGACCAGGTTCCGGCGGCGGCGGAGGCAGGTCCAAAAGCTGCAGTTGCTGAGGAGGAACTGCACGCTCCGACTGCAGTCGGACGACTCACGCGATGTTTGATGATCATGTGGTCTGGTCACGTTTTCCGGTGCAGTGCAGCCGCAGTCTGAAGTCGGACAAAGTTTCTAACCAGCATGCAACATTCCAGGACCACAATCCCTCACGTCCAGCCGAGTTGCGCTGCAGATAGCCAAAGTCGAACGAGCCTATTGTGGAAAAAAACACTCATAGCTAAAAAGAAACAAACATTGTGGAAAAAGTCATAGAGAGTAATAAGAATGTGGGCTGTATGAAATGAAATGAAAAATACTTTATTCATCCCCGAAGGGAAATTCAGTATTGTAAAAGCTCACTTTTTTTTTTTTTTTTTAAATAAACAAAAAGTCAGTTAGTCTTGTTCTTTAGGGTGATGGTTGCTGGCAGGAATGAATTCCTGTATCTCTCCGTCCTACAGCGAACTTGACGCAGCCTCCCACTGAACACACTCTGTTGATTCTTCACCGTGTTGTGGAGAGGATGGGAAGTGTCCTCCATCATCTTCATAGCTTGTGAGCATTCTTTGAACGTCAGCTCCAGCGGCTCCAGAGTTATCCCCAGCACAGACCAGCTTTCTTGATCAGCTTGTTTAGTTTCTTAAGTCTTGGTTCTGATGCTGCTGCCCCAGCAGATGGCTGCAAAGCTAATTGCACTTTCTACAAGACTTATAGAAGATCTGCAACATCTTGTTGAGACATTAAATGATTTCAGCTTCCTTAAGAAGTAGAGTCTGCTCTGACCTTTCTTGTAGATGTAGTCACTGTTGCATTTCCAATGAGTCTGTTGTCCAGCTGAACTCCAAGGTATTTGTAGTTCTCAACCACCTCCACCTCCTCTTCCAGGATGTAGACAGGCTATGCTGCTTATTCTTGCTCCTCCTGAAGTCAACAATCATCTCTTTAGTCTTGCTGGTATTTAAGATGAGCTGATTGTTACTGCCCATTTCACAAACTGATTGACAAGTTCCCTGTATTCGGCTTCTTGTCCATCACTAATACACCCCACAAAGCAGGTCATCAGAATATTTCTGCAGATGACAGGACTCAGAGTTGTACTGGAAGTCTGAGGTGTACAGTGTAAAGAGGAATGGTGAGAGTACAGTCCCTTGTGGTGCTCCAGTGCTGCTGACCACCATCTCAGACACACAACCTTTCAGTCTCACAAACTGTGGTCTGTTTGTGAGGTAGTCGTAAATCCAGGTGGTTGTGGAGGGATCCACCTGGAAGTTATGGAGCTTCTGACATAGCAAAGCAGGCTGAACAGTATTAAATGCACTTGAAAAATCAAAGAACATGACCCTCAAAGTGCTGCCTGACTGGTCCAGATGAGAGTGGGCTCTCTGAAGCAAGAAGATGATGGCGTCTTCAACCCCAAGCCCATTACGATATGCGAACTGTAATGGGTTCTGAAAGGTGTTGACTTGCTTGTTGAGGTGAGCCAGTAAGAGTCTCTCCAGGACTTTCATGATGTGAGATGTCAGAGCAACTGGTCTGTAGTCATTTGGTTCAGCTGGTTGTGGTTTTTTAGGGACTGGAACAAGACAGGATGTTTTCCACAGCACAGGAACTCTGTTCTGTCTAGGCTGGTGTTAAAAAGGTGCTGGAGAACCGGACATAGTTGTTCTGAGCAGGTCTTGAGAACTCTGGGACTGACACCATCTGGACCTGCAGCCTTGTTCCGGTTCAGTTTTTCTAGTTGTTTCTTGACCTGGTCACAGGAGACAGTCAGGCTGGAGGTGGAGGCAAAAGAGGTCTCAGGATGTCCTGATGTGGAGGGAGATGAGGCTGTGTTCAGGTCCATGACTGAGGTGCAGGGTGACAGAGTGGAGGTGGGACAGGAAAGCTGTGGGCTCATGGAGGGTGTGTGGAATGTTGGGTTGTCGGCAGTGGGGGAACTGAACCTATTGAAGAACATGTTCAGTTCGTTAGCTCTGTCCAGACCTCCGTCAGTCTGGTCCCCCTTTAACTTGAAGCCAGTGATTTTCTTCATTCCCGACCATACATCCCTCACGTTGTTCTGCTGGAGCTGGCTCTCCAACTTCTTCCTGTAGTCCTCCTTGCACTTCTTAGTCTGTGTTTTCAGTTGTTTTTGTGTGGTCTTCAGTAACTCCCTGTCACCATCCCTGAAAGCTTTCTTTTTGATGTTCAGCAGCTTTTTCAGGTCACTGGTGATCCAGGGTTTGTTATTGGGGAAGCACCTCACTGTTCTTGTTGGAACGATGCTGTCCACACAGAAGTTTATGTAATCTGTCACACACTCAGTCATGGTGTTGATGTCATCTCCATGAGGTTCACAGAGGACATTCCAGTCTGTGGCCTCAAAGCACCCTCTCAGAGCATCTTCAGCCTCAGTAGACCAGGTTTTAATCATCCTCCTAATGACTGGTTGCTGCTGAACGATGGGCTTGTAGGTGGAGGTGAGAAGAACCAGATTATGATCAGATCTTCCTAGAAGAGGCAGGGCAGAGGAGCTGTATGCATTCATAGTGTTTGCATAAAATAAGTCCAACATCTTATTTTCTCTGGTGGAGCAGCTGACAAACTGCTAGAAAGTTGGCAACGTAGCAGAGAGGGAGACGTTGTTGAAGTCTCCAGAGATCGCCATGAATGAGTTTGGATGCTGTGTTTGTAGTTTAGCCACGACGGAGCTGATGACATCACAGGCTGTCTCTGGTGCAGTACCTGGTATTATATAAACCGCTACCAGAATAACACAGGCAAACTCTCTGGGTAAATAATATGGACGGAAACTCACAGCTAACAGTTCAATGTCTCTTGTGCAGATCTTCTCCTTGACAGTGACGTGTCCTGGATGGCACCAGCGCTGACTGACCAGCACTGCAATTCCGCCTCCCTTCCGCTTCCCGCTGAGCTGTATATTTCGGTCTGCACGGACCGTCTTGAAGCCGTGTACAGACGCATTACAGTCCGGGATGTGTTCATGCAGCCAAGTCTCGGTGAAACACATGATACTGCATTCTCTGTACTCTTTCTGAGACCTTGTTAGCACTTCGAGCTCGTCCATCTTGTTAGCTAGCGATCTCACGTTACCCATCACAACAGTTGGAAGAAACGGTTTAAATCTCCACCGTTTTTCTCTCTGCCTTACCCCCTGCCCTGCATCCTCTTGTCTTTCTCCTTAACTCCACTGGGATTTGACGTGTTATTTCGCTGAAAATCTTGATTTGGGAGAGTTTTAACAGTTGATCACGGTGGTAAACAATTTTTCCGTTGCTATGGATACACATCATAACAAGTAGTGAAAAAAGCCAATATACGAGGAAAAATCTCCCGAATTGCACACCGTTCAAACCAGCATAAAAAAAATCCTCCAAGAAAACCCTAATCTGACGAATAATGTCGATAAAAAAGACAACTATATTAGAAAAAAAACACAAAAGTTAAGGGAGAGCTTTCACAAATTGCAGCTACCGAGCAGCGCATTCCAGAACTGTTATATGAACTGTTATGTATGACCGCGAGTTGGAGGTGAATAAAAATGGCCACAAACATTAGATAGCTTGGAGAGCAGGGCTGTAAGCTAATGGATGTGTGCTCTTTGTTTGTGTTTACTTCCTTTTGCGTCAGTCAGCTGTTAGCTCTTGCGTTTTGATTGGCTGTTGTTCCGGGAGCCTCCACGTGATTTCCCAATGAGAACAGCGTTTTTGATTTTGCACAGCTGTGAACACTGTGCGTGTTCGAGTCCTCTCGGAACAACACACACACCAGGATTTCTAGTCGCAAATATTAAACATGTTCATTATCTACGATCTCTCCTTCCGAGGCCTTCCAAGCGGATCAGATCGAACAAAATCACTCGTAACTCACATCACACCATGAGAAGATCAGATGCGATGTTTTTTGCAAACATCCGACAATCGGACCTTTGCTGGCTTTGATTGTAAGGGGAAGATCAGAACATAAATCGGGCTGACTTTCCTGTAGTGTGTACTGCCTTTACAAGACTCCATCGTCATGGCAACATTAACAATCTAGCTCACAAGACACCATTGTCATAGCAACATTAACGTTCAGGCTCAAAAGACACCATCATCAAAAACAACATGACAATCAAGCTCACAAAACACCATCATCATAGCACAAATAACAACCAGGCTTAGAAGACACCATTGTCATAGCAACATTAACAACCAGGCTTAGAAGACACCATCGTCATAGCAACAATAACAACCATGCTCACAAAACACCATCGTCATAGCAACAATAACAATTAAGCTCACAAAACACCATTATGATAGCAACATTAACGAAACAAGCTCACAAGACACCATTGTCATAGCAACATAAACAATCTAGCTCAGAAGACACCATCGTCATAGCAACATTGACAACATAGCTTAAAAGAACCACTGTCATAGCAGCATTGACAAGTTGCTCACAAAACGCCATCGTCAGAGCAACATTAACAATCTATCTCAGAAGACAGTATGGTTATAGCAACAGTAACAATACAGCTCACAAGACACCATCGTCATAGCAACATTTATGATCTAGCTAAGAAGATGTCATTGCCATAGAAACATTGACAATCAAGTTCAGAAGACACCATCATCTTGGCAACATTAACGTTCAGGCTCAAAAGGCACCATCATCATAGCAACATTAACAATATGGCTTAGAAGACACCATCGTCACAGCAACATAAACAACCAAGCTCACAAGACACCTTCATGGCAACATTAACGATCTAGCTCAGAAGACAATACGGTTATAGCAACATTAGCAATCAAGCTCAGAAGACACCATTGTCATAGCAACATTAACAATAAAGCTCACAAGACACCATCGACATAGCAACATCAAAAATAAAGCCCAGAAGGCGTCATTGTTATAGGAACATTGACAATCAAATTCAGAAGACACCACCATTATGGCAACATTAACGTTCAGGCTCAAAAGGCACCATCGTCATAGCAACATTAACAATAAAGCTCAGAAGACACCATCGTCATAGCAACATTAAAGGGAATCGAGGCAGGAATTGTGAAATAATAAACATGCATGTCCAGTTAATACTAATGGGTGACGAAGCGCTAAAAACCAAAAAGAACGAGCCCACCCACGTCTCTCTCCGTTGCCTTGAACAGGCTGTGTGCTGCATAATGCGCTACGATTCGGTGGCCAAATTTCCCGCGCTGTCCTGAAGATGTGACGCATGTGACTACATCTGCGGCTCCGACAGTTTTGATACAGGAAGGAGACGGTTGCGGTAAATTCAAACACTGTAAGCGATAGTTATGGATTCTAACGATCCAGATCAACTGAAAGACACTAAAAAGTGTAACTACGAATAAAAAGACTTTATCAGCGTAGTCAACAACGTTATAGCTTCAGTTTGTGCACATTTCCATGAAAGCTTGGCTCGTGGCTGCAGTTACCCGCAGCGCCAGTCGCGGCAGTCGCGAGTCTCATTTCTTAATCTTGCCTCAAGTCCCTTTAACAATCTAGCTTAGAGGACACCATCGTCATAGCAACATCAGGCTCAGGTCTGTGTTTCAGAATCTCAATTGTCTAATGTAATAACTACACACGATACATGTCTGTATCATGGGAGCAAATGGAAACAGACCTGGGCATCAACCAGGTTTCAACACTTTATTTAAACCGGGTTTCTGCACCGATGTAATTACATCTGTTTAAATGAGGTTTCATCTCATGTTAGATCATCTTTACACTCCTGCTTTTTTGGTAATTTGGTTCTTTTGTTGAACCTTTAGATCTTAAATGATCTCTGGTTGGGTCCCCAGATCCAAGATCTGGAAGATCACGGAGATGTGACAGGAACACCTGGCTCGAACTTGTTTAGTTTGTTGAGGAAAACTGACAAGCCCGAATTAGAAAACTGGTACACACCAGCTCCAGCTGTGGGAGAGAGTTTAAGAGTTAATTATTTTGACATCAGGGTTAATTAGTATTTGACAGACACTGGTGGAAGTAAATGACTGCAGCCTCACGAGATGCTTTTAATCGGAGCTCTCGGATATACCAGGGCTTTGCTCAGCGGCTATGAGGCAGGAAAGATTCAGATTTGTGTAGAATTTACAATATTTTACTTCATTTTTCAAAAATTCAGCTCAAATGATGAGTATTTCCTCTGCGCAGCTCTTCAGAAACAGGTGGAAGACAGATGAAGCTGCATTGCCGAGCTACTGACGCTACGGCAACAGCCTCCGCCGCTCAGCAGCCAGACAGCGTGTGCGCGCTAATGTGTTTGTGTGTGTGTAATGTGTGTGTGCAGGCGTCTGTCAAACGAAGCCGCTCGCTGCCACGCATCAGCAAACAGGATGTGAGCTTTGCCCGGGAGGTGTGTGCGTGTCTGCTAGCGCAGCACACTCAAACGAGGAGAAGAAGGAAGAAGAGGAGGAGGAGGAGGGCCGAGCGAGGAGTGTGTTTCAGTGTGTTTGGTGTGTGTGTGCGTCCTCGCTGCCCCGAGGAAATCTCCGGTGCAGCAGCTGTCAAAACGACACAATCCTCCACCACACGCACACATCCAGTACACCCGCAGAATATTATTCTTCCTCCATAACCTTCAATCACTCCATCCCTTCCTCTTTTCCTTGCTCTCTCCTTCATTTTAATCTGTACTGAATTGAATTACTCACACACACACACACAAACGGATGGTAAAACACACACACACACACATCCCCGCTGAGTTTTCTCTGCGAGCTCCAATCAGGAAGATAATTGCAGCGATTATCAGATGTCGAAGACGGAGGACAAACAAAGATAAATCCGTCGTGTTGTCATGACGATGGACTCGGACCTGTTTGCCAGTATTTGATGGGTTTTGTAGTCTGGACTGGATCTGGTTTTCCAGGGATTTTAACTGTTTGAACTCATCCTGGGGGTTGCGGATACTTTGGCCCAGACTTGTTGATGTCTCGTCTCATTGGATTTTGAACTCGAACTCACCTGGATTTGATGAAAAGTTTTGTTGTGGGTTTATTAATGTGTGTTTCCAGGAATTAGGACTTGTCCTGGTCTGATGGGTTTGGATGGGTTTGGTTTTAAGCCTGGATCAGACTACACGAATTTAGTCCGATTTTGGTCTGACAAAGACGTCGCAGAGAGTTTCTCACTGTTGTGTCAGATTCTGTGTTGTCGGATCGCAAAACGTCGCATCTTCGCTCCGTGTAGTGTGACATAATCAGCGTTGGCGATCTGGCGTCTGTGATGCTTCACGACCACGACGCAAAAAGAATGGCGTGTCAGAATTTTTTAGGTTTGTTCGCCTAGTGTGACATGCCCTGCGACGTGTTCAATTGCGTCTGTTGCCATGACTGGTTGACGGCTGCTTGTCCCGCCTCCCCGTCTTGTGCCGTCTCTTGCGACACCACACGATGGTCAGATGGTTGTCGTGTCTGGTGCCATTCTTGTAGTGTGACCACTCATGAGTAACAAGACACCGTCCGATTTTATGACACAATGTCTGTTAATCTGACATAGCGACCATCGTGAACGATGAAAAAAATTGTGTAGTCTGATCCAGGCATTACACTGCGACAGCCTGACCATCATGTAGCTACAACAACCACCCACTAGGGGCAATACTTCCCTAAATGTCTACTGACCAAGATGAAAAAGCTGGCGTAAGAAGAAAACCTGGCTCATCGACTGGCCAGGTTGGAAAACTAATATCCATCTCCTGCAGTACATTCTCTACAAGTCAATAATGGAGCAACACCAACTTTATGCAGTCTCCGAAGTCTCTGTTTTGACTTTGCTGTTAAGACCTACCGTGGTTTTTTAAGAATCTGTCCAGTATGAGCAGCAGGAGAGGCAGCCAGATATCCAACATGTTGTGCTACAATGCGTCCTACACCCCTTTTCTTTTGTCAGGTTTACTAGATGGTCATTTTCAAATTAACCAAGACCACTTTTTTTTTTTCAAAGTGGACCAGAGTTCCCTTCTTTGGTCCACACCAGGGTGACTACTCCAAACAAACAATACTGTCCTTGGAGGCAGACCAAAGTTAGTTTTAATCAGATCAAACAGCCATGTTTGAACTTGTTTTGGTTCTATGGCTGTTGACTTGGACTTTCCACCATCTCCTGGTAACACTGACTTGGCTAAAGGTCCACATTTTGGCGTGACAGTTTTTTGGAAATCATGATCCAAACTGGTCTCTGTCTTATAGGTTTTGACAAGGCTTCATCAGAAGTCCAACGCAGTTCTGTGAACTTTGCAGTCTAGACCTGCTGTGGTTGCTAACCATAACCTTTTTCTAGGGGTTTTGAGTCTTGTCATTGTTGACTCTCATTCTGTTGAATTTGGTCTTGCTGTCGGCAGTCTGACTCAAACTTGTCATCTCAGTATATCCAACTTGCTTTTGGACTTTGAAAGGTTTTAACTCATCATGGACACGTTCCATGACATTTAACTCAAATTTGTCTCAATCTTGACCAGAGGTTACCAATTCCAGACCCCTTGGGTCTGTGTCCCACAGGTTTAAGATGTTTCTCTGCTCCAACACGTTCAGATTAAGGGCTGGGATATACTTGCTGTGAACACAAATGTTCATGCAAGCGGTCTGCGTCATCTGTGGATATACTTGCTGAAGTATGTTGCGGCCAAAACACTCAATACTGGAGGTCACCGCTATGGGCAGTATACAGCATTTGGACATTAAAGCTGTGACGATATCAATCTGCCGGTCAGATTGTATTTCATCACCCAAGACACTTCCAATCCGTTGCCAGCTATAAAAACACACATATTTATCATTGTGCAATGGAAGGAACAATCATTTCAATGCTTACTTCTGACTTGGCTCAAATTGGTGTTCACGCATTTGTGTGCATGAGCACTTCTAGCGTTCATGTTAATATTGCACCACATGCAAGTGTCACATTACCTCACGTCAACACATGCAACCTATGTGCGGTAGGTCAATTGGGAACACCATGATGCGTATGCGGACTTGTCACCAGCAGCAAGGATATTACAGCTCTAATGAGTAATCAAGAAGCTTGTGCAGGACTTGAAAACCAGTTGTTTGGGGAACTATTTGACTTTTTGTTCCAGGGACAAGGACAGGAAGGACACATCTAAAACCTGCAATGCACTGGCCCAAGAAATCCAAAGATGTTGATCCCTGATCTAAGGTGTCCTTCTGGATGTTAGACGCAACTGTTTTTTACATAGGTTGTGGTAGGTAACATGCACTTGAACAGGAAGGTAATCTGCACAACTGAGGGCAAAAGGCTCCCAACAAAAACTGGGTGTTTTTTTGCTCAAAATATATCCAGGAAGTAGTTTTTACAGTTGCATACCTGGATTTGTGATGTAAGGATACACAAGGTGTCATGCTAGCAGAGGAAAGCCCTGACATCACTTCTACTGATGATAATGATGAGGAAATAAGCTGCAGCTAGTAAGGATTAGGTCCCTCCCATCCTTGGGGTAAGACATGACTTCAGAGACTTTAAGCTTGTTCAGGATCTATTTAATCAATTAAATGATGCATATCTCTATGACTTCAACAGTTACAAGGATTACCTGTTTAAACAGATCTTAAACTCACATGGAGATGTTTTGATGTACATTCTCATCACCCAAAGAAAAGATGCGTCTCAACTATTCCTTCTAGCATCACGCCATCCATGTAGGTTGCTAAAGCTTTGGTCCTACGTCATAGTAAGGTTTAGGGTAGGAATAGGTATGCAGACCTGTTCATATCTCAATAGATCTGTCTTGTTTTGGCCTCAAGAAGGTTTCAAGTCATGAACTCGTTCTATCTGACTTGAACTCCTCTCAGTATTAATAATCTAAAGAATTTTTAAGGACATTTTAACCAAACCTTCATGTTTTTAATGGGGTTTGGACTCTCTTTATGTCTACTCAGGCTATGCTCTGTAATGTGGAAGTTTCTAAACTGGACATGTTTCCTTTTCAAAAGGAAGGTCATGTTATTGGGATGTATCTTAAGAGGGTTTTTAAGATATCATGATCCAAACTTCCAGGACTCACCTTGATGGGTTGTTATAGTTACCTGTTTACTGACTCCACCTGTGCTCTATTTGCAAAAAACCCATGCAAATCTTTGTTTACTGTCACCTGGCTGGGATTGGTTCTGAACACCACATCTTTGTCTGGCAGATCTTTGAACAGCCAGGAAATAAAGGACTGCAGAAGCCATTCACACTTCAGCAACTGTTTGACAGATGGAAGCCCCTGGATCTCATGGACTTCGGATTAACTTGACCTTGGCTTAGACCAGGGGTGCCCAAGTCCAGTCCTCAAGAGCTACTATCCTGCACATTTTGGTTGCATCCCTTCTCCAACACACCTCAATCAAATGAATGGCTCGTTACCAGGCATTCTGCAGAGCAGAATGACATGTGCTTGAGGGAATTTACCCATTTGATTCAGGTGTGTTGGGGAAGGTATGCTCTAAAAATTGCAGGATAGTAGCTCTCGGGGACTAGAGTTGGATACCCCTTGCTTAGACTATTGTTATACTTTGTTACCTTTTTTAGATCAAGTGTACTTTGTTATGTGTTTTGCTTCATAGTCGATTGTTTTTGTTTGGTAACTTATTTCTTAAAGCCCTCATGGCTACAGAAGGTGAAACAAAAGCCTCATGAGACATTGTCACTCAACTACCGTGAGATCGACACCATGTCTTCAGACATTTCCACACCGTCCTCAAGAGTTCTAGCTACTGCCGTTGATTGTGTACTGCATCTGAGGGAAGCGTTGCTGGGACTCGTCTCATCTCTGACTTATTGTATAATGAATGATACTATCTCAAACTTGTGTCAGTGTTTCCTCTGTAATAACTTGGAATTACCCTCTGGGGTGAAGAAACTTTTTTCTTTTCATTCCCAAGTGACTGGAACCCGTAGAAAGAATTAATAGATTGATAAGCCCCAGTCCCTTCAAGATACCCGCTCGACATGCATGGATGACGTAGCAAAGCCGCGGTTGGTGTGGTCACCTCGGTTAGTGTGGTTGAGGGCAAACTAATTGTTTATTGCTTTGACTGGTTTGGGCAGCACCACTAACCTGAACTCTTTTGGGTTACCATTGATTATTTTGCTACATCCCTATTTATGACAATAAATTTGAATTTCTATTTTTTACCCAGAGTGCCAGTTCTTTTGATTACGTTCCATTTCCATAGCTGAGCTGGGTCGTAACTAGGGATGTCAATGTCTACACGTGTAAGCGGGTACAGGGATGACAAATCATAACCGTTTAGAAAAAACGGTCATTTCTCACCAATACTGTATTTTAGGGGTGGAAATGTTGCCTGAAAGCTTCAGATAATAACTAACTATCCGCATACATAATAGATGCATGGGGCGCAATGTTCCATTGATATTTTTATATATAATAAATGCAGCCACAGCCTGTCGCATCACTTCGAGTTGACTCGGGGACGCGGAGGCGGTGAACAGCAGCAGAGCACCGGCGCTGCTTTGTGGTGCTATAGCGACTCTGTTCAAGTGGTCAGAGATCCATCCATAAACTGCCCAGCTGGGAGTTACAGATATTTCTTTCTATGGATTAGCGAAAAAGAGAGTGTGGTCAGAGATGCTTTTGGTGATCAGGAGAGCTGATCGGACGCTGACTGGATCTGTGCAGTGGAACCGTTGCTTTGGGTGAGTTTCAATGCAAGTTAGGAGAGCTAGCTTAAGTTGTTGTTAACTGGGTTTCATAACAGAGATTTTTTTTTACCGTTTAATCGTTTCAGTTCTTGAGGATTAAAATGATAAATATCCATAATCTTACTTTGGCTCTACTACAGTGTTTCTGCTCTGAGTTCAGTATGACGGCGGGAGAACGGTGGGATGCGTAGGTGACATAACCATCTGAAACCTAAATATCATTAATCTCTGATGTGTAACCGCACACACAACAATTAGTAGTCCCGATTACACATGTAGAAAAAATTGTAAGCGTTGACACCCCTAGTCAAGACTGTTTGATTGACCTTAGACTTGCTAGCATGTTCTGATCAAGGGGTTTTGGGACTTTTAAAAAGATTTTTTTCTGAGGTTAACAATCTTTATTCCCAATCTTCCCATCACTGTTAAGACCCGTTTCCACCCGCGGGTCTGGGTTGGGTAGGACCAGGCCGGATTGGGTGAGTTTAGGTACAGATATGTTGATTTCAAGTTGCATCCCAACAGCAAACTGTACCCTTACCCTGGAGGTGGAGTATTAACCTGATAGTGCTGCTATGTGATGTGAACACCTTTTAACCAAAGCACCACACAAGACAGAAACAAAGGAGTCACCCCTGCTTTGTTTATATGCCGGGTCATGCGGGAAGTGACTCAACAGCGAATCAACAGATAGCTTTGTATTAGCTCCACCTCTTTTGTCCGGATCGGTTAGATCAGTACCCCTACCAAAGGGTACCAAAAAAGTAGGCCGGGTCGGGTTGGATATAGACGTTGGATGGATGGAGACGTAAAAAAACTTGGACCGATCCAGCCTGACCCGATCCAGACCCGCTGGTGGAAAAAGGGCTTTAGAAAACCGCCTTTGAGGCCTTTGTTAAGAATTAATGCCATTGCCCGCTGTAGTTTGATTTTATGAGAATCACTTTGTCCAACTGGAAGTTTTTAAATGTGCTATACAAATAAATATGACCTTGACCTTTATTAAGACAAGGAGGCAAAAAGGCTGGCAGATTTCTGCCATATTTAGACCGAAACATTATGATTCAAACCTGTCTGTGCTTTTAATTTTGGTTTAATATGTAATTATAAAATGGATTATCACTAGTTTGAGATTTTCTAAGATCTATTGATTCAAGCAGGTTCATGGACGTCTACGATGAGGGCGAAAACAAGCGGTCCCTTGCTTTCATTTCAGTGCTTCCTCCAGTTTCTGTCGGGTGCTTTTTGCCCTCAGATTTGCTGCATTAGAGCAAATGTAAATGGATATGAGGGAAGAAAACCATAACTCCATCCCACCCTCATCCCCCTGGGTGTCTGTGTGGGTGTTTGAGTCATTGTGAGTCACATTAGTTTGCATGTGTTTACGTGCATGCCTTCAACTAAACAGGAAAAGAAGCACTCTCAAACTCCGTTTCTACACATGTGGGTGCATCAGATGTGTTTTCCTCATCTGACTCACATTTTTATCAACAGCCTGAACACTGAACATATCAGACCAGGAGGGATGAGTCAGGAGTCTTGCATGTTTCGTACAGTGATGAAGGATGTTGAACAAGCATGATATGCAGACGACCTTATTCTCTCCCTCACAGCATCATTCAGAACTCCATTCAGAATCTCACAAGTTTTAAAAATAATTAAAGCAAACTGACCTTCCCACTCCTCCCCTCATCGTCGCATCCCCTGTCGTCTCTCTCCTCCCCCTTCGCCGTCTCTCCTCCTGTATGCTTCATCTTGCAGGGGCGCTTGCCCTTCGGCTTGTTGAGGTCGTCGTCATGGCAGCGGAACAGATGGGGGTCAGGTGAGGCAGAAGAGGAGGAAAAAGAGGGAGGGAGAGGCGGCAAGGACGGAAGGAAAGAGGAAACCCTGCGGCTTTCCCTCAGTTTCTGATGCTTGTCCTGGAGGCGTGAGCAGGGAAGGGAGGAGACTGCTGTGACGGCTGCTGGCCGGGGGGTGGAGGCGTTCGGTTGCTGGGGGAGACGGGCGCCGAAGGGCGGGGTTACCTGGAAAACTGGAGGGAGGAGGAAGAACGGAAAAATAAGTTAGTGGCTTTAAAAATATCCAACGCCTCACCAATAACTTTCAAAGTGTGGATGCAAACTCCCAATCAAAGACAATTTTTAGGTAAAAAAGAAATAAAACACCCAGTTTTGCTTCCTTTTGCTTTAAAACCAGAACAAATTAAAGCTGCAAGGAAATCTGATCAAATACAGTACGAGAGAAAACTCTGCTTTCTGATGTATAGAATGAGTCGATTTCTCTTCACTGCAGTCGTCTCTATAGTGTTGTTTCTGCAAGCTCAATGCGCGGGATTCAGGTTTGAAACTTCAGGGGAGCATGTGGGTGTGATGCACTGCGCGTGCTCGCTCGTCTGGCAGCTGCTAGTGTCGTGTTGTGTATTCCATTAGCACATCTTTGAAACAACACTGACGACTGCTGCTAAAAGATAGATAACAGGTGCCTCTCAAACGGAAATATGGAGCCATGATCTTGTAATGCAAAGTTTTTAGCATGTAAATGTAGCAATATGGTACCCATATGACTGTTCCTGGGGAAGAGAGACACTCTGGCCACTTGTTACATTTAGATTATTCTGTAATTTCATATGGTAATCATGGTCTCAGCCTGTGAATTTGGATATTTGATCAACAAGCCAGTGTTGGCCTGTTGTTAACTTAGCAAACAGTTTGTCAGTTTACTCAAATATCAAACCGTTTACAAGGTTTACAACTTTATTACCGCAGTACACTTCGTGCCTCTAAAGGCGACGATCCACCGGGCCAATACCGTTGGCATTCTTTTTAGTCGACTGAACATGTGCGCTCGCCGTCAGCCAGTTGTTCAGTCGGTGATGGGCTGATCAATCAGATTGGAGTAGGGCTAGCTTTTGTTAATGAATCAACAAACAAGAAAACCCGAATTGAATGTGGCAGCTGACAGTCCTGTCACTATGCCTCCAATTGATCATGCGCCCTGGCTACTTGGTCACAGGGATGTCCCTTCGGCTGAATGGTCAGCACGCATGACTCTCACCCAGGAGTCTGGGAATCAAATCCCGCCCGGGCCTTCTGTTGCGTACCTTGCCACATGAAGATAGTATATAAACCAGAAAAAGATCAAAAGCGCGAACATAATGCACACTCTCACATGGTTTTGGATCAATCATCTTTTTAATCCAGTGGGACAAGGCTGTGGAGAAGCAGCTGATCAGCTGGTGGAGGAGAAGCCAGCGCTGTTCAGGGTTGGAGAGACACTTCCGGTTTTCACTTTTTGGGCCACAAATTAATGGCGTCTGTCGTTGTGGCAACATTATATTTTGTGCATGTGCAGAAGGTACACCCAAGTCTGAAGTTGGTTCGGTTTGTCCTTGGGCTCTTTTCCCACCGTGTCCGCGAGACTGAGGCCGACTGATCAGCCCAACCCCATTTTCTGACAACGACCACGATGGTTGGCAGTCTGTCCAGTGTATAAACTCCGGGCTCAGACTGAATGCACTGCGGATTAACCTGACCTAGCATGTCTGAATGCTGTCCATTTTGGTAAGAAAATGTTTATTCTGTGTTTTCATTTTTAAAAAAAACACATAGTTTCCTGCTTTTATTATTACAAGAAGTTATTGTTTAACATCTTTATCAGACCCTAAATGAATAGCCGAACACAAAAGCACAACAAACAAAGTGACATTTCATTTTCAACTTCTCCTCTCAGCTTAATTGTCTCTAATGCATGAGACGTGGGCCGGCAGTGGCTCAGGTGGTCGAACAGGTTGTCCAATAACCTGTTTCAATCCTTCTTCACACCTGTCAATCTGCTGCCACATCCTTGGGCAAGACACTTCACCTTTCTTGCCTCCAGTGTGTCATCAGTGTCTGCTGGTGTATGAATGTGTAAGAATGTTTGGTGGTGGTCGGACAGGCCATTGGCTGGACTGGCAGCCATCTTTCCATCAGCCTGCCCCAGGGCAGTTGTGGCTTCCACAAAGCTTAGATGGTGTAGCTTAAGTATGGATGTGGAGTGAATGAATAATGCATTCACAGTGAAGCGCTTTGGGGGCCTTAAAAAGCGGAGTAGAAATCTAATCCATTAATATAACTGGAATGCAGTCAGAAGCGGCTTCTTTTTCAGTTTTTGCTCATTTATTCACTTTCTCCAGACAAGGTACAGATAAATCCGGCCCGCTCGTCTCTTTTTAAAGCATCAAACCCTTCCTTCTTTTACCTAATGGGATGATCTGAATATGTCCTCACATGTTCTCCTCAAACTCGTTACAGTGGACTCAATCCTACTCCAGCCTGCAGATACTGTACCTGCATGAGAGGCCAGGATTCAGCCTCCCAGACAAAACTGTCTTCTTAAGCCCTATTCTGATGGGATTAGTTTTACCTAGTTTGGATTAGGACTGAACAATTTCAGGAAAAAAATCTAATTGTGATTTTCTGGCAGATATTGCGATTTTAATTCGATTCACGATTTTCTTTAAATGAAGCTTCAGTGAAATATCTATAATGTACAGTAACATTTACAAACCTGACAGAAAATTCCATTATACCATCAAAACATTAAAAGATGTTACTCTTTATCAAAGATGAAAACAAACCTGACCTATGTGGTCTTGACTACAACACTATTGTGGTGTGAACCCCATGCAAATTGGCCATGCTGGTGATATGCGATGTAGTAATTCCCGCGCAAATAATGTGTAACCCCGACGTCCTGTATAGTACTTATCCAGTTTGAACAGGCATATCTGTGATTTGGACAAAAATGGATGGGCCTTGACGTGATTTGGTGGTATTTGTTTCCTGAATGCATTTTATTTTCTTTTTGGTGAAGAATGGAGGCTGCAGATAAGGTTTTCCTTCTTAATTCTGATGTTTATGACAATTTAAAGCATTAACTGTCACATATACTTTACTGGTCACATATAGGATCACACTCCCTAGCCTTCCTGGTAAAGTCTATTCAGGGGTCCTGGTTTGTTGGATAGTTGAACCTCGGATTGAGGAGGAGCAATGTGGGTTGGATCCCTGTCGTGGAACAGTGGACTAGCTCTACACTGTCTTCAGGGTTCAAGATTTGATCCAATCTGTTGGTTCCCTTAGCTAGGCTATTATGAATCTGACCTGAATTTTTCTGTCTGTTAAGCGCCCTGAGGTGACATTGTCATGAATGGACGCTATACAAATAAAGTTGAATTGAATTGAATTCAGGGTCCTGGAGGGGGCATGGGAGTTTGACCAACCAGTCTCCATGTGGTTTGTGGACTTTGGGAAGGATTTCAACCATGTACCTGAGGGCTCCTGTGGGGTATGCTTCAAGAGTCTGAAGTTCCGGACCCACTTGTTTGGGTGGTGCAGTCCCTGAACAATCGTCAGAGCTTGGTCCACTTTTCTGGCTGTAGGTTGGATCTATTTCTGGTGAGGGTTGGACTCCGCCGAGGCTGCCCTTCATCACCTATCCTGTTCACAACCTTTATGGACAGGATTTCTATGCGCAGTTGAGGGGTTGAGGGGATCCGGTTTAGTGGCCTCAGGATCAGGTCTCTGCTCTTTGCAGATGATGTGGTTCTATCGGTTTCATTGGGCTGTGATCTCTAACTCTTGCTGGGGCGATTTGCTGCAGAGTGTGAAGCAGCTGGGATGATAATCAGCACCTCCAAATCCAAAACCATGGTCCACAACTGGAAAAAGGTGGAGTGTCCTCTCTAGGTTGGGGACAAGGTCCTGCCCCAGGTGGAGGAGTTTAAGTATCTTGGGGGGTCATGTTCAGAGTGAGGGAAAAATGGAGCTGTATATTGACAGATGGATCTGTGCGGTGTCTGCAGAGATGAAGACTCTGCAGCGGTCAGTCGTGGTGAAGAAGGAGCTAAGCCTGAAGGAGAAGCTCTCGATTTACCGGTCGATCTACGTTCCTACTCTCACCTATGGTCACCAGCTGTGGGTACTGACCGAAAGAACAAGATTGCAAGTACAAGCGGCCGAAATGAGTTTCCTCTGCAGGGTGGCCGGGCTCTCCCTTAGAGATAGGGTGAAAAGCAGGGTCATCCGGGTGGGGCTCAAAGTAGAGCCACTCCTCAACATCCAGAAGAGCCAGATGAGGTGGCTGTGGAGGGGAAGTGTGGACTTCCCTTCTTAGGAAGCTGTCCCTGAGACCCAATCCTGTATTAGCGGATGATGAAGGGTGTGGTATGGTACAGTGTTTTCTTTATTTTGTTTCTAAGCTGTGTTCAGCACCTTGTTTCAATAGACGATGTTTGTTCTATAATAAACTTGGGTTTCATTTGTGTCCTACCTACCAAAACACCTTAGTTCCTACAACATACACTCCTGCTACAATCTGCATGAGTGCAAATATTGTTATTCAAAAACTTCAAATCTCAAATCAGTAGAAAATGGATCAAATTATGGTTATTTAAAAGTACATGAACCATTAAGTGGCTGTGGCGGTTTTGCTGGGCAGCGCTCTCCTGGACAAATTTACATGAGTCAAAGGCTGAGTCAACTAGGCATGAAAGACCCACGCAAGTGACCGAACATGTTTTGTTAATGGTAAATCTAGTAGGCTACCAACAGTTTTCGGGGAAATGGTAGGACTGGTGTTAAAAGATGTTCTAAGTAAGCGAGCTGACTGTGGCAAGATGGCCACCAGTGCAGACGTCACAGCTGTCGCTGTGCATGCGACAATTGACCTATCCGCGACATTTCCCTGGTGTCTCACAAGACCTCAATGGGTCACTGGGGCCCCCTTTGGGAGCTGGGCCTGAAGGCTAGCACTATGCATGGTGAAAAACACCAGTCCTCCTCTTACTGCTTCAGGACGGGGTGGGGGTTTGGGGACGGTATTTACCAGGGTTTGCCTTTTGGAAGCAGCTGAGGACCACATTAGGAATAATGCCAAAGAGTGAAATATGGCAAAGTTTTGAGGAGAAATCAAAATTTGATATATTGCACAGTCCTAACGTGGTCTTCCAGGAAAATAAGCACTGATGTAAAGACTGTTCATGTGTTTATACTGGAACTGATTCACCAGAAAAAAAGTTTCATCAGTCATTTGTTATGTGCATAAAATTCTCAAGTTTTCTTTCCAGCATTTAGATTTTAATGTGTTGATTTTTCGAGAAAACCTCTCTGAAGCGCTCCGCCAAGATGCTGGCAGTTGAGTCTTATCGCTTCTCTCCTGAATGTCAGCGGCTCGTTTTATCATGACGTCGTGTTAACCTGCGAACACCACCATCAAAAACTCATCACGCAACAAACAAGCCCACGTCCTTCAGCTGTGGACGAGCCAGATAATAACGGAAAGAGAGAGAGAGAGAGGGAGGAACAAAGAACCTGGAGCAGCTTGGAGAGGACGGTGGGGGAGGGGAGGACGGAAACACTCACACAGAAAACACACACCGAGCCAGAGGTTGTTTCTGCGAGCCGGCGGGGAGTCACGCCTCCTCCATCTGCTGAATTATTTATCAGCCTCAACACACACGCACACACACACTCAGGGATGTTGGACACCTACACACTCATTCTCTGCAAACAGGATTAAAACCATAATGGAGCTGTGTGCGTGGTGTGTGTGTGTGTGTGTGTGTGTGTGTGTGTGTGTGTGGACGGACTCAACAGGAATCTATCATTTACTGGAAGCAGTTTTCAGCACACACACCCTTGTGTTAAGTGTGTGTCCCTCTGGGCGTGTCACTGTTAAAAAGCTCCTCATTTCATGTCTAATTGTCAAATTGCTGCAGTTATTGTTTTCTCAAGCGTGACATCATCATTGTGGGGAATTACTGGCCACGCCCCCCAACAATCAGCTGGTGCATTCAGGTGTAGCTGAGCAGCAGCTGTACTTGCAGAAGGATCGTCTGATGTCGATGGGTTGGCTCCCTTTTCTGGGAGGCTGAAAACATGAAAACATGAGGATGACACAATTCCACAAACTGCTCTGAAGTGAGTTAACTCGGCTGAGTAGAGTCAGCACAGAGCATTAGGCTCGCAAAATTGCTGCTGGTTGTAATTCAGCAGAAGAAGTAGTTGTTCTACAAATAGTTGTTCTAACTGTAAATAAACCTGGCACACGAAACCAACAACTGTGGTGGCCATCCACCAGAATTCCTTACATCTCTGGGAATATCTGGGATATAAACCGTATGTATAAAAAAAAACTATAGTTTGTCTTGATCACAGTTCTGAATCAGTCTTTCTCCACCAAGCTTCTTATAACCAGGTCTTTGATTGTATGTATTGTGTTGGTTACAGTTATCTTCATTCATCTCTTGCTTTGTTTTTAGTTAGTCGGCAGTGTGTCCCCAGCTTCACAGTCTTGGGAGGGAAAGATGTGGAGTGGAGGGAGGCAGGTGGTCGTCAACAACCCCCAATTAAAGAATAAAGAACAGAGAAAAGTTTTTTAAAAAATCTAACAGTCCAAAGGAAAGTCATTGCTTTTGGAGTTGAGCAAAATATTCTAAAAGTTCAGATCGCAAACAACCTGCTAACATTAATGAAACCTATAAAAGATCCCTTTTAGGCCACAATGTGATCTATAATTGCCCACAGTTGTGCCCTTTCCCATGATGCACATATTCTTGGCGCAAAATGGCACGAGTAAAGGAGGACATGTGTTTACATCATCACCTCATAGCACAGTTTTCAAACTCTGACGATGTGTTCAGACCAAATGCGATTTGGGCGTCAATGGGTTTACATGCAAAGTCAATGGCCGACCCGCGTCGAGGAGGCGTCGAAAACCTTGTGGCGCATCGGGCATGGGGTGTCTAGGCGCGTTACGCGTGGCTAGTTTTGAGGTTTTGAGCGTTGGACGCTAGCGTCAAACGCCGGAGTTGGAAAATCTGAACATTGGCATCTTGACGTGAGGCGTTGACCAATCAGAGCGAGTCATGACACAGACACACATTTTATGACAGGACAGTAACACCCAGAAGAACCAGGGGAATCTCCTCTCTCTGAAGACAGAGGAGGATAAGCTGTGATCTGTGTTCAGTCCCGGTTTCTGAACAGTGGTTTGATGACCTGCTGTCCTGATGGGATTTACTGGGCTTATAATGCTGCCCTGCATCAGGACAGCGGGTTGATAAACTGGGCCGGATCAGACGGCTGAAAGCGCCCCTCGCCAGCGTGCAGCTCCTGGAGTAAATGATGAAACTCATCACAGTCAGAACACCTGGAATCATCTGGTGAACCAGACACAGAGCAGAGATGTTCCACGACAATGTTCCCTAGCTTTATTTATCACATAAAGCCGAGCCGCTCTCTCTACTGCATCTGCCATGGTGCAGACACACCAGTGACAGGAAAAAGAAAAAGGAGGGGCTCCTCCCGAGGCGCGTTGAGCATGCCTTGGCTGGGCATCCCTCGCCGCGCGTCAGGGGTGTCAAGAAATCAAGCGTCTGACTTTTTAGTGACCCAGCGTACAACTTTAGGCGTCAGGCGCGATTTTGATGCCCAAATCGCGCTTGGTCTGAACACACCGTGACATTTGTATCAGAGTTTCAGGTGGTTGATGTGGCAGAAATGCGCTCACTTGTGAGGACGTGCATGCAGGTGTCTGTGTGCGGTAGCATCACACAGAGACACCCAGAGCAGATGGCATGCCTTCATGTAAGTCGGATAAATGACACCAGACTACCCAGCTGTAGTGAATAGGCCTACCTCTGGTCATTTTCACAAAAAACAAAAACATATAACATCCGTTGTCAGTTGTTGTAAAGAAAACCACAATTATAGGATTTACGCTTTCATTCTAGAAACACAAAGCAAGCCTCCCCTCACCCCAAACTGTGACATACACTATATTGCCAAAAGTATTCGCTCACCTGCCTTGACACACACATGAGCTTCAGTGACATTCCATTCCTAATCCATTGGGTTTAATATGACATTGGTCCACCTTTGCAGCTAGAACAGCTTCAACTCTTTGGGGAAGGCTGTCCACAAGGTTTAGGAGTGGGTTTATGGGAGTTTTTGACCATTCTTCCAGAAGCGCGTCTGTGAGGTCACACTGATGTTGGACAAGAAGGCCTGGCTCTCAGTCTCCGATCTAATTCATCCCAAAGATGTTCTATTGGGTTGAGGTCAGGACTCTGTGCAGGCCAGTTAAGTTTCCCCACACCAGACTCTGCATCCAGGTCTTTATGGACCTGCTTTGTGCGCTGGTGCACAGTCATGTTGGAAGAGGAAGGGGCCAGCTCCAAACTGTTCCCACAAAGTTGAAAGCATGGACTTGTCCAAAATGTCTTGGTATGCTGAAGCATTCAGAGTTCCTTTCACTGGAACTAAGGGACCAAGCCCAGCTCCTGGAAAACAACTCCACACCATAATCCCCCCTCCACCAAACTTAACACTTGGCACAATGCAGTCAGATAAGTATCGTTGTCCTGGCAACAGCCAAACCCAGACTCCTCCATCAGAATGCCAGATGGAGAAGCATGATTCGTCACTCCAGAGAATGCCTCCACTCATCTAGAGTCCAGTGGCAGCTGCTTTACACCACTGCATCCACGCTTTGCATTGCACTTGGTGATGTATGGATGGATGCAGCTGAACGCCATGGAAACCCATTCCATGAAGCTCTCTGCAGACTGTTCTTGAGCTGATCTGAAGGCCACATGAAGTTTGGAGGTCTGTAGTGATTGACTCTGCAGAAAGTTGGCACACTTTGTGCTTCAGCCTCCACTGACCCCGTTGCGTCAGTTTACGTGGCCGACCACTTCGTGGCTGAGTTGCTGTCGTGCCCAAACACTTCCATTTTCTTATAATACAGCTGACACTGTGGAATATTTAAAAGAGAGGAAATTTCTCGACTGGATTTGTTGCACAGGTGGCATCCTATCACAGTTCCACGCTGGAATTCACTGAGCTCCTGAGAGCGACACATTCTTTCACAAATATTTGTAAAAACAGTCTGCATCCCTAGCTGCTTCATTTATACACCTGTGGCCATGGAAGTTTTTGGAACACCTCATTCCCATAATTTGGATGGGTGAGTGAATACTTTTGGCAGTATAGTGTAGTTTTAAATTACGTTTTAGCACAAGTAACATCACGTTTTAAAGCCATTTCTTCTGAGAAAGTGGCCATTTAAGCTGGATTTATACTCGCACGTTGTCTGCACGTTTAAATCTACCTTAAATCCGCTGGGTTTATGTAAGGTATGTCTGCACCAAAGACTGTAAATTAACACTACCTGCACACGACCAAGTGCACAGACTACGTAGGCGACGGAGTGGTAATCTGAGCACTTCGAAGCCATTTAATTGTTTCTGAAAGAGACAGCCTAGTAGTCCGACAGTGTTGTTCATAAATTCCACTTTGGAATGAGTCTTCAGATTTTTGCATCTTCAACCTAGAATAACGCCGTTGCCGTGTGAACGAAAGGCACTTCCAATGAAATATCTAGTAATTTTTACCTGCAATTTTCCTCATAAATGGCCCTGAAGAGGCTTTTGCAGAAGTTGACAACAAGCTGTTAGAGACACATTTTGTTTAAACCAGAAGGTCCAGAGTTGATGGTTCCAGGCTTTAAGGAATAGTCCACCCACAGAATGATGTGCCTTCATTTTCTACCCACACTCGTGCTGAGCAAGACTGTGGAACACTTTTTAATATCTCAAATGCAGCCGGGGATCCGGAAGGCTTCTCGTTATCTGCTGACATTCATATAACAGAGTTTCCTGGCAACTGAACCAAAAAGGTCCATAAAAGTCCACAAAAACTTGGCAACATTCCTCCATACTGCTCGTCCAATGTAATCCAAAGGAAAATTCCAATTCCTGTCTTAACCCACAATCTCAACAATACACACTCCCGCAAAGTGCAGGTGCTGTCACGACTCTCAGAACGTTACATTGAGGGGCAAGTGTGAGGGATGAATAGTCCCCAATACTGAGATTCTCTGGCACCAACCTTGTGAGTAAGGGCTACCCAGGATGCAAGCGGCAAAAAAAGCGAGCTCCAAATCTTAAAGGAGAACTCAGTAACTTTTTTACCTCAATAACTGCTTTTCGGAAGCCCTGTGGGGCTAAACAAAGTGTTTATGGAGCGATTCAATGGTTCTCCCCCTCCCGCTGGTACCTCAGGCCTGCGAGCAGCTCTTGGCAAGTCTACCTGAGCCAACCCGACACAGAACTTGCGACAACAGAAACCGCTGTACGGTACTCAGGTCCCTTATCTACCGAGCTGCTTCAAGCTCTGATTTGAACCAGACTACCAGCGCTAATTCGAAGAAAACATTTCTCTAGCTTCACACCGCCTAAACACCGGCTCCTGGCTCTCATAATCAACTCTTTCCTGGACCAGAGTGAAGAATTGATTCATGTAGCTTGCGCTGCCTGGGCGCCAGGTGAAGCATCACTGCTTCAGGCCCAATAATCACTTGTCATGTCCGCAAAAAGTAAATAAAAGTTCGTATTCTTACCTGCCATCACCAGAGAAAAATATAATCCACGGCATATTTACCCGCAAATCGCAGGTAAAACGTCCCACTGCAGGAAAGACAGGACTCTGCTTTGAGCAGAGGGAGACGAGGTGCTGCTACCAACGTAGCAAAGTAGCATCAACAAGCTAGTAAAAGCTTAGAAATATATCCAGGGATCAAAATAGAGGAAAGACAGGTAGAGAAGCCGTCTGTGTGCTGTGGGGGTGTAGGGGGGTTTAAACTTTACAACAGTGAAAGGACACCACTAGGGAGAGCCCCGAGCTGAAGTTACTGAGTTCTGCTTTAAGTATTTTCTTTGTTAATGGAAATATAAATAATACGAAAACCATTGTATTATCTTAGTTTAGGCCCATGTTATGGATAAGTTACCTCATTGTTGCATAATATTTATTTTTATTTTACAATCTTTTGTCAAAAGCAGCCGGTGCGGTCAAGCCATGTTGCTATCGTTTAAGTTAACGTAACAAAATGGTAATTTTTGTCGTTGCAAATGGAGTTTATCGAGATAACAGCCTGTTTAATGTGCTTGTGCTGATAATGGTATAAGACGACCGACTGATGTCATCTCTCATAGCCGAGTTCTCTAACAATAAGTCTGTGTCATTCCTTCATGACTGCCAGTGGCAGTAAACAAAGTGGATTTGTCTCCTCGCGCTCCTTTCAGGTCGAGTTCTAACATTAACAAAGTCAATCAGGTGACGTGTCGGCCAGCTGACTGGCAGTCATCCAGGAATTCACAGAACCACAGTTACCTACGTAACTTTCGCTATTGCTGGTGTTTACCTTTCAATAAGCCACGGTATGCGGTGACAGCTGAATTTGTCCATGGTGGTGTTATTTATACAGACTATTTGTTTGATAACTCTAACAGAAGGAATAATTGACAGATAGACCAGAACAATTTAAAAAATATGGACCTGATGGACCCGTCAATGATAGCTGTGTTGGTGGCTGATGATTAAACAGGCAGGGTTAACCGTGCAAATAAATGTAAATAAAGTAAATGCTTCTTCTGAATTGACAGACTGAACGCCGCTTTAAAATTATTCTGCCCCCCACAATTTGTAGATGTATGCATTTGAGGGGGTGTCCCATTTCTAAGTCACAAAATTGCCCTTAACACTTGGTTTTGAGGGCTACTAAGATTGAGGGTTGAGCTTGAGGGTTAAGATTGAGGGTTAAGATAGGAATTGTAATTGGCTCTAAGTGTCCTGAGTGGGTAGCGTCCATAATTTACTCGAAACAACATCATCTAGTCTGAAAAAACAGTAGTACATCGCATTTCCTGGAAGAGCGCCCATGCGAGTTCACAACACTACAGAAGCCGCGGCAGATGAGATCGCACGTTTTTCTTTCTTTGTTTGAAATCAATGGCCAACCCCTCTTGTGTTTGTCCCGGTTTGTTCACAGCTCGTTCACTCTTAGCATAATGTAAACAGCGAATTCCTTCTTCTACTCTTGCATTATCGGCAGAGTAGGCGCTGAACGCCGCGGCTTCTGTAGTGTCGTGAACTCACATGGGCACGATGCGATGTACTATTGTTTAGGCTGTAAAAATATACTAATTGATGTCATTTCGAGTAAATTATGTTCGCTACCTACTCAGGACACTTGGATTACATTGGACGAGCAGTATTGTGGACTTTTATGGACCTTTTTTTTCAGTCACCGGTGAACTCCATTATATGAATGTCAGCGAATCGCCAGCTGGATTTGAGATATCAAAAAAGTGCTCCAGAGTCTTGCTCAGCATGAGGGTGAGTAGAAAATGAAGGCACATCATTTTGTGGGTGTACGACTCCTTTAAACTGTCGCATGAAACAGGATAACGATCAGCAGCAGATCTGCAACAGAAAGATGTCAAGGTGTTGAGATGATCCAGTCAAAGTCCAGACCTCAACCTGACTGACATGCTGCGGTGGACCGTCAGAGAGCTGCAGGTATCAGAGCTGCAAACCTCCATGAGCTGAAGCAACAACACAACCATGACAGACTGACATCATCCCGAAAACCTTTAACTTGCTGCAGCTAGAGCAACTTCTAAAAGTCATGGATAAAGGAGTGGATGTTTGGAACGGACAGATCATTTTCTTATGTTCTGATAGATTAAACTGATTCCTTTTCCTCATGATTGCATCTTGTAAAGAGGAATGAAATTAATTCCGTAAACTGGTTCTCAGACGAAGTACCAGCCGACATGAACGCTGATATCATCAGGAATTATTTAACTTTCTCTGAAATGAAACGCCGGATGAAAAACGAAGCAGCACCTCCTGCGTAACAGCACGTCTGGATTTAATTGGATTTATTTGGTTTGAGTTAAAGTGAATTTGACTGTTGAGACATCCTGAAGGGAACATGTGGAAACTGTGAACGCCGCTCTGAGCAGCCTTTAACAAACAGAGGAAGAGGAGGAGGAGGAGGAGGCTGCTAACACATTCCCTGTGCATTACTGCGAGTGTGACAGCTCCATCTGGGAGATGTTAGACGGCTATTAGCACGCCACGAGGCCGCAATGGGTCCACACACACACACACACACAGACAGGAACGCACACACACAGCGGCGGTGTTATTCCAGGCGTGTGCTCTGGCAATCACAGAGAGAGGAAGAGAGATGAGAGTGGGGGGAGGAGAAGGAAGAGGAGAGGTGGAGGACTGATGGCAGCAGAGGCAGAGCTGATCTACAGCAGCGCACGGCTCAGCCTTCAGAGAAAAGAGCTTTAAAACGTCGGCTTCACAACATGAGCCGCTCGCAGGTTCGTGCACGCACGTGTCACACAGCGGAAATGTGGCATTCAAGTCAGCGTGAGCCGCAAGACATCGACTTAGATTTGATTTATGGCAGATTTTGGGGGTCTGAAGTAGAATTAGAAACACGTTCACAGACAGGGTAAAAATCCAGTTATAGTAAGCTGGGATGCTGGTGAAACGTGTAAATGAAAACAGACTGCAATGGTTTCCAAATCTAATCCACACAAATTTTATTCCCAATTGAACATAAGCAACACGTCAGATGATGAAATTAAGAAATTTTATTATTTCATGGGAAATATGAGCTGTGAATCTGATGGCAGCAACATGTCTGTAGAAAGTTGGAACAGGAGCAACAAAAGGCTGGAAAAGTAATACTTGGAGGAGACTTTAATGTCATCACAGCATCACAGCTTTTTTGTCATTGGAGTTAAAAACAAATCTGTAGGTCCTACCTCTCTGGCCGTCCCTCCTCAGAAATGCGGGCTCGCACCGCCCTCCATTGACCTCTGATGGTGGGACATCCGTTCTGAACTTTCTGTCCATTTCTGCCGACCACTGGTCAGAGGGCAGCCATTGGCTGAGGTCTCCTGGGAGGCGGGGCTTGTTGAGTCGGAGGCCATTTAACTCAATGCAGACCTTCAGCTTCTTCACATCTTCCAGAGTTGAATCTGTTAAGCGTAAATTATTGCGACAAATGATTAAAGTCACTGAATTATCCAAATAAAATATTTATTTAAAACCATAAAAACCTAAAGACCCCAAAAAAAGGTTCTTCCAAAAAACATTTATTTTTTAGCTTTTGAAAGAAATAAAAAACATGAAATAACATATCACATATATATATGACAGCATTTTGTAATAAATTATGACTTGCATCTTGAAAATAACAACATCACAACAAAAACAAGTTACATCTGTTTCATCAGGTCTCATTGATTTAACAAGTGAATAGAGTAAAGGTCAGTGGGGTTTACGCACAACTCCATTACTTTTTGAACATAAGCCAGCTCCTTTGTTTCCTGTCTTTCATTACTGGGCAAACTGATGAATCCAGGTGTGTCTGGCCATTGTCGTCATGGATTACTGAGGTCAGGTACACCTGTATTAATCAGCTTGTCTAGTAACGATGTTGACCCAGTGATTGCACATTTACTGTACGACAACCTTTGCCTGTGGAAGGACGGAGTTGCGCACGCAGTGATGACTGTGTATTTAGATGCCACATTTTTACATTTTCGTATTTTATCACCACATTGATCAGCTGTTTATTAAAACTATCTTTTAAACCTTGCTTCTGCGGAAATGCAGAGCAACTCTGCATCAAGGGTCTTCGCATTAACCCCGCCCACCTCAAATGTCCAACCAATCACTCAATACTTCTCAAAGCCCCACGGGAAGAAAGCTCTGCTCAGCCGAGGGGTCGTGAACAATCCGCAAGATGTCCTCAATCACAACCGCAAGAACAAAATTACGTCTTTTTGTTCTCCTGAGTCCGAGAACAAGAAGAAAGTTTTCGTTTCTCACAAGGATGTAACAAGCTTGATAAAATTAAGGGGAGTGGGTAGCGTAGTGGCTTTGGCGCAGCAGACCCGGGTTCAAGTCCCTGTCATGGCACTCACATAAACCACTGTGGACCCTTGAGCAAGGTCCTTAACCCCCACCAACTGCTCCCCAGGTGCTTTAATTAGCAGCCCACTGCTCTCAGGTTCAACCTAAGATGGGTTAAAATGCAGAGAATAAATTTCCTAATTGGCACAGTAACTGGGATTTAACACTTATCCAACCAAGTGCCAGACTGGTTCGGTTCTCTCTAGGGTTCCTCCTAACTGCCGAGCTTTTTCGGCATCTGGTAGAATTAGGAGGTTTTTAACGCCTCATTCAACTTGGCCTCTATTATGCAAATGCTTCCAGGAACACACAGCATGTTCTTGCAGAGTCCAGCCATAATCAGCATGTAATACATGTATTCAGCTGGAGTCATAATGATCCTGGCACTATTTCAGATCAGACCTAAAAAATAATTTATAATAAAGTGTCAGCGTCTTACATCTCTACATCAGACACGTGTCCAGTCCACACGCTGACAGCTGTTTACTGTTAGAGCACGTGGAGCCCTTCTGTGCCTCTCTCTAAAAAGCCACCCAAAAAATTAAAAAAAAAAAAAAAAACAAAAAAACATTTTTTAATTAAAAAAAAAGGGAAAAATTTAAATACACGCGATGCATTGGAAGCGACACAGGCTGCCCGTGGCGACAGAGAAAAGGGGGCTGAATGTGTGTTGGATGCATGGCACTAGTAGTGTAGTGGTAAAGACAAAAGCCTAGGGTGCAAAAGGTAGCAGGTTTGAATCCCAGGTGCGGTTGACTTCATCTGTGTTGTTTTCTATGTTTTTTTTTTTTTTTTTTCTTATTGACTCGATATGATATTGACAATTGTACAGTACCTTATTCAGAAAATTTTGGGGAGTGCTGGTGTCAATAAAGTATACATTATTATTATTATTATTATTATTATAAAACAGTAATAAAACATAAAGACAAAAAATACATTCTTTTGGTGCTTCAAGTACTGAAAATAACAGTTTGTCATCTGCATACAGCAGCAATAAAAACGGTGAAAGATAAACAGACTGTGAAAATAAGAGAAGGGTACCCAGTATGGAGCTTTGTGGAACACCAAGTTATAATGGATAAGTTAATGAGTATGTAAAATACAACTGCACAATACAACAAAACAACATTGAATTCAATAGAAACTGATTAAATTGAACTGCATTCAACTGAATAGAATAGAATAGAATAGAATAGAATAGAATAGAATAGAATATATTTTAACCGAATTGACCCATTGATAGACTTTCTTACCATTGGTGAGCTTGGCTTTCTTGCTGGGATTTCTGGTCCCGTCCTCGTCCTCCTTCTCATTCTCCCTGTCCTCCTCCCTCCCCCTCTTCTGTCGGCTGCTGATGATGCTGCTCTGATGGAAAGGCTCCAGGCTGAAGATTCGCCTTCGGTTTATCGCCACGTTGGGATTTGACATGAGGGTGGAGGAGTTTCCCTGAAACAGACCTCTGGCTGTTGGTAGAAACTTCTGTTGTTGTTCTAGCTGTGAGACAAAATTCATGCTCTGGTTTTTCTTTGGCTGAACACTTCCCCCCGCTTCTTCATCTTCCCTTTTCGTCTCTGTTGGCGCATCATTCTTCTCTTTGGGGACAGGTGTGTTGTCGGAGTGGTGGTAAAGTGGTATGTGTCGCAGAGGAGATGAACCTATGAGGAAGAAACAATCTTTTTATTCAAAATTAAGCACAAAGTCCTTTGCATGACCACTACAACAGTCTTTTTATCCACTGGGTGGCTCTTTGACACAAAATTTTAGTATAACACATTTACAGAACTTGTACAGGTTTACAGTGGTTAAATTGAATTCTGATTAGAAGAACAGTTTGAAGCATTTTAGGCTGATTTAGCTTCGAGACAACCATCTGGATGTGAGGAAGAGAAATGTGGTGCGAGAACTTGGATGCACTCCAATGGTGCAATAAAATAGATTGTTATTGGATATCAGCTGTCAGGGAGCAAAGAAACTGCCTTAGACATCACATCTCTCTTCGATACAAGTAAAACTTTTTTCTTTCTATTTTGAAGAAAGCAGAACTTCTGTTTAAAGCATTTCTCCATCAATCTTCTTTACCAGACTCACTGAAATCATATAGTCCCCCCTCATCTCATACTATCGCTTCCATTACAGCACGTTATTATCCAGCAGTCTGCACACTGTTTATCTGCCTCCCAGTGACATCATCTGACATCATCATGGGTCTGATTTCCGTGTGCGTGTATGTGTGTGTGTGTGATGGAATTCAATTTATTCAAAATGTCTGAGACTGAGAGATGGAAAACAAACATTTTAAAAGAAAATATTAAGATTTGGGTGTTACCTTGCTTATTTTTAATGTTTAAAAAGCATCTTTTATGATGCTTTTAAAGTCCTGCATCCTTGTAGGATGTTATATGTAAGGTGAACATGGTAGAGGTTGCATAGCATAGCTTAGCAAATTCATGGTAACATTTTATTTAAGTAGGATCCATGTAATTTATCTGAAGACTACTTTAAAACCCAGATGGATTCAACAATGAGATCATTTTATTAAATGAAACACAGTTTGGTTTCATACGTCAAACCACAGCTTCATCCGGTTTCTTGTTTCTGTGGTTACTGTTGCCTGACTGCAAGGGGCAGAGCAGCTGAAAACAGGAAATCTAGAATTCATCTGAACCTAATTTAACCATACGTTAGCCTTGATGTGACATAGAGCTAACCATAATCTAGCCTCAATGTGACCTTAATCTAACCATAATCTAGCCGTGATCTGACCTAAATCTAACACACTAAAAACTCCCGGTTATTTTTGACCCACTGCTGAGTTAAAAATGGACCAACTCATTTCTGGGTTACTTTGACACAGAAAGTTGCTGTAACTGTAAGCGATAGTTATGGATTCTTCTGCAGTCAGCAAACGATCCAGATCAACTGAAAGACCCTTAGAAGTGAAACTACGTAGAAAAAGGTGAGTGAACAACATTATAGCTTCTGTTTGTGCACGCTACCGTAACGGCTTGGCTTGTGGCTGCAGTTACCTGAAGCGCCAGTTGTGGCAGTCACGGCAGTCTTGAGTTTCATTTCTTAATCTTGCCTCTAGTCCCTTTAAGTCTAACCTTAATCTGGACCTAATCTGAACCAAATTTATCAATAATCTAGCCTTACAGATTGAATATGGAACATTTACATTTATATTTAAGGAAAAATAATAATACCTCCACGAGTCGTTTGGAGGGATGCAGTATGAAAGTCCAACTTTTCCTAAAAAAAAATTATATTTAGCCTAAAAATAAATATAATAAACTTTAACAGGTTTGACAGTGGCATATCTACAAGCCAATACACGTTGCCATTGCAAATACAGTTTCTGTGTGATAGTATGTTGAGCACAGTTAGGCTGGCACAGAGGGCAACAGTGGAGTTGGCAAGTCCAGCAGCTGCGTCAGAGCCCTGGAGATATTGTTATCAGTTTCTGAAGAGGAGTGACCTGAGAAGAGCAAAAACTGGAGTATATTTAGGTGTAGACTGCACTAGATTGACCCACATAAATGTTTTCCATGGCATCAAAACGCGGAAATGGTGACTTTCCTCTGGGATCGAAGGCCTGGGCTAAAAAAATCGGTTGAACGAATTAGTTCGCATTTTTTGTTGCGGGGGACTTTAAAAAGAAGCAACTCGAGTTTTAGTGTAACAGTGTATTTTTGGCTACCCAGAGCTTCCGAAAGCATTAGTTTTACATTGTAGTATGGCAAGCGATAACAAAATCATCATAGCATACATGAAACAGCAACAGCAAGCAACAACATGGCTACCGGTGAAAGCACAAATCGTGACTTAAAACACAGCTGGGACTTCGATTCCAAACATGTGTTCATTTATTTATTATTTATCCTAATAACAGGAGTAATATTTGTTTTGTTTTTTAATTTTTAAAAAAAAAAATTTTTTTTAATTTTTTTTTTTTTTTTAATTTTTTTTTAAAATAAAAAAAAAAAAATAGAAAAAAAAAAAAATAAAAAAAAAAAAAAAAAAAAAAAAATTTATTTATAATTCATATCTATTATCCATCCAGGATTGATGGATAAATTAACTAAATTGTTAAGTTAGATAACTATAATTTATAAATATTCATCTTAATTGCTTTATGGAAAGGATATAGGGTGTGGTGCAGTTGGCGTTTGGGCAGGAAGGTAGGCAAGAAAAGGAAGGAGCCGTTTTATTCTGTAAGCAACAGCAACAACAAAAGTTGAAGATGACTCATCTCTCTCCATCCTTTATATTAATTAACCTCACTCTCCTCCTTATATCGAAAAAAAATAAAAAAAAAATAAAATAAAAAGAAATAAAAAAAAAAAAAAAATCAAAGAACGATCGAATGAAAACCCACAAACCAACCGTTGATCTGACCTACATCCAAAAATATAAATTTAATCTAATCCATGATTTACAATAACTTAACCAAATAGAACTGTAATTTTTCCTTCATCTAACCTAAACACAATTAAATCTAACACTAATCTGATCTTAAGCATAAATCTCACATCAGTCTAACCAAAATTTGACTTTAATCTAAAAAAAAGACAAAAAAACCCCAAAACATCGAAGACAACACAGATAAAGTCAACCGCACCTGGGATTCAAAACCCTTAAATTTGATTTAGTTAAGTTATTCATCTACTGTTGTTACAGGGACATAATTATCACACAAAAACACAGCTATGTTTTCTGTTAAATTTCTTAAATAGGCCATTTTCTCTTTTATTTTTCATCATCCCGACAATTTCTCTCTCTCTTTCACCATCTCCTCTCTCGCTACGGTGATCACCTGACTCTTGGTGCATCCCGCTGTTTCAGGCCACATTAGACACCATGGCAACGGACCATCAAAAGCATTCGTCTTTAGAAACACGTGTGCCCTGACTGCTGCTTACAGATCAAATAAAAACTATCTAGAGCAGCAACTGCCCATGTGCTCGTGAGCAGGTCAACCTGTTGATAAATTCATTTTCAGCTGCTTCTGTCATTACAGTCCTCATTTAGAGGTGAACCAATGAGCTGCTGAGTTCAACAGAAACTCTGTTACGCTCGCTTTCATAGTCAGACTCCTAACATTAAATGGGAGAGCTGTAGCAGAGTAAATTAGATTAGATTAGATAATTCTAATTAAGTGTCAAATGTATTTAGAGATTTGTTTTAACTTCACCAGGGGGAGTACCAGGTAAAGGTTATGTTTTTATGAGGATGAATTAGATTCTGTTTTAGATCGCTGATCCAGTTCCAAATCTGAGGAGGAAATCATGATCGTCATAATCATCACCATCATCATTCCCGCTGGAGTCCTCCCTCACCTTCAACATCCATGAAACTCAAACAGCAGTGGAGCCAAGTCTAACACCAACATGAAGCTGGTCCAAGTTCACGGAGGAAGATCCATGATGGTGGATCACACAATTTTCTCTCTCTTTGTATTATTCACTCTCCGGTTAAAGGAATAGTACGCCCACAGAATGATGTCTCTTCATTTTCTACTCACCCTTATGCTGAACAAGACTCTGGAGCACTTTCTTAACATCTCAAATGCAGCCAGATATCAGACAGGTTTTCGTTTTCCCCCAACTTGCATATAATGGAGTTCACTGGCGCTCAACATAAAAAGGTCCATAAAAGTCCACAAAAACTTGACAATATTCCTCCATACTGCTCGTCCAATGTAATCCAAGTGTCCTAAATGGGTAGCATCCATTATTTACTCGAAACGACATAATTTAGTATATTTTTATAGCCTTAACGGTAGAACATTGTACTTCAGTGAAGCATGCTCATGCGAGTTCATGAAACTACGGAAGCGGCGGCAGATGAGACTGCTCGTTCTTTCTTTCTTTGTTTGAAATCAATAGCCAGTCCCACTTCAGTTTGTCCGCAGCTTGTTCGCTATTAGCACAATGTAAACACCAAATTTCTTCTTCTATGCTTGCATTATCGGCAGAGTAGGTGCTGAACACCACAGCTTCCGTAGTTTCGTGAACTCGCATGCGCGCGCATCACGGAAGTACAATGTTCTCCTGTTTAGGAGAACTAAATGATGTTGTTTCGAGTAAATTATGGACGCTACACACTCAGGACACTTGGATTACATTGGACGAGCAGTATGGAGGAATATTGACAAGTTTTGTGGACTTTTATGGACTTTTTGTGTTGTGGCTGGTGAATTCCATGATATGAAAGTTGAGGGAAAACGATAATCTTTCCAATCTCCGGCTGCATTTGAGATATTAAAAAAGTACTCCACAGTCTTGCTCAGCATGAGGGTAAGCAGAAAATGAAGGCACATCATTCTGTGGGTGTACTATTCCTTTAAGCCAGTGAAGTCAGGCACTTACAAAAACATATGAATGAGGTTTGGCATCAAGATTCCATCACTCTTTGAGTATATTTCTGAAATTAATATCAGAGTGATGAGAAAACCTACCTGGAGCCAACAGGTGGCTGATGTGTCTGAAAACAGCTCAGCACGATGAGGTATGTGAGTATGAGGTAGAGAGTGAGACAGGAAGTGTGCGGCTTTAACAGACCACCCACATTAGATAGGAATGTTTGATATGAGGTCTCCTCGGGGGTTCTGGACCAGGGAGGGGACGCTGGATAGTTAAACCTCAGATTGAGGAGGAGCAGTAGCAGCTGTGAACAGTGACCAGGTCTCCACCCTCTGAGGGGTCTTGGAGGGGGCACGGTTCACAAAAACAGTCTGCATGTGCTTTGTAGACTTGGAGAAGGCATTCAACCACGTCCCAGGAGTAAGCTGGATTCATTACCAGCAAGGGTTGGACTCCACTAAGCCTACCCTTTGTCACAGATCCTATTTCTAATTTTTGGGAATGAATTTCTAGATGCAGCCGAAGTGTTGAGGGGATCCAGTTTTGTGGCTTAAAGATTGGGTCTCTCCTTATGCAGATGATGTGGCTCTCTCGGCTTCAGCAGACCATGATCTCTTTTATAGAAACAATTTGCAGCCCAGTGTGAAACAGTCAAGGACCAGCGGTGGGGAACCCTGGTCCTCAAGGGCAGGTGTCCCTTCAGGCTTTCCATTTCTCCCCTCTCCAACACACCTGATTCAAATAAAATGGATCAGCCATCATGTTATGCACAGAGACTCATTGATTTAAATCATGTGTGTAGGAGCAAGGACGAGTGGAAGACCTGCAGGATGATGGCCAAGGTTCCCCACCCCTGTCCAAGACCATGGTCCTCAACCAACAAGTACCTCAGGGTCTTGCTCACAAATGAGGGAAGGATGGAGCGGGAGATCAACAGGCTGATCAGTAGCTGCATTTACATGGACAAATAATTAACAAAGACAAAATACCAGAGAAACCACTTTTTCCTGCTGATCTGATAGTTGTTGCCGTTTGCCATCGTTTGTATCTTTGTCACCTATTTTTTCTCTTCACCTAACCTTCTCCTTTCCTTGCTCCCCCTCATTAGGTCCAGGATTTACATGAAATACTCAGGGGGCAAAACCCCATTTTTTTATGGAAACAGACATGGAGAGTTGTAAAAGGTTGGACTCCAGAAATGATATCTAGAAACTTAAAATCCTAGGAACTAGGTAGCTGCTTGTGAAGCAGCATCTTTCTTTACCTGATCGCAATATCTTGGTGAGAAACGCTTAAACTGTGATTTTGAACACAGAAACGTGCTAACGCTGTCTTTACACAACAGATGGGGGTAATTTGATGTGTGGGGATTGGGGGCCATCACAGACATAAAAAATCTGGAGCATTAGTTGATTTTTATCCCACAAGAAGATGCAGTGTGACTTTAGTGTGATTCTGGCAAAATGATGTAAATCCAAATATTTAGGTACTACAATGGCATGAACAGTCATACAACTATGAAATTTGGCAGAGAGTATCTTAGCACATAGAGGGAGGTCACTGTAGTACCTAAATATTTGGATTTACATAATTTGGCCATTAAAGTGGCCCCTGTAACTCTCCAGTAGCAGACCAAGTTGTCCACCCAGGATGTGATCCTTGAAGGTCCTAGATTTCATTTCTGGTGTCAAACCTTTTATAACGCCCTGTGTCCGTTTTTCTGCTTGGCCTCCAAAGTAAAAGTCAACAATAACCAAAATAAAAAATAAGTCAAGAACTCAGTTCAAAGTCCGCCTTTGTGTCCCACCTTTAACCCTGTGTTCACACCAGACGTGAATAAAATTATTTGCACAACAAAATTACATGTAAAGCCAATGTACAGACACAAATAGACACGCGTTTGACGCAAATTTGGGGTGCAAAAAGCCCAAATCACGTCTTAGTCGTGTGAATAAAGTGTTTTACTTGCACAAATGAGGCGTCCTGCTCATGCGAATACAGCGTATTTTGCCTATTTGTTCAAGATAAAAAATTGAACTTGAGCATTTTAAACGCACAAACAATAATAGCCCCGTCATTCCAAATGGATGACACACGATGCGAATGGACCACTGCTCTGTTGCTGGAACAGAGCGCCTGTAGTTCCCAGAAAAATATGCAACTTCTTGGTTAAAATAGCCCAACATTGTAGTCAATATAACCCAAATTCAGGGTCAAAAATTCAACCCAAAAGTTGGGTAAAAAAAACAAAAACAAACAATTTTCTGGGTCGAAAGTAACCCAGAAATTAGTTGGTCCATCTTTAACCCAGCAGTGGGTCATTATTTTTGACCCAGGAGTTTTTAGTGTGAGGTGGATCCAAACACGGCGGCATCTTCGGTTCTCCGACTTCCAAAGCAGGTACAACACCACAACTCTCTCAAAGTGTTAAAAATAACCAGAATTTGCCATATTCATAGTTGACTGAGGTTACTGACATGTGACAAACCACTATTCCCACTCCAGAAAATTCAACTTGACGCATGAACAGTGCGCTGTATTCGCGCGTATAATACGCTCCAATTTAGCAAAATAAAGGCCTGAATCATGCGAGTAAACATCCAGCATTCGCGCATTGAAATGTAGGCACGTGTGCGGTGTGAGCACAGGGTTAGTGGGCAGAGTTTCCATTTCTTTAGAGTACGTCTTAGATTTGGTCGTTTGGTCCTCTACATGGATGATGGGGGGCTGTTTGAAGGGCCACATGGCCAAAATTCCCACCAAAACAAAAATATTGACTGAACTCTACAGTAGTGACAGAAACAGATGTAGGAGCAATGGGAAGAACCGGGATTGGATGCTGGTCTACAGAACAAACAGAAACTTGTTCTGGAATATGGGGGAGGTTTAAGTTTAAATGTTTGTCTCTCTTTTTTGTGTTTAGAAGTTCGAGTTTGTTTAATGTGGAGGAGAAAATGTGAAACACCCAGTCAGTGTGTTTGAGCGCAGTCTGAATGTGCAGACTCCACTTCCTGGAGAAAATGAGGGCAGCGGTACGCTGGGCTTACAGCGAGAGGAGTGCACCCAGAGTTCAAGACAGAGGGAAAGTGAGAAAGAGAGGAAGAGGGAGAGAGAGAAAGTGAGAAAGAAAGAGAGGAAGAGAGAAAAAGAGAGAGAGAAAGAAACCAGCGACTTCAAGTGAGTGAGATCAACCAGGAAAAATGAGTGTGTGTTTATATCTTTCCATGCCGCTGTGTGTGTGAGAAAGAGCGCGCACGTCATCCTGCAGAACTCTCCGGAAATCCTCTTACCTCTCGGAGCCTCGGCGGTGGCTGCAGTGGGAGTTCTTCCTCCTCCCCCTCCTCCTCCACGCCTCCCCTCGCTCTGCTGGCAGCGGTCCCATCCTCCCTCCTCTTTATTCCTCCTCTCCTCCTCCTCTCCTCCGTCTTCATCCCTCCCTCCGTCTCCCTGTTGGCCGTCCGCCAGCTCTTCTTCTTCATCTCCTCCCTCTTCCTCCCTCAGCTCCAGCTCGGAGAAGCGCAGCATCGCCCGCTGAGAGGAAACACGACAGCAGAGAGAAGAAGGTGTTTGTGTTCATCAAGTGTGAAAACAAACGGTTGTTATCAGGAGGCAAAAACCAATCAGCATTCTTACAGCTGATCACTTATCAATTGATTGGCTCATTATGTGATCTCATGGTGTCGTCGGTTTATTGACACCAAACTCTTAGTTGGTGACGGATTTATCGGACACTTTCAGAAAGTTCTGATTCCACCTCTTTATATGTGTCCAGTAAAAACAGGCAGCAGGAAAACTCCTCTGTTCCTAAAAGAGCCCAAACTATAAACTCTCAAACCCAAACTCTCTGATACTAAAAAAAGAGGAGGGAGAAATGCAGAGCCTACCCTTCCGGGAGGATAAAAAAAAAAAAAAAAATAAAAAGAAACACAGCCGACACGTTTCCTTTGATCACAGACATGAAGGACGAATATCATGTGTTTTACGATGTCCTACTCTGCGGCAACAACAAAGACCAAGAAGCTGCAGCGGGTCTTGAATCAAACATAGAGCTCTTCACCCACTGACCGAAGGGCCGAGTTGGTAATAAGAGTCCAACAAGAAGCAGAAATCTACTCCGAAACAGTTTTCAACCATCAATACTCCACCATATGCACATGATTCAGTAGGACACTACGTCCTGCCATGAGCGTCAAATCATTGGACCTTTTCCTAGAATTTCAGCTTTATGGACATTGAATACCTCAAATCCTGCTCAGTTTGGTAAGATTCCCTCAGTTCTGTGGTTACAACCTTTAGCAAAATCATTTAGGCCCAATTTCAACTGTCCCCCTTAAAGCCCATTCATACCATATGGTAAATACGGACATGGATGCTTTCATCGAGAGGTCGTGTTGTCCGTTGATATGTCTCTTGCAAGAGAGCTTTCAAATCCAGAGTGCTCCGGACAAAATGGACTAACACCACTGGAAATCGTGGAAGCAGTATAGAGTCAGAGTTTACAGAGTTTACCCATTTGTGAAATTGACAAAGGAGAGTAGGAGGAGGGCTTTTAACAGTGTTAAAAGTTTAAATTACTTTGACCACTTTTAAGTGGTCAGACATGTCACTGCCACATACACTTATTTTTTTCTGCCTTTTCTGAAGAAGATGCAGCAAAACTACCTACTCTATCAGCGCCATGTTCGTGATTGTCGATGGCAGTAAATTTCAACGCAAAAATGCCCCCTAGAGGGTGAACAGAGAAACATACATAACATTGCTGAAACCGGACAGAGGTATATAGGCCAGTAGTGAAGACAACGTTTGGTATGAACAGGTGGATTTCGTCCGTATCCATACATATGAAGCTACCATTAAGGCGGAGACGCACCAGGCCAATTTTTGGCCGTCTGTTGTCATCGTGGAGTCTTTTGAAGTAGGGGGCGTGAGTCAGTTTGGTGTGTTCTGTGTCGTCGGCCATCTGCAGCTGTCTACAATTCTGTCTGCATTTTTTCAGCTGATTGAACATGAGTAACTGCTGTTAGCCAGTCATTCAGTCGGTGATAGGCTGACCAATCAGACTGGAGGAGGGTTTGTCCTTCCTGGCCAATCAGCAAACGAGAAGACCAGCAGTGAAGGTAAACAAACCAGATAAAGAGTGCACATAACCGTTTGGCATCATAGTGGGACTTTGGTTAGCAGTCCTCGCTTTCCGCTAACAACAAGAGCAGCGCGCTTTTACGTGTTTTGGTCTTGAGAAATGGTCCGTCATTTCTGGTTTTCATTTTGTTTTGTGGGGCCACATTATAGTGTAGCGCCACCTGCTGTTGTGGTGACATATTTTGCGCACACGCAGAAGGTCCACCCCGGTCTGGAGTCGGCTCGTTGTGTTCTTGGGCACTTTTCTCATCGGGTTAGCGAGACTGAGGCTGATTGGTCAGCCCGACCCCATTTCCTGGTGATGACCGCAGCGGTCCGCAGTCTGCCTGGTGTGTCTCTGCCTTGAGTCCTTCCCCTCCATTTTGGGCATTTATGTGTAGGGGTAGGGGTGTTTCAATCCTGTTAGGACAGAGGGGTAGGGGTAAGTGGGAGGGGTGTATACCCCTCCAAATAAAGGGTATTCAGATGCACACTCAAAACAAAGGGGTATGATAAATTTGCGAATCACTGGCAAGATGGCTGCTACCAAGTCCAAAAAAATTTCTTGAGGCTTAATTTCTCAGATTTCCGGTAACAGCTCAGCACGCATCTGCTTATGTACAAGCCGGTGGGATCACTGAGGATGTATGTGGTTGTTGAAGGGGTGTCTCAATTTGTAAGGGGATGACTTCCACCCTACCCCTTGTGGCTCCATTTTAAGTGGCAAGGGCCAAGGGGTAGGGGTAAAAAAGAGAAATGAGATTGGGCCTTATTGCATCCTAAAATCCTTAAAGATTACTGGCGAATAAAGAGAGCAAAGCTAAACACATATAAATAAAATAAAAGACTAATCATTTGAAAGAAAAATGATTAAAATGAAGAAGATATTCAAAATCATAAACAGCAACTAAATGACCCCAGTGGCTGTTATCCATCTCCTCAGTAATTGGGTCATTAGCTTTCTCATGTTTCAGTGTCGGGTGTCTTCAGCTGGCCGGGTCTACATCCAGCAATGCCAGCAGAAAAAAAAATTAGGTCAGTTCTTTACCTGAATTTACTGAATGACTTGGCTTTCTGAGGTCAGGGTGAGAACTGGTCTAATTCAATTGGTTCATGGACCAGTGACATCGTGTTCAACCTGGATCAGCATAAGTCCAGAACAAGACCAACAGCAGCTCTTTCACACCTGCAGGGCTCCATGCCGACTCCCAACCTCATTCTGAATCAATCCACCGAAGATTCAGAACCTGAAAAGTTGGTTCTCAACCGGAACCAAAAACTAGTGGTTCTTCTGCTGCTGCTACTACTGCTATATACAGGAAGAAGCTAAAACGATACACGTTCTCCATGCGTCTTCCAATTGGTTGCGATTATCATGTATACAGGAGTAACTGTTTCCTTATGCATGTAAACGGGTTATTCCTAATCTCTTAGAAAAAGAAATATTGACCTTAACTCGAATATTGACGGGAAGTAAACAGTACCTCCCTCCTTCTGAGTTTTCCATGGACGAAGATGAGAGGATGACTACCGAGCACCCTTTGAAAATAAAGTTCACATAGACTGAGGTCTACCAAACACTGGAATCATTCATTTAGCCTAAAAACCTAAATATCATTGAGTAGTTATGTTGCCTGGCAACCAATTTAAGCCTCAGTGGGCAATTTTATGTAAGCTCACGTTGCCATACTAACATCTTATGAAAATTCATTCAGTTGTCTGAATATATTCTTTATTTCAGGAAGCTGTGGGTTAAAATGGAGCCTGATGACTAAACCATAAACTTTCAGGACCAAATCAAGATGTTTATGTTTAATTTCGTAGAATAAAGTCAGCCCACTTTGGTTTCTGGTCAAACTGGTGGGAATATATTGTTGGGCTGGCTTGTCACAAACACTGAGGTTCTAGGGACTGGAGCATGGACTCAGAACCAGAACGCTGTCTATTTGGAAGTATTATGGGAATCCTTAGCAGGTTCTTGAGGAGTTCACATAGCGGTCCAACTCTCCTTCACCAATATGTTGAATCGATTTAAGAAAACAGAATTTAATATCATTATATTTTATGAGCTTATACTGAAATTCTGTACATTATTTTTGAAATATACATCATTGGTCCCAAAAATAGTTACACACTAATATTTCATTAGACCTCCTTTCGCTTTGATCACAGCAGCATTTTCTGTGGTATCATCTCAAGCATCTTCAATGTCCAAGACTTATTTCCACCCGGTGTTACATTCATTTTTCACACTGATCTTGTAGATGAAACTCGATCACATCCTAAAGATTCTCAGATGGGTTCAGGTCTGGACTCTGTGGTGGGCAATCCACAGGTGAAAATGATATCTCATGTTCCCTCAACCACCCTTTCACAATCCGAGCCCCATGAATCCTGCTGTTGTCATCCTGGAATATGACCGTGCCATCAGGGAAGATGGAATAACCCCGCTCATTCAGTTTCAGGTATCAGCTGACCTCATTCTTTGGACACATAATGTTGCTGAACCTAGACCTGAACCTGATCTGAGCAACTGCAGCAACCCCAGATCATACTGTCCCTAAAGGCTTGTAGAGTAGACACTAGGCATCACGTCTGCCCTCCTCTTATCCTGATGCTCCCATCACTCTGGAACAGGGTAAATCTGGACTCATCAGACCACATGACCTTTTTCCATCACTCCAAAGTCCAATCTTTACGCTCCCAAGTAAATTGTAGCATTTTTCTCCGGTTATTCTCACTGGTTAGTGGTTTTCTTCTGGCTCCACAGCTGTTCAGTCCCAATCCCTTGAGCTCCCTTCACATTGTTGATGTGAAAATGTTCTTGCTTTCACTGTAAACCACAGCCCTGAGTTCTCGCTTCCTTTCTTCCTGGAAGATGACGATTCCCTACCACCCTTTTAGTTCTTAATAGCACATTAAACAATTCCCAAACCAAATTCTAGTAGTTTCTACAACTCCGCAGATGTTTTCTTTGCTTGATACCAATGATCTGACCCTTCTGAAACAGATTAACAGCCTGGACTGGCAACCTGTCCAGGCGTATCCTGCCTCTTGCCTTAAAATTGCTGGGACAGACTTCATACCCCTTCGACCCTGCATTGGAATAAGTGGGTATAGAAAATGGATGGATGGATGAAACAGATAAATATCTTCACCGCGACCAAAGGATGTGTCTTCCTGCATGGCTGTTTAAGGAATGAGAAGCTGCTTGCTGCATCAGTCAGGGTTTAACAAGCTGAAACATCATCCGTGCAGTTATTATCCAATAAGAAGATTTTTCTGTTTACCTAGTTAAAAACAGGTGGGGACTTCTTTTTTTTTTGGGAGAGGTGGGGGGGGGGGGGGGGGGGGGGGGCACATCGTAGTTTTTATCACTTCATTTAAGCATCGGTTGAGGTTCTGAGTAAATGAAAACCTTTCATTACATAAAGCCTTCAAGCTCTTCCTCCTGTCATTTCAACTTCCTGCATTACCTCACCAAAAAGCACATTTCTGATTTAAAACTGCCATGGTTTCATCTTGCGGAAGCTCAAACTCTCAGATCCGTCTCATGTCCTCCAGGAACAGAAGAACTTCCCTCCATCCACGTCTCTGAACACATCTCTATTCATCTCTCAGAGATTAAAATGCTGCGTGTTCCTGCATTTCCCCCCCAAAAGCAATCAAGTGATCTCTGTTCTTGGTCTGGGTATGACCCTGGTAACCGTGGTAACCGCTGGAAACCATATGCAACTCCTCCCCCACCCCCAGCCTGACCGGCTGGTGATCGTCACACACTCCGCTCTGCCCTGACCACAAACCCATTTTAAAAATTAATGACCTGTGAAACGATCTACAAATCCACCCGCCGCCTGGAGACGACAGCACCCGGAGGCGGCGGAGGAGCCAGTTAATGCGAGCGCCGCTACCACATCGCCCTCCTTCATGAACAAACAGCTCCAAGCAGCTAGAAAACATCAGATTTCAGCCAGAAACAGATGAAGCCTGATGCTGGCATAAACCTGCATCTTTATTATCCTCTCATCGGTTTATCTGCAGTTTCCCTCATAAACACCGCATGTTGGAGGGAACGGCAGTTGAGTTTCTGCAAGTTTCACAAAATAAATGAGAGATTTCAGACAGCAGGCAGTATAGAAAACCTTTTCATGGTCTTACGGAGGGCTGTGGGAGATTTATGCTTTAGCAAGCACTGAATAAACATCAGATGGTCAAATAACTGACAGAAAATAATGACTTTACCGTCATCTTTAAAGTCAACCAGTGGTACACAGTCAGATGTTGATCAGAAGTTGGCATTTCACCAGCATACCAGGCTGAGTCAGGGATGAAGTCCCAAATGATGCCAAAAAAAAAACCTAACCACAGAAACATCCCAACCACCTGTTACCTCTGAGAGGAGGTTCAGGTTTGGTCAAGCACCAAACACAAAGAAAATGTGGTTTCATACCTCAGACCTCAACAGAATTTGCACAACCATCTTGTGCAGGCGCCAACTGCGTTGGCAGCAAGTCCACAAGCTCCACTGTTTAGCAGTGAGAGTGCTTGGTTATGTGTGGTACCCACTGCATGCTGCTGGACACCTGAATTTCCCCTGTTGGGATGAATTAAGTATCTCTCACCTGCTTTTTCATCACTGATCAGTGGGTGTATTGGGGAGCATCGCCCCCTAGTGAGCAGTTGTTTTAACAACGGTGGTTTAACCAGGCGTTTGGTCCACTTTGGTTAATGCATTTTAAACGCAAACCAAAGTTAAGAAAGGTGTGAAAATTTTCAGAAATCCTTGCCCAGTCGGACCGAGTCCCTGGACTATCCTGGTGTGAATGCACCCGTACATATATGATAACCAATAAATAGGGATGCACCGAAAACTCGGCCACCGAAAGGTTTCGGCCGAAAATGACCGAAAAGTGCATTTTCAGTTTTCGACCGAAACTTTTGATGACGCGGCAAACAGCATATCTAGAACGCGATTTATGCACTGTGTGTTTTTATGTGAGAACATATTTAATTTCAATCTTTCAGCAGACAGTAAATCATAAGCCCATATGATATTATTTGTTGTTGTAGTCCTACAGAGAAACATTTAAAAGGCATTGTGTAATGTAGAAGAGTTGGATTACACAAAATATTTTATTTTGAATTTCAATTTATATTGTGCATTGCTCTAATGTCAGTGGTTAATTAAAGGAGTGATGACATAACAGTTAAAAACTAGTTTAGGTTGTTGGCATTACTTTATATGTAAATACTCCAAAGAAAAAAACAGCATTTTTTACAGCGGAGTATTGTTTTGAAACGCCAGACCTCACTTCCTCAGTAATACAGTTGGGTCCGGTGATGATATGGAGCTTTACCCGGAGACCACGTTGACTTCATTTTGATTGGCTACACCTTATTTCGCTATGACCTTATTTGGAGAATCTAGGTCAAGCTGCGATCGGAGTTTGCTAAAGGCTAACTGCTAGCAACATGGGCAGTTCAGATAGTGAGCTACGTTTTTCAGACAAGACAGCATTTAGAAAATAAATAAACTTACAGGTAATGACAAGGTTGTGGCCCCCTCCCTCAGTGTTGCTGCACAAGTTTGCTTTTAAATCCATTTGTTTGAAAATCCAGACCTGACTGCAGAGAAGTTACTACTAGCTCCATACACGAAGCTGAATCAGACAGGGAGGGGAGGGGGGAGCGGACGGTGCATAAACCGTTAGGGGAGAGAGAGAGAGAGGGGGGGGGGGGGGGGGGGGGGGGGGCTGTTTACTTGATAGTGTGCTCTTATTGGAGCAATTAAATGACGTAGAATGATGGAACTACGTAGAATGATAGCCTGTTGTCTGATTCAACTGTTTCTGAGCAGAGAGACAAAGCTGACAGACCATAAACAGGAACTTTGATTCTCACTCTGGACATTCACATGGCCTCATCAGTGCACAATAGATCATATTATACACCCAAAACCCCAGAAAAGTTAAATTTGATGTCATGGCACCTTTAATATTTTGATACATTTGTGATTGATTTATTGCAATGCCTTGGTTTTAGTGAGGTTAGTACACATCATAGCCAAAAATTCTATGGTTCTAATAATTGACATAATTTCTTTCGGTGTTTCGGTTTTCAGCCTTGGTTTGCTCATTTTTTGTTTTCGGTTTCGGCCAAGAATTTTCATTTTGGTGCATCCCTACCAATAAACCCGAAAATAAAAGTTCTATTCATCAGTATCAGTAGCTGCGTTTCTATTGCACTTTAAAAAAATAAAAGCAATACAAGTACAAATGCGTTATATTGGTGTTTCTATTGAATGCTATTTAGCGCATAAGCCATAATTCTCGTAAAATCATGTCCTCCACTTTGAGGAGGATGGAGATAGAAAACATTTCGTACTTTAGAGTTACTGTTGCTTGTCATCAGGAGATGAAAGCAGCACTATCTGAAGCTCTTTTCTTCGCAAATTACTTCCTTTTCCTCGCTGCATCCCACATTTTATCGAGAATTTGCAAATATCTGGTGTCAGGTCCACTCAACGTTTAAATAAAGAAAAAGAAAAGTTTGCTCCAACTGATGAGTTTATCCCAAAAGAATGCTACACCCTTAGCTTTGTCATTGGCTGGAGACAACAAGCAAATTTTTGCCCAGAAACGTCCCGAACACACCAGAACAATGGGTAAATGCGAAATACAGTCAGGGGCCGGGGGGGTTACAAACAAAACTTACCACCACATGAGAGTAGAGGCCCAAAAGTGCGGATTGAGTCGGATTTAAACTCACAAATGTCTAGCGTTTATTTTCAGGGGGAAAGCTCTGTACTGTACCATTAAACCATATCCACATGTTGTCCAAACATAGACTCCTTTTGCTAAATTAAGGCGATTTTCAGATTTTTCAGATGGTAAAATTTCCCCAATCACATTGATTAATGCTTGTAAATGATCAAAAACATCATAATTAAGAGGGGATAATAAAATTTTTGCCCCCGTCTACTTCACGCCCGATGGATGCGAAAAAGTGTTTCCATTACACTTTTGCGGCATGCTGCTTTATCGAAACGTCTGAAAAACCTCCTCACAAGAGCTTAAAAACTTATCTGCAATATTTCTGAGGTTTTTTTAAATGTAGGTGTTTCCATTACAATTTTGTTTTGCTGCAATATTTAGGTTTAGTGAAATTCTAGGTGTAATGGAACCACACCTCCAGAAAACAAGACTTAGGCCCAATCCCAATGTTCCCCCTACTTTCAACCACAAGCCCTTACTCACCACCACGACACCCTCAAATTGAAGCCACAAGAGGTAGGGCTTTGTAATCTTCCCTCGGAATTGGGACACCACTTGCTGCATTTACGTTCAGGCATGTAAGTGACTGTGTAGTGACGTCTGCACACACGTCTCACCATAACAACACACCCAGCAGCAACATAGAGTTAACAGTTGCTATTGTTTTTTCTTTATTTTCATCATTAATCATGCTACTGTTGATTAACAAACAAAACAACCACATGGAGACGAAGTCACCATTGACAACTGTTGTCTCTTGTAAACTGCCGAAAAACCTTTGCAAGCTTTACATCAGTATTTTAGCGTAGCTAGCCTGGTGAGCCTGGCTAACGTTACGAACAAATGTGTAATCTGTACATATGTACATTTGCAAGTTTTCTTCTCCGAGTCCACTCGCTCTCCGGGGGTTGCTATTGTTGTTTGATTTTGTATGTAAATAATTAGGGCTGCACAATATATCACAAATTTATCGTCATTGCAATATTAGTCGGCACAATGATCATATCACAAAGATGGCCTGAACTGCAATATCTAATAGGGTCTATGTTTGCATATATTCAGAAAAGGGATATAATGATGTTCCAATCGCAACTGTACACTCTTGCGCTGTATGTTTCAGTGGCCAATCAAATACATTTAATCTGTTTGTTTCCTGTTATCTCAATAGGCTACCAACTGTGTGGTGTCTAAAAAACACTGCATATCCAAGTATTATATTTATTGCGAATTATATCGTCATTGCAAATTCCAAGAGTGTTATTGCAATTGCAAATTTTCTCAATATCGTGCAGTCTTACAAATTATTAAGTAAAGCTCTCTGGAGAATTTTCTCTTGCCCTTCCTCAGCAAGTCAGCATCTGACGTCCCTTGCTCTGAAGGGTTAGATTCATACCCACTACCCCTCGTTACGTCCACCACCCCTACATGCAAAGAGGAATTGGGACACCACTACCCTCACGGGAACACGCAAAATTTAGGGGTAGGGCTAAAAAGTAGGGCTAGGGGGTGTATTGGGATGGGCCCTTACAGTGAATTCCAATTCCCCCTTGGCCCTAGCCCTTTGTTTTGCACGTTCATGTGAGGGAGTAGTGGTGTCCTGGCTCTGGTTCAAACCGAGGGGAGGGGGCAAGTGGTAGGGCTATCTGGCCCTCAAAACAGAGACTTCCCAGGGGCACACTAGAAAAGCAGTGGTATGACATTACCCACAATTTCATGCAAAATACGAGCAGAATGGGAAGGAAATCCGCAGCGGCAGTCAGAGAAACGCACAAATGTGAGTATCTTTTTTTAATAAAATATGAAAATCGCTATTTTAAGATTGCTTTAATGTATTACAGTTTTATTACATATGTGAAAAAAATCGCCCAGGAAAGGGAGATTGTTGCTGCTGCAGACGGCATTGCAAACTCTTCCAGAAACAGCCGTGATGTCAGTTTACTGTGCCACAGACAACAACTGGTGATGCATGAGGATTTCAAAAGGTTGTCCCATTTCTTAGCTGAATAATTTGGGCCCAGGAGAAGGGCTAGTGGTAGGGATGAAAATAGGAATTGGAATTTGGTCTTATTCTTTCACTCAGAAAGGTTCACCAGCTCAGAATTTGTCAAAAGTCAAAGCCATTGACCATACCATGCCATGGATTCTAAAGAAAAGCAGGAATTGCATCAAGAGGACATTCAATCCATAATCCCAGATCCCCATGAGGTTTGACGCTGGGAGGAAGTAACACCAGAAGACAGAGTCAAAGGGCTCGGCCGGGATAAATGAGCAAAAACATAAGCACCATATAAACCATAAGATCTGGTTAAAGAAGGGCAGAGTACTGTTTTGCTGCTGCCGTACCGACGATGCTGTCCCTGCCGCCTGACTTGTCATTTTGGGAGGTTTGCATGAACAGCGGGGAATGGTATATTCAGGGTGAATATCCGATACTGAGCCTGGATTTCCCAAGAGAAGCCAGCTCCTTCCCCTGAGGAATTGGTCATTTTCACAGTCTGAGACATAACGAGCGACCAAAGGGAAAATGACAAACACCAGTTAGGATGGTGTTAGAAGCAGAAGCTGGAAAAAAAGACATTATGAATAATTTAATGATGATTCATACTTTAACGGCACAATAAGGTTGAAAGTCATGAGCAGCTGCTGCTCAGAGAAGAGTCAAACTGATCCCAGATCAGTTCTGGAGCTGATGGGTGTCAGAGGGAAACATTCAGAGAAAAATGTTCTTCATCATTTATTTATTCTGTCTTCAACATGAAGCAGCTGCTGATAGCAAAATAAAACAAGTCATTGGTGGTGAGAGAAGTCAAAGCAGAGGCAGAGGAGGATTTCTTCAAAATTCCTCCTCCTCCACCCGCCCGAGGATGGAGGACAGCGATGAAGAGAAGGTGAAGGAGCGACGTGAAGCAGCGAGAGACGAGGAGAAAAACACAGAAAAGGAAAATGAGGAAAGAGAAGAAAAAATAGTCTTCCCGCCACCATTTTCTTGTCTCCTTGGGCAAAACCATCACGTTAACGGTCGCCTGGAGCTTCGCAGTGTTATCCAAACTCGACCTCAGTTCAACCCGACACATCTGCAGAGCAGAGGAGGAGGAGGAGGAAGGCAGCGGCTGTCCTGCTCATACCTGATCACTTTTTACTGAGAAAAGTACTGAAAACGCACCAAAACACAATAAATATGAAATGATCCCCAATAATAATTTCTTAAAATCTTAAATCTTTGCATCTCATTAGCCTGTAGCTTTTTCAGTCGTTAGGAAAGTTCAGGAAACAACTTCCTGAAAAACAATGTCCAAAAAGCACAAGTCAAGCAAGACGTTATTTTATCAAGGATAGCCTTGGTTGGCATATTATGAGGCTGTATAGATATAGCAACATAAAGGCCAACCAGAACCAAAAAACAGAATTTATCACTAACAGAACTTTGTAGAAATACCACACAGATAAACAGTGACCAAGCCTTTTCTCATCTGCATATCATTCTTTCAACTCTTGGCTTTCAGGATGATAACATATTTGCACTGAAACAAAGACAACACAAACCATTTATATATTTAAATTTTTCCTCCAGCTGCTTTTTGCTATTTACAGTTATTTATGCTACTATTTAACTTTTATCCTTACAAAACCACCTCCAATTCAGCTGTTTTTTACATCAGAAAGCCCTTTTTGGCTTTATTCAGGCATAGAGGACCATTATTTTTGCAAACTTTCTGCTCACTTGTTTATCTTTAGCTGCTCCTGATTGGACATTACCGTCAATTTAAAGGAATAGTACACCCACAGAATGATGTGCATTCATTTTCTACTCACCCTCATGCTGAGCAAGACTGTGGAGCACTTTTTTAATATCTCAAATGCAGCTGGAGATCCAGGGGGCGTGTTTCGTTTTCCCAAACTATAATGGAGTTCACTGGCAACTGAACCAAAAAGGTCCATAAAAGTCCACAAAAACTTGGCAATATTCCTCCATACTGCTCGTCCAATGTAATCCAAGTGTCCTGAGCAGCTGGTGTCCATAATTTACTTGAAACGACATCATTTAGTATATTTTTATAGCCTAAACAGTAGTACATTGCAGTTTCTATTTCCGCTTTTTATGGGAGTTCACGACACTATGGAAGCTACGGCGTTCAGTGCCTACTCTGCCGGTAATGCAAGTGTAGATGAAGAAATCCGCTGTTTACATTGTGCTAAGAGCGAACGAGCTGCGGACAAACACAAGAGAGGTTGGCTACTGATTTAAAACAAAGAAAGAAAGAAAAAGAGAACGCATGATCTTGTCTGCCGCAGCTTCCGTAGTGTTGAGAACTCACACGGGCGTGTTTCGTGGCAGCTAGATGTAATACTGTTTAAGCTATAAAAATATACTAAATAATGTTTCGAGTAATTCTGGGCTCCACTCAGGAAACTTGGTTCATTGGACGAGCAGTATGAAGGAATATTGCCAAGTTTGTGGATTATGGACCTTTTGGCTCAGCGCCAGTGAACTCCATTATATGAAAGTTGGGGGAAAATGAAAACCTGTCCGATCTCCGGCTGCATTTGAGATATTAAAAAGTGCTCCAGAGTCTTACTCAGCATGACGGTGAGTAGAAAATGAACGCACATCATTCTGTGAGTGTACTATTCCTTTCAGCTCTCTGATTGGTGGGAAGTTTGACAGTGGCTTCATCATAGTTTCCAAGTCAAAATAAAAATTTCTTAAGAACATATAGGTAAAAGGGATCTTTTCTTTAGTCTCAAAATAAACTACATATTTCAACTGGATTGTAAAGTCCCTGGACGGGATATAAATGCCTGTAAAACTTCTGTAGATCACCTACAGGGTAAGCTATCCATCACGACTTACCACATAGAGTTACACACTATTGTTCCTGAGAAACCGATGACTGCAATGGGCATGTGCCGGTATGAAATTCTGAGCTAAAATATCACGGCTTCACAGTATACCATGGTATGACTACGCTCTTAAATATGGTTTTTAAGTGTCTGGGTAAATAAAAACAACTCATTTTGGTTAAACAATGCCCTTTACAGGAACATCTGTACTTCCTCCTTTGATGTTTAATGGCGTTGGCCTTGGCAAGTAGGGATGGGCGATATTTTATCGTGTGCAATATATCATCAAAGAAATTCCCCACAATAACAATTTGAATTTATCCTTTTTATCGTGAAATGACAATTTATCAGGTTGTGTTTGCAGTTGCACTACTTTGTTTTTTTTTAATAAGCCAAGTTACTTTTGCTGTTTGCATCTTTTGAATAAACATGGAATTTGGTCTCTCATATTTCAGACTTGTTTGATTGGTGTCACAACAGTTTTGCAATACAGGTGCACTACTTGAACTTAATATAGTTTTGTGGCTTCTAGTATTTTGTAGGGCTTTCAAGACAGAATTTAGTGACAGATTTATAATACAAAATATTTTGCTGATAGTTTTTATCGTCACTTATCGTTACCGTGATGAATAAGAGAAATTATCGTGATACATTTTTTAGTCCATATCGCCCATCCCTATTGGCAAGTGACGTAAATTTACCGCCACCAACTGGGAGTGTGCGTCAGGACAGGCAGCATACACCTGACTTGCACTCTCTCGCTGTGTTTTATAAGACAGAATGAAGTTCATACCGCGGTCAAGATATGAAGGTATGACGGAAAATGTAATGGTTTTCATACCGCTATGTTTTTATGGCGTGGTATACCTTGAAACCAGAAACCGGCACATCCCTACTACATTAGTGCTCAGGGAGCAAGCTATCAAGGGGAGTTTTAAGACCATTCTTAAAGTCCCATAAAAGAATTTCTACACCATGAAAATTATACTAAGCTTAACTAAAATACACAAAGGACTTTCTCAATAGGCCTTTACTGGAACAATTACGACCCTTTCAGCCCAACATCCATTATTAAAACTGTGCACAGACCTCAAAACAGTGCACACCCAAGACAGCGGAAAATTTACCAAAAAGAACTGTTTGTCAAATCCTTTTTTGTAGCAGTGGGACCAATGACATCAAATATCAGTATCGGCCTTTTAGATCAACCTGATCGAGCTGAACTCTCCGATCCATCATACCGATTCAAAGATGGACGTTTTGTGGTCCCATGTGTACAAATTAGAAATATTATCAGGCAGAATCAGTTCATGAAATATTTCCATTGGAACTTGTATATACAAATTATAATTATTTATATTACACAAAATGTTGATATTGGCCAATATCCAAATTTCAGATATCAGATTGGAGTGAGACCCCCCAAAAAGGGACTTGGTGCATCTCTACTTTTGTGTCTATAAAAGGCCTTCAAAAAAATAGAAGCAACATCTTCTCGGATATGACTTTTCTTAAACAGATCTTCACCTCAAAATTCAGCATTATAAGTTTTTTATAAGTTTACAAAAAAGATTAACAAGTTTCAAATGGAGAGACAAAGGTCCTTTTGACTAAGAGCTCATTTATGTTCCCTTTGTGTACGCAAGGTCCATCCTTTCAAGGGTTGTCTAAAATTACTGCCTTCATACTCCCATGCATGCCTTGCATTGCCATGGTTGTTAGACAACTCTCCCACTAGGATGCAGTGCAGAGTTCAGAGCTTATTTCTGAGATCCTCATATCATAGATAATTTACTATAAAGGACAGAAAGGACTCAATAAAACAGCAGCAAACTCTAGAATAAAACCTTACATCATCTACAAAAAAGCTAAATATGAATACAGAATCAAAGCTTGTCAAAATGCCCAAACACCACTCAAAATCCACTATGGTCGACCTGAACAGGTAAAAGCTGATGGTTTTACCAAAAGGGTCATCCAAGAAAAAATAGAAAAATCACGCATATCCCCCAAAAATCTTAAACCAGGTGCTGGACCACAGGGAAACTTAGATATAAAGGAAAAGACGGATCTGCACGAGCTGGGTGTAGCTCCCATGAATATCTATTTTCAGAGGCAGAGTAATATGTTGGGCGTATGCCCTTCTTTAGACTCAAATCAGAATAATTGTTTTTTCTGATCACATGGCAAAGTCATGTGATCAGAAAAAAAGATTTAGACAGGTGCACCCATTGACTGATTTGAGTCTGAAGAAGGGCATACACCCGAAACGTTACTCTGCCTCTGCAAATAAATATTCATGGGAGCTACACCCAGCTTGTGCAGACCCGTCTTTTCCTTTTTACCGAAAGGGCTCACAGCCATGGCCCAAAATGCAATTAAAAAGTCATGGGCAAACTCCAAAAGGTAGTGCACGGAAGACAATCCAAGATTCTCTCAGAAGCAGGAAGCACTACAGTCTGTCATGAAAGTTTCAGGAAAGTCTTTCAGGAAGAGCTTAAAGCTTGTCTGGCCTCCTTCACCATGCAACAGCAGTTTAATTTGACACATATATTTGTTTAGTTCCTCAGAAGATTACAAAAGCAAAGCAAGCCTCTGCTCCAAAACTACAGGACAAAGTCACCTTTAATTTCTATTTATTGGTCAAGAATCATAAAGGGACCAAAAAACCTTCCTAATCTCAAAATTAAATAAAAGTATTGTCAAATCATAACACAGAAGACAAGAACTTGTGGGCCAATGTGATAAGTTGTCCTAAACGAAGTTAAATTTTGAATACTAGAGGTTAACTTGGCTTAGAATGCCTTCTGCTTATTTACAGTCTGTTTTTTTTTTTTAGCGACTAAATTGAGCTGCCTTAACAGTAGGCTGAAAATTCAATGTCAGAAAATAAACCCAAACAAGCTGCAGTGGTATAATGATCGCACACCAGACCACCAGATAAAATTAGATTTGCATTCCCTGTCATACTGAATGATGAGGGCAGGAAGCAGTAAAATGTCTTACCTGGAGGGCTTTCTGCTCTCTGCTCAGCTTGCTGGCATCTGCATAAAGCTCCGTGGTCATACATTTTAACCGGTCGCCCACATAGCCGGATGAGTTGGCAATGCGCTTGGTGAGGCTGGAGTTCCGGTTCTTGCTGCAGCCAGGGCCTTCATCCTCATCTGCCAGGGAATCCATGTCATTCTGGATATCAGAGTCCTTCCTGCCTTCTTCACAGGTGATGGTGGTGAGAATGGGTCCTGCGTCACTGGAAGGAAGGTCTTTTTTAATACCCAAAGTCAGGTTTGCATGGACCCTGTTAAAGCTGTTGTTGGTAGGTGAAAGGTTCTGAGACGTCGGGGCCCGAGTAAAGCTGATTCCATGTGAAGAGACCCTGAGACTGCTACTTGTACATGATGCCTGATTCTTTGAGGGGTTACTTCCGCAATTGAAACCATTAAAGTTAGTCTGTCCATATGCAGGACCTCTGGGATTGGTGTTTGGCTGAACAGCATTGTGATTTTCACCATTAGTAAATTGGGGGCTGATGTTTCTGCAGCTTGGAGGTACAGGGTTTTCAATTCCCCGACCTGGACAACTTAAAATTCTGGGTTCACAAGTTGGTGATCTGTAATCTCTGCAACAAGGTCCCACAAAATTGCTGTTGAAATTTTGACTGTTTGCGTCGGTGTCACATTTGGGACCACTGGGGTTACTGCCGGCAAAAAGTGATGGCCTTGAGCTTGTGAATCCCTCAGTTGGAAGTCTGGGATCAAAACTGTGGTATGCCTGGGCCTCAGGACTGAAATCTCTACATGCTGGTTCCTTACTGCTGCCTGCTGGGATTTCTGAAAGACAGGCATCCCCATGAGCTGGAGTTTTGGGGTTTGTCTCTGTACACTGGACTTGTGTGTTGTTGGTTGAGAAGTCGCTAGAACTACTTTCACTACCAATAGGAACCACTAAGTTCCCATTTTTGGAAAGGGCTTGCTGAGGTTGAGGATTTGTATTTCCAGTAACCTCTTCTTTCATTTCAGTTGGGGTGCTATTTTCACCACTAGTAACACCCATCATCAGACCCTCAGAACATCCAAACGGTCTAGCTTTACAATTTCTAGAAAACTGCCATGGAGAAGTTCTGGCACACCGCATTGACTGCTCTTCTGGGATATTTGGGAAAGGACTTAGCGGCTCCTCCTCTTCAGAAGCCTCCTGGCCAGTAGATGGAGGTGATGAAGGGTTGTCACAAATTAGAGAGCGTGGTCTCTGGGTCAGATGGAGGGGTTTTGGAGGCCACAGCCCTCTATCCTGAATGAAGTTCCCTCCCTCCCTGCTTGATTTGGGGGAATTTTCTTGTCTGATACACTTGGAGTTGTTGGAGGAAAAATCATCATCATCTGTCTCATCTCGCACCAGGTCAATGCAAACTATATCGTCTCTGATGGAGGAGCCACTTTTATCTGAAGCCTTAAAGGTTTTTTTCATGAATTTGTCTTTGTCATTGTCACTCTTGTGGGAGCTGTCTGCATCTGGCCTCTCCGGGTTCTTAGACAGTTCCGCATTCCAGATTTTGTCCAGGTTCATAGACCTGTTTTCAAGTTGCTCCTTGCTGTTAAGACCTGGGTAAGTCAACATGGAAGCTGGGGCCATTTCCTGGGTACCTTGATGTGGCTGAACTCCATATGGGAGGATATGTTTTGGTGCAATGTGAGATGGGTAAAACCTGCTGCTGCCAAGTAACAGTGGATGGGGGTACACAGGTGCTTTGCCTGGCATCGGCATTCCCTGCACCGACATATTCTCTGCAACTGAGTATGGAATGTAGCGGTTGGTGTAACCTAAGCCAGGAGGGAGGTAAGAGTCCCCATATATTTGTCTTAGAGTGTTTTTGTTTTCTTTCTGAGACGGCTGCTGCTCTGGAGGACAAGACTGGCCTTTTTGAGCCTCAGGCTGAGCAGGTTGTGTGCTCTGTTTTCCAGTGCGAGTTTCCTCTTTCCTGCTTGGAGAGCTTTTCTCAGAATCAGTTGGATGAACTTGTGACCATCCAGCTTTTGGGGAAAGAGATTTTCCAGAAGGCCGTCCTACTGAGGCAGGACTGGGAATATTGGTTAAATCAGCTGCTGTGGACCCAGGTGAACTTAAGGGCTGCTGTGGATTATAAGCACTGTCGACACAATTTTTGTTTAAAGTTTGAGAGCAACTGGGACCAGGAGGGACCCCTGTAGAAGAAGCAGTGCAGTTAATTTCTTTATCTGGAGTCTTAACTGATGTACCAACAGGTGGAGGCCGTCCCTCTTTGAGGCGCTGGTCCTGATTGGCTACCAGCCTGTAAGGAGATGGAGGCAAATACCCCATCTTGGTTAGTGCTTCTGCTTTGGATGGAAATCCATTTGGAAGTTCTTCAAATTCTTTGGCAGACAAATCCAAAGGTTTTTCTCCTTGTTTTTTGGCAGCCTTTTGAGGTACAGCTTTGTCCATTGATGTCTTTGCAAGTGCAACACATTTGTCTGGTTTACTGCTGTCTGAACTGGCATCTTTGGTTTTGTTGCCGACTGAATTTGTGGAAGGGCTGTGTTTGGGGCTCAAGCAGAAGGTCTGAGACACTGAAAATGAGGTTAAGGATGAGGAGGTACTCCTATAAAGGGACTTCTGGAGGTCTGTAGTGGAGTTTTTGAGGGCTTGGGTATGAGCAATAGAAGGTTGGGAAACAGGGATAGAGTCTAATGCAGCCGAATTAGATGAAGTGCTAATGTGAGAACCACTGCTTCTGCTCGTATGCTTGGTAGAACTGGTCTGACCAGACTTTACTCCATTACTGTTGCTATGCTGTCTGTCACTCTGGTGAGCAACTTGAGCCTGGGGCTCCTGGTGGATCTGAGGGCTGGTGGTGAAGGCTGAGGGTTCTTGATGCAACTGCGGAGCAAGTCCCTGCAAGGCCTTGTCCTGGCAGTGGGGCAGGGGTGAAAGGACAGCAGAGGCTGGAATGGCTGTAGACATTCTAATAGGAGGGCCCAGTGATGAGGAGATATGGGCCGGGGCGTAAGAAGGCATGTAAAAGAGTCTTTCCTCTCCAGGAGTGCTGCCTCCAGTGGTACACAAAGACTGATATGCCAGCTGTTGCTGGATGAAGGGTGATGGCTGAGACAGGAATGAGGCCTTGTATGCCATGTCCAGGAAGGGATACATTGAAGCATCCATGTAAGGGCTGATCCAGGGCAGTCTCAAAAATCCACCAGCACCATTTAAGCCCAGTTCTGACTGCTTGTCAATAGGTACAACTCGACGGTCCAGTCCCAGGCCTTCACTTTCTGCAGTGGGGACAAGCAGAGGCTTCTGCAGCCCTGGAAGGGGGCTTTTATAAAGTCCAACATATCCATTCACAGATTTCTGACCATCCAGTAAGGTGACATCGGGCTTGTACAGGAGCTCGTACCCAAGAGGGAGGGAGGTACCGGGCTCTTGGGGCTTTTGTCCAGAAAGAGGATGGATGCCAGGGTAGAATACACTTCCGTGAGGACGGGGGTTCTCCCCCACCAAAGTGTTGCGGTCAATGTTGAGGGCAGCTAGTGGGTTCATCCTGTGAGCTGCAATGGCATCCACCTGTAACACGGAAAGTCAAAATTAGTAATGACTTCTTATAAACAATGAAATATCATCATTATCCATTGATCAGTTGTCTGTACCCGCTTAATTCAATGCAGGGTCACAGGGGGGCTAGAGCACAACACAGCTGCTACTAGACAGAGTAGACCCTGGGCAGGTCCCTCGTCCATTACATGATCAATTATCATAATTTACTTAGTTCATCTTTTTCTATGAAAACCACAATAGCTACAAAAGTATTCCTACTACCATTAGTTTGATGGTAGTACAGAAAAACCAGTCAGAATCAGCATCAATAAATTTAGAACCAGTGAATTATCCATTTTTAATGGATAATTACAATATCAAGTCAATATTTTTAGGACCAAAGTGACCAAAGTGCACTAACAATCCAAATGTGTTAGTATCAGTGGTTTTCACTGGGCATCCTCAGACCAGATGTAGAGTGCGTTCACACTGGCTGTTTTGTACGCTTTAAACAGACCGTGGTCCAATTCCACGGATAGTCCGCTTCGTTTGGTCTTCACAGTCTGAACACCAACCTTACACTGGTGTGCACCAAAAAGGCGGACTCTGGTCCGCTTGCAAGTGACAGTTCACTTGCAAGCGGACTATCGGACAATCCAGCATAGACATCCAGCGCACCTATGGAAGTGACGTTTGTCGACCGCAATAAAGCATCAAGAAGAAGAAGTAGGAGTAAGTGGGGTAGATTATCATTTGGGTCGGAGGGAAAAGAAAGCAAACAGCACGTATTTAAAGAAGAGAAGGTCAAAACAACTCAAAACTTGAAAATGTGTAGACAGAGATGGAGTAGCCTAATAAGAAGAAAGATCTCCACTTTAATCAGTCTGGTTTTCTTCTTCTTCCTGCTTTTTTATCATTGCTCAGTAGTTGTATTCAAGATCATTGCCCCCTAGCGAGCAGTTGTTGTAACTACAGTGGTTTAACCAGGCAGTTTGGTCCGCTTCAGTTCATGCAGCTTCAACACGAACTGAAGCAAAGAAAGGTGCAAAATTTTCTGAAATCCCCACCAAATCAGACCGAGTCCCCGGATGATCCTGGTGTGAAAGCACCCTGGGAATGGGATATTTTCATCAATAAAGAAGCATTAAAGATAAAGAGATTACTTCTGAGAGCCATGCAACATTTGTTCTTGTGCTTTTATTACAATAACTATTAATAAAAAATTAAGCTGCTTTGGAAGGAAAAGGGTCTCAATTGACATATGGCTAAACCAAGCCCCCAAATGCAATGAACCAATCACAGTGCGCACAGCAAAACCAATACATTCTCTGCCTGAACGTCAATTGAAGTGCATTGAAGTTTTTTTTAGTTTAAAATGGTCAAACAGTGTGCATGGGGTACATGCAACTCTACACTAGGTATCCTGAGAGGCTGTGACGGGGTGTATTTTTTGCCCTTTCCCAAGCCACATCTCAAATGAGAAAAGTGTCTGCTTTGGATGAAGTTATGCGGAAGACCACAACATCAACTGAACATGGATAAAATGAACAAGGATGTCTACATCTGTTCTTAGGCAAGTCAACATTGTATTTGAGGCAACATATTGTCACTTTGCTGGAAAGAAATATGAAGTTATCTTTAAAATCTCTAACGGTACATTTAACTAAGCTAACGCTAGCCAAACGTGTTAGTTTTTGTACTTTGACAATGGTACATAAGAGGTCAGCTATAGCTGTCGTGTAGTAACGTGGGTAACGACACGCCTATGGCTTCCAAGCTGCAGCCAGACTCTACTCCGCTCCCGTGGCTGTTTAATTAGTTTTTGGCGGACGATCACTTTTTGGCACAACAACGGCAGCCGTGCAGTAGTTTGTGCAAGAAACTGAGGGAGCGCACACCAGTCGCATTCCAGAGACTTCACAGGCTTGATTTTGCCTCGCAGTTTCACAGTTGTGAACAATGTTTGTTTGTTTGTTTTGTTTTGTTTTTAATGTTTTTTTATTTATCTTGTCATGGTCTCTCTGTATGATCCCACGCCTCCTGTCCGCGTTGCTGTCATCTCCCGAGACGTCACACTGCGCCTGTCACCGAATGTTGATTGATTGTCCGAGTGAGTGGAGGGGGTGTGGCTTAACGATAGGTCAATTTCAGGAAACTGTGCAAACTCTGCTGTTAGGACAGTCCTTTCTTCCAAAAACCAAGATTGAATACAACAGAATTTTAGCCCACGGCATTGTGAAGCCCAGGATGGAGGGTTGAATCAAAGAGAAGATTCAAAGCAATCCATTGGTTTCCTTTTCAGGGTAAATAATTTCATGACTGGCTAATATAAACAATTATAAAATGTACTAATGTGGGTCATATAATGGATTTGTTTAAACTGGATGATCTAGAAAAACTGGATTGATTTTGGAGGACTGTCTGTAAAGGTGATTTGAGATGACTTTGTTGTTGTATACAATTGAATTCAATTGAACTACAAGGGTGTTTGGTTTTATGAACTTTGATTTCATACTACTTTAGCTGGACTAAAATCTTTGTGTGCATGTAAACATCCAATTTTTTTCCAAGGTAAACACAATAATTCTTTAATCATCCTTTTTTAATCCATTTTTTCCAAGGGAGTCTTAAATAATCTATTACTAAAGACTTTCTGGGTTAAATAAGATTTAATAAATCAAAAATTAAGTACGACTAAAACCACCGACAGCTCAGTATGAAATAATTTTCCAAATATTCTGAAATAAACAGTTCCTCAACATGGTTAAATTAATCTTTCAGGACAAACAGGAATGAAATGAAGAACTAAATTTTCTGTTTTCAGAGAACCTCTGCAGCGCAGCCTGTGACATCATTTTCCATCATAAGGGAATTTTTTTCATTATCTTATTTCTTGGCTTTCCTGGACGGCACTCAATGCCCGGAGCTGCTCCTCCAGCCTCCATCGACAAATCCAGGAAACAGAGGAGGATGATGGAGAGGAGGCAGGAGTGAGAGACCACAGAGAGAGAGAGAGAGAGAGAGAGAGAGAAAGGGGAGATAAGAAATAAACAAAGAGAGCAAGAGGCAACGGGAAAGCAAGGAAGAAAAAAGGGAGAGCGCATCAGGAGAACGGCATTGAAGTAAAAGAGCAGCCTAATTGAATTTCCTGTCACACGGCGTTGTGAAGCGTCTCTGATTGGCTATCACCCGCAGGGCTATTCGGAAATTATCCCGACAGCTGGGAGGCCGCCTGAGATGAGGAGGAGGAAGAGATCCTTCATCGCTGTTTTTAAGGCAGCATGAAGAGAAAATTAAAGAGACTGAAATGAAAAGTTAACCGAGAAGAGAGCAGCCATGAATGATTTATCCTTATAAGTGAAACTGGAAAATGATTTAAGTTGGGTTTTTTTGTTTGTTTGTTTTTCCAGGGTGGGGGCAAGATTTTCACACCAACAAACAAACTGATCTGCCAAAAAACAACCAGCAAAAGCAACATGTCAAATTTCACAGATGACCTTCAGATATTGTTCTGTGACGTGACTCCAGCTGAAAATGAAGGGCTATCATAATAACTGTGATAATTTATCATGTCGGCTGGTGATACCAGGAGGGGTCGAATCCAGCCATTTGACTGGAAATAAAACAAAAATAACCTTATTATCCAAAATAACTGTCAGGAAATGTACAATTTTCAGATGTGACATTGTAGATAATTTACCGTCCTGTCCAACGGTCCTGATCCAGTTTCGTTTGTATGTTTCCAGAAAAACAGGAAACAGCTGCAGTGATTTACTGGAACATGTTGAATAATAAATTATATCGTCTCTGAATCAAAAACAGAGTTTTTCCAATTTTAAGAAACCTATAAATGAGTATTTGGTCTGAGTATTAGTCTTCAACACAGTCTGAAACCTGTTAGAAAAGCCCTCTGTCATTTCTGTAACTAATAGCTGAGGTCAGTGCTCCGATTCATATCCTTCATTTTCTCTTCTATACGTGAAATCTGTCCCAGATAACAGACTAACAGACCACTGAGGATAATAGGTGTTCACTCAGCTCTTCCCGGTTTTCCCAGTGGTGCCCCATAATTCATGTTTTTCCTTCATGACTGTATTAAATATTATTAACTGTCCTTGGATCCCACTAATCCTCAACATAGTCTTCAGGAATAGTTTTCCAGGATCCTTGAAGGATTTTCCAAAGTTCTTTGAATGTTTCTGACTTTTGTTTTTTTTATTCTGTCCAGATGATCCCACAATGTTGTCGTCAGGGTTCTGGGGAGGCTCCATTTGATAGGGATGCACCGATGCATCGGCTGGACATCGGTATCGGCCGATGTTTGCCTTGTTCACTGCCATCGGCCATCGGCCAATAAAAATGACATTTGCCACTTGACACTTCACGCGCCAGTGGTTAAGGCTGGCTGCATTGCGGGGGATCTGCTGGCCTGGGGGATGCCTGGCCTGCTGCGTCGGGGGTGGGGGATGGGGGGGTGGTGGTGGGGGGAACGTGTTGGGGGCTTGGAACTCGCGGCTCCTTCCCCGGCCCGAGCTACCACTCAGGAGGCACGAGGGCATGGGCAAGAGAGAGGTGGGTATGTGAGAATAATGAATGAGAGTGTGAAGGAGGAAATGTGGGAGGGAGGAACTTGGGCTGGAAGAGGGAGGAGATGTGGGTAAGTGGTTGAAGGAAAGGGGGATGGAGGAAGGAGTGGCATGCTCGTGAGTGTCTAGTAGGGATGGTCGTGAGGGGCTGAAGGAAGGAAGGGCGGGAGTGTGATAGGTCAGAGGGATGGGCGGGGCTGGACATGTAAGGGGGGGACTGTATGGGGTATTGGGGGTATAGGGAGGTGGGGGCGTATGTGTGGGGGGGTGGGGAGGGGTTGGTGCAGTTATGTGGGGGGAGTGCATGTGTGTGTTAGAGGGTATGAGGAGGTGGGGGGTAGGTGTGGACGGTAGAGGGAGGGAGAGTGTTGGGGGTGGAGAGAGGAGTGAGTGTGGGTATGTAAGGTCAGAGAGCGGAGTGGGTGGGTGTATGCGTGTGTGGGGGGGGTACACGGAGGTGTTGGGTAGGGCTGGGCGGTGTGGGCGGAGGTTCGTACCTCGGTATTCGTGCCGGGCATCTTGGTGTCGGTGCGGTGCGGTGTGGCTGCGGGTTGGTTGGGGGCCGGGCGCTTTGGTGGGGGGTGCGGTTTTGTTTGTGGCTTCCGGGGTTTTTTTGTGCGGGGCGGGCGCAGGGGGATCTGTATCTTGTATGTGGTTGCTCTTGCGGTATTGATGTCTTGGGTGCCTGTGTCTCGATGTGGGGGCGGTGACGGTATATCTTTCAGCCCAGTGTTGGGGTAGGTGTGTGGGGAGTGTGTGTGTGAGCGTGGTGGCGGGGTAGGGGGTGGGAGAGGTGGTGGCGCCCTGGTGTCAGGTGTATCAGGGACTTTGGGGTGGGGGCTGGCCTGCCCTGGGGGGCGTCGTCTGGGGGGTCCGGTCCTCCTGGGTTTCGGTTGGGCCGCCCGGGTCCGGGGGGTGGCTGCTCCTGGGCGCTTGGGCCCTGGGCCCGGCGCTGTCTCCGCTCCGGGGGACGCCCGGCGCCCGGTGGGGTCGGCAGCTGCTGGTCTTGGTCCGCTGGGGCCTGGGCCTCCAGACTGCGGGGGGCTCCGGCTGGGGCCGTTTTGCCGCCCTTCGGGGGGATGCATGTCCGCTCTTTGGGGGGGGGGTAGCTGGGATCTGGGCCTCTGGGTGGCTGCTGGGGGCCTGGGTCGCGAGCCTTGCGGGCTTCCTCCTCCTTGCAGAGACGAGGCTGCATCTGCATGACTGTATCACCACGGAGCACCCTTTATTATGCATGTTGACACTGTGACACTGCTTCCCATTGCGATGACTAGGTCGTACCTCTTCTTTACTTCCCATTGCGATGACTAGGTTGTACCTCTTCTCTACTTCCCATTGCGCTGACTAGGTTGTACCTCTTCTCTGCGTAGTTCTGCGTGTGTTTGTATGATCTGAGGATATTTAAGCCACCTGCAGGTACTCCTGTAGGGGATTGCTTGTTTTGTTTTCCAACAGAGACCTTGGTTGTTTAGGGATCGCGGTACAGATGTACCAGTGAACTGTGTAAGTGGATTCATGTTTTCTCTTCTCTCTCTCTTCCTCTTCCTTACTCCTCTCTCTCTGTTTCACTTTCTATCATTACCTCTATTCACTTTCATTTCTCCCTTGTCAGGCCCAGCAGTATGAAATGGAATGGTGTAATAGACAAATGTTTAAATAAAGAAATAAAATGAATAAACATGATATCAAGTGGAGCCTTATGTTCATAAAGCTCCGCTTGATAAAGCAAAACTGTTCAACAGAATAAAGCAATCAGATTTCCATTCTGCTTGCTTCAATGCTGGACAGGACAAGTAAAAAAAAAAAAAAAAAAAAAAAAATGACATTTGCCGATGGCAGTGGCCGATTATTATATAGCGTGTATATATATATATATATATGTATATGTATAATGATTTACATGTGTCATCAACACTATTCTTAAGAAAAACTCCTTTTCCCCCTCTTTTTTGGGCGGGTGGGGGGAGATACTGGTAGGAGGCATCCACGCACTTTCCTCAGTAGAGAAACGAAGATGGCGGTGGTCGTGTGGCAATATTTTACCGTTTCAGAAAAAGATCAGCATTATGCAGTTTGCAGTACATGCTCCACAAATATTTTTTATTAGGCCATGAAAATAATCTTCTCATTGAGTAGGTTTTTGTTTATTAGGCTAAAACCACTCAATTCTGTTGGGCAATATACTGAAGCATTCTTTTTAGTGATTATCAGTCCCAGGTTTTTGAAAAGTTTTCAGAAAAGAGCTTGTTATAACTAATGTCAACCACAAAGTGACATTAAAGGTTGTTTCTGTTTCATAAATTGGTCTGATTGAATTTGTGTTCATTCAAGGATAGACTGATGAAGAGCTGAAAGACTTGTAAATTTCTGTGGCACAAAGGAAGTAATAAATAAAAATAGAAAACATCGGCCATCGGCCAAGTTGTTATGTTAAACATCGGTATCGGTATCGGCCCAGACTTTCACAATCGGTGCATCCCTACCATTTGACCTGCTTAAGTCCAGGATCTGGGGAGGATCCACCCTTCATTCGACCTGTTGCCACTGATCTTCAGTCCAGTTCTTGCATCATGCGACATACCTCATTAGGGCTGGGCGATACTGGTATGACGAGGGAGATACGATATTTACAAGAGAGAGATATGGTATTTACATATACCATTACATCATGATATTGGATGTACAAATGTTTTTGTTTTCTTCTTCCGTAATGACCCAGCTGAACATTGACGAACTTCTGACAACAAAGGTGTAACCTGATTGTCTAAAGTAGTCATTTTTAGTGTGGGCTCTCTCTTCACACCAGAATTGGCCACCAGAGCACGCTCTCCACAGTATGCGATTTTGTTTTTCCCCCGGGGATGACATGATACACAGAAGCTGCTAGCTGCTAAGCTAGCCTCTTTAGCACCACCTGAAATCAGCGGAGTAGCGTTTAATGACCTGCTCTGTCAGAGAGGAGGAGGCTGATGACAACGTGGAAAAAAGATCTGCCGTGCTGAGCTGCTTCAGCCGATATTCAGCAGTTTTCAATGCTGTAACAGTGGACTAATCGACCAGGAACCAGTGGATTATATTTATTCAGTGAGGATGTGCAGTTGGTAAGTGTTGCTGCTTGTGTAACTTATTATCTTTTAAGAGGCCAGTAAACAATAGTAGACAAATGGTGACAAGCTACTAATGTAGCTACAAAAGCTAATGCAGTTGTTGCTGTTTGAGTAGCTTCACGTCAGACATCCGCTTCTTATATTCATCAGAGTCCAGCCCTTTTACTCCACAGATCCTCTCTATCCACCGTGCTGTTACGTTTTTATCACATTTTTCTCTGTTGGGACATCATTTTCTTCACTTGGTCTGTCCTAATAAAACTTTTTTTTTGGCTTTGATGCTTGCCTCATGAACGCGCTTACAGACAGGTCTAATTCTTGTGCGTATTCTCATGACAAACAAAAGTTGGGGATAAAAAGAGGTCAAAATGAGCTCATTAAATTTTCCTCCCACCCAACAATAATAAAAATTCATTTAAGGTAGGGCTGCACGATTCTGGGAAAACTGTGAATCACTATTGTTTTTTTTTGTTTGTTTGTTTTTTGCTTAAAATTGAGATCACGGTTGTCTGGCACATTTTTTTTTTTCCCCAAAAAGATTTTTTATTGCACAAAAACTTTAACAAAACTAAACAATCTATTTAAATGGTAGAGCACGTGTTTGCACAAGAGCATTGTTGGAGCGCTTCTTTGGTAGGTAGCACAGTTGTAGTGGGAAAAATAAAAAAAAATTGAATAATAATAAAAAAAAAACGGAAAGGAAAAAAAAAAGGAACCCTTCTTTACCATTGGTTAGGGGGTGGGAAGGCAACGGCAGTGCTGCATTTGAGGGCGCTTAAAGGTGTCATAACCTGCTGTTTTTTTACATACACAATCCTTCTAAGGGGGAAAAAAAAATAATTCTAAAAAAAAAAAAAAACAGGAGGGGGGGAGGAGAAAAAGGGGAAGAAGGAGAGAGGATTTTATATATTATAAATAAATATTTTTTTCTTTTTTTATTTTTTTTTTTTTTTTTTTTTTTTTTATATTGGGGATTTAAACAAAACGAAAGATTTAAAAGGTATTCTAAATTATCTTCCTTCTTAATTAACGAAAATTTAATGAGCTCATTTTAACCTTTTTTTTTTATCTCCAAATATTGTTTGTCGCGAGAATTAGACCTGTCTGTAAGCGCGTTTACGAGGCAAACGTCAAAGCCAAAACAAAGTTTTGGCTTTGATGTGACGTGAAGTCACCAAACAGTGTTAGCTTCTGTAGCTACATTAGCAGCTTGTCTGTTCGTCTCCCATCGTTTACTGGTCTCATACACAAAAGATAATAAGTTACACAAGCAGCAACACTTACCGACTGCACATCCTCACTGATGAATATAATCCACTGCTCCCTGGTAAAGCTGTCCTTCCTGTTAAAGCACCAAAAACTGCTGAATTTCTGCCGAGGCAACTCAGCATGGCAGTCTCCCCCCTCCTCCTTCTCCTTGTTGACCAGCTTTCTGACAAAGCTGGTCTACTCCGTGGCAGGTAATCAGCTGCCCTCAGGTGGTGCTAAAGACGCTAGCTTAGCACCTCGCTCACAGCCTCTCTAGTTCACGTCATAACAGCTGATCATAACGACTCCACGGCAGGTAACCAGCTGCTTTTAGGTGGCTCTAAAGAGGCTAGCTTAGCAGCTAGCAGCCTCTCTCATCCCGTCATCCGGAGAAAGAAATCCAAATCGCGTACTGTGGAGAGCGCGTGCTTGTGGCCGATTCTGGTGCCCGCACTCAAAGATGAAGTAACTTTCACTTTCCGGAGTTTCTGGCACGTTAAAACTGAGGTCCCGTTCCAGTACACATGTTTTAAAAAGTGGGATTTCCGGGTGATGACACCTTTAAAAAAAATCAGCGAAGAATGGAAACTTTTATTTGTGATGCAGCTCGTGATTAAAAATGCTTCAGAATCATCGTGGGTAGAAATGAGATTACATGTACGTATGAATTGAGATCGTGATTTTTTAACGATTAATAGGGGATTATCACGCTTCCGTGTTCTGAACTTCCAGTTTGAAACACTTAGAGGGCCCACTTCCGGCCCAGTTCAATGTCCCTGCTTTACTTCGTAGATAACGTGAATAAACGCCAATCCTACTGAAATTTTCACGGATTCCAGACTGAAGTGATACTAAGGAAGAAGTGGATCAAAGCGAATTCTCCAGAGTGAAGGGCCGAACTTTATAATAAAACAACGTAGCATGTTTGTTTGTAGCCGGTGGGGCACAACACCAGCATGCTAGCATTAGCCAGCTAGCGTTTACCGACGTGCTTAACTTTTTGCGTCTTAAAACACACATACATCTGGATGTCCCCGTTTCCACTGGAACAACTGGGGACTGCCAAGAAAGGAGACGCCTTCAGATGCTTGTGTGTTTTCAGCCGCACAAAGTTAGGCACGTCATCAAGCTGGCTAATGCCAACCTGCTAACAGTAGTCCGCCAGCTACTACTCTGTTAAACTTTGTTAATCGGATAAACGCCAATGCCAAGTTTTCATTCCAGACTGAGTGATGCTAAGGAAGAAGTGGATCAAAACGACCGATTCGCCGCGGTGAAGGACCAAACTTTATAATAAAACGACACACGTTTGTTTGCGGCCGGCAGACTGCGCAGTTGTGTCAGCAGGTTAGCATTAGCCAGCTCGATAACGTGCCTAACTTTGTGCAGCTGAAAACACACAAGCATCTGAAAGCGTCTCCTTTCTTGGCAGTCCCCAGTTGTTCCACTGGAAACGGGGGGGTACAGACCCGATTTTCAGATGTTTGTGTGTTTTAAGACGCACAAAGTTAAGCACGTCAGTAAACGCTAGCTGGCTAATGCTAGCATGCTGTGAAGTGCCGGTGTTGTGCCCCACCGGCGACAAACAAACGTGTGTTTTATTATAAATAGGGCTGTGTTAAACGATTATTTTTTAAACGATTAATCTATCGATTATTTTTTCGATGCACCGATTAATCCAACGATTCACTTTTTTAGCTCGATTCGACTCGATTCGACTCGATTCGATTCGATTATCGATTATCTCCTCATAAATTGACAGACAGCAATTTATATATGCTGATATAGATATCTAAAATGTAAAAAAGAGCATGAATAAAAAGGCAGTGGGAGCCAGTAGCCTGTCATGGAGTTTTTCATGAACCAACAGAATGTAAAATTTATGTTGAAAACACAGCTGACTGAAAAACAGGCTTTTAATTCTTTCATTTACATGAAAATAATGATAAAAAAAAAAAGTCATTATTGAAATAATATGATCATGTAAACTTGGAGGATTTAAGCAGATATTATTTTCCAACAAAAGAAAATGAAGATAAGTAAACATTCAGAGTTGAACATTATATTGAACATGGGTCTAGCTTCCAGAAAAAGTGCATCTTCATATTTATTCTGTTAATGCTTAAAGGTGCCATGACATCAAATTTCACTTTTCTGGGGTTTTGGGGGTATAATATGATCTGTTGTGCACTGATGAGGCCATGTGAATGTCCAGAGTGAGAATCAAAGTTCCTGTTTATGGTCTGTCAGCTTTGTCTCTCTGCTCAAAAACAGTTGAATCAGACAGCAGCTTATCATTCTACGTAGTTCTATCATTCTACGTAATTTAATTGCTCCAATAAGAGCACACTATCAAGTAAACAGCGCCCCCTCTCTCTCCTAACGGTTTATGCACCGTCCGCTCCCCCCTCCCCTCCCTGTCTGATTCAGCTGCATGTATGGAGCTAGTAGTAACTTCTCTGCAGTCAGGTCTGGGTTTTCAAACAAATGGATTTAAAAGCAAACTTCTGCAGCAGCACTGAGGGAGGGGGCCACAACCTTGTCATTACCTGTAAGTTTATTTATTTTCTAAATGCTGTTTTGTCTGATAAATGTAGCTCACTATCTGAACTGCCCATGTTGCTAGCAGTTAGCCTTTAGCAAACTCCGACCGAAGCTTGACCTAGATTCTCCAAATAAGGTCATAGCGAAATAAGGTGTAGCCAATCAAAATGAAGTCAACGTGGTCTCTGGGTAAAGCTCCATATCATCACCGGACCCAACTGTATTACTGAGGAAGTGAGGTCTGGCGTTTCGAAACAATACTCCGCTGTAAAAAATGCCGTTTTTTTCTTTGGAGTATTTACATATAAAGTAATGCCAACAACATAAACTAGTTTTTAACTGTTATTTCATCACTCCTTTAATACGGGTGCCAATCACTTGGAAATGAAATTAAAAATTCTTTTTTTATCCCAGAAGTGACTACACAATACTATTACCAACAGATGAAACACGAACATGAGGTTGAGAACGTGACTTTAATTATATTCAGTCAGAGACGAGACAGCTCCCGGCATCAGCTGTAGTTCACACCCACGGCCAGCAGATGAAGCTTGTGCTTCATGCTGACAGTCTTAAACAGGCCTGAAGTGTCTGAAGACATGGCGTCGATCTTACGGAAGTTCTCATGTCTCATTAGGCTTCGGATTCGCCATCCCTAATATATAGTTATACCTTCGATAAACGAGTGTGGGCCTTCACTGCCTTACACTTTGGAAACTTGGAAGAGCCACTCGCGGAGATCGCGCAGCCATCTTTGTTTTAGTCTGAAGTCGCATGGCGCCGCCATCTTTGTTTTGGTCTGACGACGCATCGGTACGCATATTTTGCGTCGACGTATTTTTTGCGTCGACGTAATCAGTTACGTCGACGAATCGTCCCAGCCCTAATTATAAAGTTCGGCCCTTCACCGCGGCGAATCGATCGCTTTGATCCACTTCTTCCTTAGTATCATTTCAGTCTAGAATGAAAACTTGAGTATGTTTGGAGTTTATCTGATTTAAACAGTATAACAGAGCAGGAACGGCTGTCGTTAACATGGCCCGGAAGAGGAAGTGCCCAAAATCCGGGAACTTCCGGTAAGCGTGATAATCCCCTATTGCACAGCCCTAATTTGAAGATAATTTCAGAAGGATTGTTTATGTAAAACACCAGGTTATGACACTTTTAAACTGTCTGTCTGGAGGACGATCAAACCCAAGATTTCTAAAAAGAAATCAGAAATGGCCAGCCAACTATCTTGAATTATTTAGATTTAACAAACATTTCTAACTAGTGTTTTGTCAATTCCATCACTTAAGTGGAGCTACACCTTTAAGCTTAACATGTTCTGCTTCTCTTAGCACAATGTAAACAGCTAATTTCTTCTTCTACGCTTGCATTATCGGCAGAGTAGGCTCTGAACGCTGAGGCTTCCATAGTTTTCGTGAATGTGCTTATGCGTGCTTCGTGGAAGTAAGATGTAGTACTGTTTAGGCTCTAAAAATATATTAAATGATGTTGTTTCGAGTAAATTATGGATGCTACCCACTCAGGGCACTTGGAATACATTGAACGAGTATGGAGAAATATTGACAAGTTTTTGAGGACTTTTATGGACCTTTTTAGCTCGGGTCCCAGCAAACTCCATTATATGAAAGTTGGGGGAAAACAAGAAGCCTTCCTGATCGCCGGCTGCATTTGAGATATTAAAAAAGTGCTCCAGAGTCTTGCTCACCATGAGGGTAAGTGGAAAATAAAGTTACATCATTCCACATTTTTTCTCTTTTTTGGGAGTTCAAGGACCATTTTTACTGCACACTTTGAGACTAAACATTTTTTGCTTTTCATAAGATATCCTAACGCGTTTTGGCATTCTGTTGCACAACAAGCATCTTGTTTTACTTATTCCACTGGTGACCATCTCACTGGAGACAATGGGCCTCATGCAACATGTTCGTATTTTTTCCGTGATTTTCTCTTACTTTCTCTCCTACCGTGGACTCCTACGAGTATGCCATGTCAGATTCAACAAACATTCTCATCTTCAGATAACTGCATAAATGATCCTCATAAAAAATGATGAATTCCACCTGTGCGTAAGTGAGCGCGCGTTCATGAGAATTGCAAATCTGCATAATTACCACCCCGATAATTCCATATAAGGACACAACTTCCCACGCTTGTCAGGTGTTCATTCAGGAAAATGGCATTGAAGACAGGAGAGAAAGTTTACAAATTCAGAGATGGAGGCTCTGCTGACAGAGATCTGAGCAGCAGAGTTGAAGGCGGTAAAAGTCGAGCAGCGGAGAATAAATCACAAGAGCTGTAAATGCCATGTCTGTTGGTTGCACTGTTACAGAAGTAAAAATACTTATTTGATCCAAAAATGGTATAGATGTCTAACAAAAGCAACTAAGTCCTTGAAAACTAGCCTACTGATGGAGGCCAAGAGGTGCAATATATGATGGAAATGTTTAATATGAGTTTCCATCAACCAAAACAGCGCAGGCACTCTTGCAGCATTCTGCAAAATCTCCTTTTAATACAAACACACGCACACGTACTGTGCGCCCCAGCTGGATAAAAAAAAAGCTGACATGTAGTTGGACCATTTCTGTCATCCTTTCATCAGCCTCTCCATTTCTCTCAAACAAAGCACATAAAATGTGAAACACTAATTTGACTAATTTAGACCCAAAAATCCACATTTTATAACAAAACCGAGGCGTCATGAACTGACTGCATGTCTGACCATTAGAAAAGTTGCAGCGACTGTTGCTGAACCTCCTTGCTGAACTTTCCATAATTTTCTGGTTGAGATGTTACTTCAATTTTATAGCAGCTTGATCTCACTTGGAACTCAGTGACTGCACTTTCTACTGATAAAAAAGACAACAAGTTAAACCATCGTCCCCTCACCAACATGCCGGCTGCAAGTGAAATGTCCGATAGTTGCTCAGTTTGTGCATGAAAATGTAATTTATAATTGCAGAGTGATAGCCTACATATGTAGTCAAATTTATATTGGATTCTAAAATACACAATAGCTTCTAAGTAACGATTAATACACTCCTTTATTAAAAAACCAGGTTGGGATAACAGCAGACTGATTGCGCAAGACTCCTTCGTCAAGTCTGGAGCAGTCGTGAAATTTGTTCGTGCCTGACAGAAGATTAGAAATAGAAAATTGGTGAATGTCTCCTAAATCACCCGTACGAACCATTTCAGAACGAATTTGTTCGTACGAATGCGTCTTGCATGAGGCCCATTAAGAATATTTTAAAGTAAACCCATCAGTTTCACCCTAAAGTAAGGCCCCCCCCCCACCCCAAAAAAAAAAAAAAAAACAAATAAATGGGCTATTAGTTAGCCACTGATGCTAACTCTGGGTCTGTCTCAATCCGCACACTTGAGCACTTCAAACACTTTTTAAGTGTGTAGTGCACACATGGTGTCATATAAGCGACAATTCAGTGCACTGAAAGTACCAGGATGTTTCCCCAATGAAGGCCAAAAATGAAGTGCAAAACGAAGCACACTACTCACACTAAATGGACGCCATCTTGCTGACGTAGAGGAAGAGGCGGGAATTTCAAACTGCTTTCAGAGCTGAATAATGGCGGTGAATGAAGCAGTGGCGACCCCTGCTGTATCGGAGGCGGCATTGTACTGATTTAAGTAACATTTATGAAATGATTTGGACATAACTACTAATGTATATTGTAGCATGCTACCAAACTGTTCACTCCCTGATGACAGTTATGATCTGATCGTGTGTTTGAAGCCGCAGTTGTACCAGCTCAGTTGAGTTAGCTCACGTTAGCGGGCAATGCTAATCCATCACTTCCTGTAAGTGCAGTGCTCTGTTTGGGTCAGTATTTAGTGACAATAGTGTGCACTACAGATGAAGTACACAGTGCCCTCTACGCACTGAATTCAAGCGCACTCGGGAAAGTGTGCGATTTGAGACAGACTCTCTGTGTCCTGCTTGTATTCTGATTTGCTGTCATTATGAATTTGCTTCTGAAAACTAATCATAAAGGCAGGCATTTATTTGTACATCACATTTCATTTCAGGTAGTTTTTTGGACCCCCTTGAAAACAAGATTGCTCATCTCCAGGGCCTTATACAAATAAAGATATTTCATTATCATCATGTACAAGACAATTCAAAGTGCTTTACACAAGACATTAAAAGCATCACAGCGGGGTCATAAAGAAGCAATAAAAAGTATAAGAAAAAGAAGTAAAAGAGATTTTAATAAGCTTGATTTAAAATTTATAAAAACAACCAAAAAGAAAATTGAGAAAACCTTTAACCTTAAAGGAAACAGAGCAGATCTGAACTAAAATGCAGCTGAGAACAGGTGGGTCTTCAGCCTGGATTTAAATAAACTAAGTGTTTCAGCTGATCTGAGACTTTCTGGGAGTTTGTTCCAGACATGTGAAGCATAGAAGCTGAACGCAGCTTCTCCATGTCTGGTTCTGACTCTGGGAACTGAAAAAAGACCGGATCCAGATGACCTGAGAGGTCTAGTAGGTTCATACTGGGTCAAGAGGTAACTGATGTATTTTGGGCCTAAACCATTCAGAGCTTTATAGACCAGCAACAGAACTTTAAAGTCTATTCTCTGATGGACCGGCAGCCAGTGTAAAGACCTGAGAACTGGACTGATGTGGTCCACTTTTCTGGTCTTAGTGAGAACTCGGGCAGCAGAGTTCTAAATGAGCTGCAGGTATCAAGGTGGACCAGTAAAGACATTGTTACAATAAGCAAGCTGACTGAAGATGAATGATGGACTATTTTTTTCCAGAATTTGCCGAGACATCAGATCTTTTATTCTTGAGATGTTCTTCAGGTGATAGTAGGCTAATTTAGTAATTTTCTTAATGTGTTTCTCAAAGTTTTGGACTGAATCCATCACTACACCCAGATTTCTTGCCTGGTTGGTGGTTTTTAGGTGTATGGACTGAAGTTCTGTGGTGACCTGCTGTCATTTCTCTTTGGCTCCTCAGTTTTGTTTTAGTTCAGCTGAAGAAAGTTGAGGCACATCCAGTCATTAATCTCCCCAATGCATTTGCCAAGAGCCTGTACAGGGCCCTGACCTCCTGGTGACATTGTAGTATATAGTTGTGTGTCATCTGCGTAGCTATGGTTACTAATATTGTTGTTGTTTATAACCAGTGGCCAGTGGGAGCATGTAGATGTTGAACAGAAAAGGCCCCAGAATAGAGCCCTGGAGAACTCCACAGGTAATTTTTGTCTGATCAGTTGTAAAGTTACCTACTGACACAAAGTACTCCCTGTTCTTTAAGTATGTTTTGAACCAGTTTAGTACAGAACCAGAGAGATCCAGACACTTCTCCAGTCATTGGAATAATATAATGTGGTCAACTGAGATCCAGTAAAACCAACACTGACATTTTTCCAGGGTCTGTATTCAGATATAAATCATTAATCACTTTGGTCAGTTGCTTAAAGGTAGAGTACGAAGTCCCTCCAGCGTTTCTGTTTGTAAACAACAGTATTCAAACTGAGCGCTCCTCCCTCTCAGGCTAATGGCCGCCTCGTTCTCAAGGCTATTCAGCTTCAAGCTTCTCCTTCATAGCTCAGAAGCGGGTAAAAGCCAAACTAATATTAACCCTGGTTTTCCAAAGTGCACTATCTGAAGCTCTTACCTTTCCTTCAGTGCATCCGCGTTTTTTTCTTTCTTTCTTTTTATTTTTCCTTCGAGAGTTCGAGTGACTGGCGTCTGCTCCAATCATGAGCTTATTTCCACACAGCGTCATGCTCTTAGCTCTGCCATTGGCTGCCGATATAAACAGAAATCTCCACCCAGAAACGTCCAGAACGCACAAAAACAATACAAAAGAGCGAACTACAGGCAGGGGGAGAGAGAGTTGCATTCAAACGCACCCTGGCACGGGAGTAGAGGCCCAAAGGCGGGGTTTGAGACGGATTTCACTTGCTCAAGTCTAACGTTTATTTTCACGGGGGGAACTTTAGACTATACCTTTAACTTCAACTTTATACACCAGTCATCTTTGTCCACCTCCTTCATGGACCTCATGAAAGAGGTTATCCCAGTACCAGATGTAGCTTCTGCATCAACACCAACTGCATCTGCAGCTTCAAAACTAACACCAGCATCAGTGGCAGCATTGACACGGACTGCAGCATCTTCACCACCACCAGCTGACCCATTCCCAAGTTTGGATTTTATGTATGAAACTGTGCAGAGTTTAGGAATTAGCTCCTGACTGTAATAAATGATTCAGTGAATTTTATGAGATTGCATCATGTGTTTATGTGTTGTGATGCTGAGGGGGAAAGAGCCACTCCTCAAATTTACTGCACCCTGGATATCTTCAAGGCAAAACTTAATAATTTCTGATGTTGATTAGATGCTGATTTAGATTCACACACACAAAAAAAATCATACATCAGCATGCAATGGTAAAAAAAACAGTTGAGTCGGGTGCAACGCTGGTAAGTATGACTTTTCTTCAGATTGCAAAGCTAACATCACAGAATACACAGTGATGCAGTGAGATTAAAAATGTGTTTTAATGTAAGCTGGAAAGTGTCCAGAGGGAATAGCTTACATTACACAAACACTAGAGATAATTTTGCAGGATTTAAAAAAAATGAATTGTATTTTCATTTAATGTGATGAAATCTCGGTAACCTTCATCAATTAATGTGGAAACATCTGCAAAAGTTACAATGTATTATCTATAGTTATGGTGAAATACCAACCTGATCTCACAAAAATACGTGACATGAGCATGAACAGCCTTGAGGTCCTACCACTCATTTACATGATGATGGATAACTGCTGTGTGTCCAAGTCTATTCTTAAAGAGCCAATATCCCGCAATGGTTAGATGCATTCTTTCCCCAACGTCACCTGAATTAACCTATGCATTCGTTGTTAGGGATGTCTAATATTATTGGCCAACCAATATTATTGCGGATAATAGCATTAAATCCAATCCACTTTATTTATAAAGCACATTTAAGTCAGAACGTGTTTCCAAAGTGCTGCACATACAAAAAACCCAGCAATAAAAAATAAATAAAAATAAAATAAGATAAAATAAGAAAAAGGAATCAGAGGCAAAAAAGGCACTATCTTACCCTACCATCCAATGTTTTGCAAGGACGCTTTGACCCTATTCTTATGATAAGAATATAAACTTTATACTTAAAGGGTAAAACACCCACAGAATGATGTGCGTTCATTTTCTACTCACCCTTATGGTGAGCAAGACTCACCATAAGGGTGAGTAGCACTTTTTAATATCTCAAATGCATCCAGAGATCCAGGGGGTTTTCGTTTTCTGCCAACTTTCATATAATGGAGGTGACCGGCGCTCAAAACAAAAAGGTCCATAAAATCCACAAAACTTGGCAATATTTCTCCATACTGCTCGTCCAATATAATCCAAGTGTCCTGAGTGGGTAGCGTCCATAATTTACTGGAAACAACATCATTTTGTTTTTATCGTCCAAACAGGAGTAATTGTGCAGTAGTACAGTAGTATTTGCGCATTCATGTGAGTTGATGACACCTCAGAAGCTGCAGCGTTCAGCGCCTACTCTGCGGATAATGCAAGTGTTGCTCTTAGCACATCGTGCTAAGGGCAAACAAGCTGCGGACAAACACAAAGGGGGTTGGCGATTGATTTAAAGGTGTCATAACTTGGTATTTTACATACACAATCCTCCTTAAATGATCTTCGAATGAATTTTTTATCATAGTTGGGTGGGAGGAAAATTTAATAAGCTCAGTTTGACTTCTTTTCATTCCCCCACTTTTTTCGTGCGAGTTTACAAACGAGAAGTAGACTTGTCTGGGAGTGCGTTCACGAGGCAAGACTCACAAACCAAAACAAAGTTTGGTTTGTAGAACTCAGGATGGACCAAATGAAGGAAAATGATGTCCCAACAGAGGAAAACATGATAAGAACCTAATGGTACGGTTGATAGAGAGAAAACGCGGAGTAAAAGGGCTAGACTAAAATGAAAATAAGGAGCGGACGTCCAATGTGAACAAGAACTGTGTAGCTTGTTAAGCGTTAGCAGCTTGTCACCGTTGGTCCACTATTGTTTTCTGGTCTCTTCCACAAAAGATAATAAGTTACACAAGCAGCAACACTTACCAACTGCACATCCTCACTGATAAATCTAAACCACTGGTCCCTGGTTGATTAGCCCACTGCTGAAGCACTGAGTGGATGAAAACACTGCTGCACCCATCATTAATCGCCACTACACGGCAGGTAATCGGCTGATTTCAGGTGGTGCTAAAGACAGCCTATGTCAGCAGCTAGCAGCTACCGGCTATGACGTCAAAGCGGGCGACAAATCCAAATCACGTACTGTGGAGAGCGCACTCTTGTGTCCGATTCTGGTGAGACAGGAGATAGGGCTAGACAATTATGGAAAAAATTATAATCATGATTATTTTGACTGGTATTGAAATTACGATTAATATACACAATTATTCATTGATTTTTATAAAAAGTGTTTATTGAAACCACCAAAACTCAACCTCAACTATAAATTAAAAAAAAAAACAACTGGATATAAATTAGAAGCAAGTAAAGGAGTAAAATAAGAACGATATATTAAAATGATAATAGCAATAAAAATGAATCCCCAGTCTACATGCATTCCTGTTCTATACTCCCTGCAGTTTGCTTCTTATAACTCTACCTGTCTGTTCACTTCAGGATTAATCATTTTCATTCGATAACAGTGTTTTTATGATCGTGAAAAGGCAAAATTGAAATCACAATTAAAATTTGATTAATTGTCCAGCCCTAACAGGAGAGTCCGCATTCACTTTCACTGTCCAGAGTTTCTAGCACGTTTTAACTGAGGTCCTATTCCAATACACCTTTTACCATGAAAAAGTGGGATTTCCAGGTGACGACACATTTAAAAAAAAAAAAAAAAAGAAAGAAAGAAAGAAAGAAAGAAAGAAAGAAAGAATCGATGACCTCGTTTGCGCCATCTGCCGTGGCTTCTGTAGTATCGTGAACTCGCATGGATGCGCATCGTGCAAGTACGATGTTCTACTGTTTAGGCTTTAAACATATACTAAATGATGTAATTTATGGATGGTAAATTATGGACGCTATCCACTCAGGACACTTGGATTACATTGGACGAGCAGTATGGAGGAATATTGCCAAGTTTTTTTCACTTTTATGGACCTTTTGTTTTTGAGCCCCGGTGAACTCCATTATATGAATGTTGGCGGACAACAAGAAAAACCCTGGATCTCCGGCTGCATTTGAGATATTGAAAAAAGTGCTCCAGAGTCTTCCTCACCATGAGGGTGAGTAGAAAATGAACGCACATCATTCTGTGTTATACCCTTTAAATAAAAAGGATGCTGAGGTTCAAAAGGAGGGGTCGTATCAGCGCACTATGCGTAGATAAAAATCCACAGCATTTCCCAAACTCGGTCCCAAGATAGTTTAGGGGGTTCTCAGATCATTGCTAAACAAATAAAATAAATAATATCAGGGATATCAATATTAATGTGCACTACAGAGAGATTAATGTGCAAAGTTTTCCTGTTAAAAACTGAATTACTACACTCATGCCATATTAAAATCCGTATACCAGACGCTTGCGTCTCCCTCACTGGTTTCAGGTCTGTGTGTGGTGGAAGCAGCAGGAGAGAAAAACAAACTGGGGCTGATCTTTAACCTCACCACGCTGCGGGCCAGCCCTCCTTTGGTTTCTGCTTCAGACACCAGCGTCTGACTCCAGGACGCCGCTCAGCCCACCATGTCTGCAGACTGAGAAATAAACCGCACGAGAGCAGGTCGCACTGAAACCACGCTGAGGTTTCTGAACACGAACTAAAGGCTGGCGCTCAACCAGAGCAGGCGGCTTCCTGAGCACAGCTGCTCAGCTGGCAACCTTTCATACTCTTTGATTTATATTTAAAGTCAACAGCCTCTTTTGTGACATTTTATATGCAGATTGCTACACAGAGAAATGATTTTACATTTCACATATGACTGTTAGTATCCATTAGAAATGCTGATTTCCTTTCCTAAATCATTTATAATGCAGATTGCTCATGATTTCAACAGGGAATGAATCTGATTTCAGCTGCAGCTCTCTTTTTCTTCTCTGCAGGTATCTGGCTTAGAGTTACGCTGTCTTCCCGGTCGTCTACACCCCCAACCAGTCCAGGCAGATCCCATCCTTCCTGGGCCTGGCTCTGACAGAGGTTTTCCCTTCCTCGTTCTATGTCTGGTTGTCGAGCGCTACAAATCCCATGACTTTGTCGTTAATGGCTTTTGCCTTTTCACTGTCTGTTGAGGTTTTTACAACGCCTGCTGAATGGAAACTTCAGCTCTCTGTTATTGTTGATTTTAGCCTTAGCGCCGCTAGCAGCTGTTATCTTCTGCTACCGAGAAATAAAACACACTGGTAAAGACATGCTTGTTCATAATTAATCAGGCGGTAATGGGGCCAAGCCTGGGTCCTGCTAGTAATGGGCCCTTGGGATGCAGGATATTGGACTTTCAGCCGATATCCAATATGCTGATACTTTAAAACTCGTGTGGCCGATATCGATACCGACATTAAAGCTGAAAAAAAAATTAGCGGGCATTGCAAAAAGCAATTTTGATATCCGTTTCAGACACTTTGAAAAATGGGGGTGGGAAAAAACATTGATACACTGAAATATAGCGATATTTTCATATGCCGATAACAAATCGATATTTAAAAACGTGGAGTCGATCTATTTTACGTACAAAATCTCACGAGATTAGATTGTTTTGTCACAAAATCTCACGATATTTTGTGAATTCTCGGGTGAAGATTTCATAACAGAACGATTAAATATTGCGAGATTCCATTAATATAATAGATCAATACCATTTTTAATATCAATATGATAGCAGCATATGTAATATCGCAACATTTCAGTGTATCATTTTTTCCCACCCCTAGTCTTTAGAATTTTTATAGTCTGTAAAAAAGAAGTTTTTGAAGAAGTTTTTTTTTTTACTTTAGAAACAGCTGGCTGATCCGTTAAATATCGGTTGAGTAGCCTTTGTCCAATACCCAGTTTTAAAGGTGCCATGACATCAAATTTAACTTTTCTGGGGTTTGGGGGGTATAATATGATCTGTTGTGCACTGATGAGGCCATGTAAATGTCCAGAGTGAGAATCAAAGTTCCTGTTTATGGTCTGTCAGCTTTGTCTCTCTGCTCAGAAACAGTTGAATCAGACAGCAAGCTATCATTCTACGTAGTTCTATCATTCTACGTAGTTCTATCATTCTACGTAATTTAATTGCTCCAATAAGAGCACACTATCAAGTAAACAGCGCCCCCTCTCTCTCTCCTAACGGTTTATGCACCGTCCGCTCCCCCCTCCCCTCCCTGTCTGATTCAGCTTCGTGTATGGAGCTAGTAGTAACTTCTGTGCAGTCAGGTCTGGATTTTTAAACAAATGGATTTAAAAGAAAACTTCTGCAGCAACACTGAGGGAGGCGACCACAACCTTGTCATTACCTGTAAGTTTATTTATTTTCTAAATGCTGTCTTGTCTGATAAACGTAGCTCACACTGTCTGAAGTGCCCATGTTGCTAGCAGTTAGCCTTTAGCAAACTCCGACCGCAGCTTGACCTAGATTCTCCAAATAAGGTCATAGCCAAAGAAGGTGTAGCCAATCAAAATGAAGTCAACGTGGTCTCCGGGTGAAGCCCCATATCATCACCGGACGCAACTGTATTACTGAGGAAGTGAGGTCTGGCGTTTCAAAACAATACTCCGCTGTAAAAAATGCCGTTTTTTTCTTTGGAGTATTTACATATGCAGTAATGCCAACAACATAAACTAGTTTTTAACTGCTATGTCATCACTCCTTTAAGGCCAATGTAGGCTAATACTGATAGGGGGCAGATTATATAGTGCATCCCTAATGGGCGCATAACCTGCACATCTTAGCCTGCTTCGGAGCCACTCTACCTGAATAAAATGCCCCCAATTTCTTTAATTTATCAGGTAATTTAGGGGTAAGATAAAAAATTACCCCAAATCCGCCGATATCTTATCATTCTGATAAATATTGTGCATCCCTAAACATACCTTTTTACAAATGTTAAGAGCCTTTAGCTGTAAAGATGTTTTGGACAAAGAATGACAGAAACCAGAAACCAGACAGAAAGACCAGTAGAGAAAATTGAAAAAGGTGGAGGACATTCAAACAGTCAAGTCTTTTCACACTGAATTGTTATTAAATATGTTAAATTTTCTAGTAAGTAATATAAGACTGCATGGCATGCATCAGTTTCTATGCAGATGACACTCAGCTATACCTTTTTATTCAGTCTGATTAAACAAGTCAGTTTCCTAAACAACTACTATAACTCTATAACTCATGCCCTAATGACAATCCGTATTTGGCTTTTTCTCATTAAGAGAAGCTAATACATCTGGGCCCAGGGCTCCATGCGCTGCCTGCCCTGGGGCTGGTGCCTGGCTGGGTCATGGTTGCTGGTCTTGGCCCGTTGGGGCCTGTGCCCCGAGACCAGCGAAGAACTGTGTCAGAGCTGATCAGTGAATAGATTTCTATTTTAAAGAAATAGTACACCCACAGAATGATGTGCCTTCATTTTCTACTCACCCTCATGCTGAGCAAGACCTGGAGCACTTTTTTAATATCTCAAATGCAGCCGGAGATCCGGGGGTTTTTCGTTATCCGCCAATTTTCATATAATGGAGGTGACCGGCGCTCAAAACAAAAAGGTCAATAAAAGTGCACAAAAACTTGTCAGTATTCCTCCATACTGCTCGTCCAATATAATCCAAGTGTCCTGAGTGGGAAGCGTCCATAATTTACTCGAAACGACATCATTTAGTATATTTTTATATCCTAAACAGTACTACATCTAGCTGCCGCAAAGTGCACCCCTGCAAGTTGTCGACACTATGGACACTGACGGCGTTCATCTCCTACTCTGCCGATAATGCAAGCGTAGAAGAAGAAATACGTGTTTACCGTGTGGTAAGAGCGAACGAGCTGTGGACAAACCGGGACAAACACAAGAGGGGTTGGATATTGATTTAAAACAAACAAAGAAAGAAAAAGAGAATGCGCGATCTCGTCTGCCGCGACTTCCACAGTGTCGTGAACTTGCAGGGGCGCGCTTTGCGGCAGCTAAATGTTCTACTGTTTAGGCTATTATACTAAATGATGTCATTTCAAGTAAATCATGGACGCTACCCACTCAGGACACTTGGATTACATTGGACAAGCAGTATAGAGGAATATTGTTTTTGTGGACTTTTATGGACCTTTTTGGTTCAGTCGTTGGTGAACTCCATTATATGAAAGTTGGGGGAAAATGAAAAAAACCCAGATGTCTGGCTGCACTTGAGATATTAACAAAGTGCTCCACAGTCTTGCTCAGCATGAGGGTGAGTAGAAAATGAATGCACATCATCCTGCGGGTGTACTATTCCTTTAATAAATTACATGGTATCGGACTCCTAAACCTGCCGATACCAATACCAGTATTTTTGGAAGCATTAGGGGCATTTTCGCTATAGGTATCGGTATCGGAACAACTCTAATTCCGATCAAGTCTTCAAACGTGATCAGCCCTGATTTCCATTCCCATGATCAGATCGGGACCTCCCTGCTACTCATTTTACTTCTGGTTTCAGACGAGCTGACGTCGTCGTTTAGGGACATAAACCTTCTAAAACACACAAACACACCGAGACGAGGCTCGCTGTGAATTTACGGCCTGTGGGAGTTAAAGCGCACGCAGGATTTTATGTTTTCTCTTTCCAGGTCCGATTTTGGAGCTCGTGTGTGGTTTACAACACATTCCTGCTGCACACACACACACACACACACACACACAGAGCTCTCTGTTTCTACATTTGACATGTGTGTGTTTTATCGCCCAACCGGAGGACTGATAAGGCACGTCGCCTCTTTTCCCGAGGAACTCATAATCCAGCGGAGAGAAAAAAACGCATCAGCGCTGCTCCACACACACACACACACACACACACACACACACACACACACACACACACACAGAGTAATTGATGGCTGTTAGGGAGCTGGGATTTCAATAACGGCTCTTATCTCCAGACTGCTGAAGGACAGCCATGTGTGTGTTTGCGTTCACGACTTCGTATGCTTGTGTGGACATGTTCCAGTTAAACAACCATCAAAGTGAGGACAGCAATGCTGGTTCTGGACTTCAGGAGGCCCAGACTGTCCATAAGGGTCCTCACAATTATAAAAAGTCATCTTCCCTGCTGCTCCATCAGGTTACAGAAACTAATCTGCAGGATTTGCTCCTATTTCCATTTTTTTTCACTCACTTTTTCTCTTGAATTTGTCTTTTTTTTTTCCATCTCTCATTCGACAAGTTGTTTTTTGTCAACTGAAAAGTTCAACATGTCTAATTTCTTGTCTTTACTTTTAGACAAGACTTTACCCCATTGTCTGCAACTTAATCTGGTTTTCTAATCAATAACCTGCAGATTTGTTAGACTATAATCAACAGCTGGGTTCTGATTATATAAAAACTAAACTAAAATTTGTACCTGATTAGCAAAGAAACAAGGCACCAATCTGCATACGCAGGAGGAAACTAATCAACCTGATGACTCAAACTCTTGAGCAATGCACCATCAGTTAATGAATGGGACTGTGGGTCCTGAAACTCAGGGTGTTTTTAGCTGAGTTATTCTTTACTCATCCATTTAACAAATCCTTGAAATCAAGACAGCGCTGCTATAAAAACCGGGCGCAAAAGGTCTGAAGACCAGTTCACAAGCCAGGTCAAAGCAAGAATGACACGTATGACGTCCGGGTTTGTGAATCTGGAATACATTACCATTTTACCGGCAAACTGCACCTGCATGGCTGAGTAAGTTTAAGCTAGCTGAAATACTTGCAACGCAGAAGATGCTACACTCATTGAGTAAAACAAAGTAGTATGAGTATTAGGGATGCACGATATAATCGGCCCCCTATCGGTATCGGCCTATAACGGCCTTAAAACTGAGTATCGGACATCGACCACCCCACCGATATTTAACCGATCAGCCTGCTGTTTCTAAAGTCGCAATATTTTCATATGCTGATATCATATTGACGTTTAAAATTGCGGAATTGATCAATTATACTAATGAAATCTTGCGATATTTCATCATTCTGCTACGAAATCTCGCGAGAATTCACGTAAATTTCGCGATTTTTCATATGCTGATATATTGATATTTAAAAACACAGTATCGATCCATTTTACTAATGAAATATTGCTATATTTTATCATTCTGTTCCGAAATCTCATGAGAATTCCCGAAATATTGTGAGATTTTGTAACAGAACAATGAAATCTCGTGAGATTTTGTACATACAATAGATCATTGTCCCTGAACACCACATTTTTACATATTGATTTGGTATCGGCATATGAAAATATTGCGATATTTCAGTGTATCAATATTTTTTCCCACCCCTATTTTTCAAAGTGTCTGAAATGGATAACAAAACTGCTATTTGCAATGACTGCTTATTTTTTTCAGCTTTAATGTCGGTATTGATATCGGCCACATGAGTTTTAAAGTATTAGCATTTTGGATATCGCCACAATTCCAATATCATGCATCCCTAATGAGTATATGAAAACACATATCAATGCAAACAAAAACTGCAAACAACTGGGTGGTCTATGAAAGCCTGGACACACATTTTAACTTCAACACTGTGTGAAAAGTTTAACCTGAACTTGCAGATTCACGTAGATATCAGTGGAAAGCAGCAACTTTTCTACTTGCTGGACCGCTACAAATAGAACAATAAAGTCTCACGAGATTTCATAACATATCTATGAAATCTCGCGAGACCTCATTAGTAAAAATACCGCGTTTTTAATATTGATATTATATCGTAACATGAAATTTTGCGATATTTCAATGTATCAATATTGTCACGCCCCAAACCAAAATAAGTTTTATCTTTACTTTTTTTACCCAGACATTTATAAAATACTAAGAGCGTAGTCTTAACATTATGGTGTACCATGAACCTGTGATATTTTTACTCAAGGTTATCATAAAGTTAGAACTTCCTAGCGTGTCTTTAAGTTTACTACCAGCAGAGCAGAACAATAAATCAGACTCATAAAAAAAATTACTTTGTTTTTCCATCTTATTTGTATGAGATATTCTGTCTCAGCACGATCCATCTTTACCCCCGAGAAAGCAGCAGTGCTGCCAGCACATGAAGCGACGGAAGAAACACTCGTTAACAGGCCGCAAAAACTAACTTTGCAAATGATTATTTTCTCATCTTGGTAATTTCAGACGAATCTGGCAGTTTAATCATTCTGGGAAAGGTAACAAAAGCATTCTGTGTGAGCTAACATTCCTGTAACTGTCTCCATCACCCTGAAGAGAAAGAACCAGAGATGTCATGGATCTGCAGTCAAACAGAGATCATGATGGAGGAGAACCAACAAGCCAATAATCCCTATGAATGAGCCTGAGAGAAGGACGACAGTGATCAATGGATTCCATCTATCAGTAGATCACATCAGAAACAGGTACATGATGGCAGATTCAAGATTCAGGACAACTTTATCGATCCCAGAAGGCCAGCTTGCCCTCATCACCATCAGTCATCAGAACAAGAAACAGCCGTCTGTGTCAGCACCAGCAGTCCAGACAGACAAAAGAAGCATAAGAAGAGGAAAAATATGCACTATATCGCCAGAAGTATTGTCTCACCTGCCTTAATTTACATATGAGCTTCAGTGACATCCCATTCCTAATCCATAGGGTTTAATATGACTTTGGTCCACCTTTGCAGCTAGAACAGCTTCAACTCTTCTGGGAAGGCTGGCCACAAGGTTTAGGAGTGTTTATGGGAATTTTTGACCATTCTTCCACAAGCGCATTTGTGAGGTCACACACTGATGTTGGATGAGAAGGCCTGGTTCTCAGTCTCCACTCTAATTCATCCCAAAGGTGTTCTATGGGTGTTGAGGTCAGGACTCTGTGCAGGTCCAGTTCCTCCACACCAGACTCTGCATCCATGTCTTTATGGACTTGCTTTGTGCACTGGTGCAGTCATGTTGGAAGAGGAAGGGGCCAGCTCCAAACTGTTCCCACAAAGTTGGGAGCATGGAATTGTCCAAAATGTCTTGGTATGCTGAAGCATTCAGAGTTCCTTTCACTGGAACTAAGAGACCAGGCCCAGCTCCTGGAAAACAACCCCACACCATAATCCCCCCTCCACCAAACTTCACACTTGGCACAATGCAGTCAGACAAGTACCGTTGTCCTGGTAACCACCAAACCCAGACTCCTCCATCAGATTGCCAGATGGAGAAGTGTGATTTGTCACTCCAGAGAACGCCTCCACTGCTCTAGAGTCCAGTGGCGGCTGCTTTACACCACTGCATCCACACTTTGCATTGCACTTGGTGATGTATGGATGAATGAAGCTGATCGCCATGGAAACCCATTCCATGAAGCTCTCTGCAGACTGTTCTTGAGCTGATCTGAAGGCCACATGAAGTCTGGATGTCTGTAGTGATTGACTCTGCAGAAAGTTGGGGACTTCTTTGCACTATGCACTTCAGCATCCGCTGACCCCGCTCCATCAGTTTACGTGGCCGACCACTTGATCGCTGAGTTGCTGTCGTTCCAAAACACTAACATTTTCTAATAATACAGCTGACGGTTGACTGTGGAATATTTAGGAGTAAGGAAATTTCACGACCGGATTTGTTGCACAGGTGGCATCCTATCACAGTTCCACGCTGGAACTCACTGAGCTCCTGAGAGCGACACATTCTTTCACAAATGTTTGTAAAACACAGTCTGCATGCCTAGCTGCTTCATTTATACACCATGGAAGTGATTGGAACACCTGTTTACCATAATTTGGATGGGTGAGCAAATACTTTTGGCAGTATAGTGTATAAATATTACTGCAATTAAAGCTCAGGTTAAAAAAGCCTGTATTCAGCAGCCTGGAGGCGGAAGGCATGAAAGATGTGCCGACACCAGTTGTTTTACTCCAGGGAGCATGGTAGCAGCGCCTAAAGGACATCATCACAAGCCCAGCAGCTGTAATGTGATGGGGTCGCCTGATATCCGTGATGACATTTTTTCACACCTGAGACTCACAGAGTGAATTTAAATCTCCCTGCAGACCAGAACCAGAGGCGGCTCAGCGCCGCGTCAATGTGTGACCATCCCAACAAGGTCTTTATCTCTTTATTAAGCACAAAACCTCAATGTTTGGCTGAGAAAAGCTACAAATTCCCATGTTTCAGACCTAAAAAAAACCAAACTATTGTTGAATTTTTGTTTTAACTTAAACTGGTAATTGATGATCAATAAACTCATAAACACTAAGCAATATTAAAGCTGTTGAAACTAGAAAAAATGGTCTTAAATTGAAGAAATTGGCACATTATTATCAAAACTTAGCAGAAATACTTAAATAACATGAGGGCAAAATCAACAGCACCAGCTAAACTCCTGACTCAGAAGTTCTGATCCAGTTCTCGTCTCCTCATCCCCGATTGTTGTAAAACTAGGAAGTGGTCGTCATGAACAGTCTTATAAAGTTTTTCTTCTGACATCCTCCACTTTTCTCTCATTCCCAGTCCAGCCTGCTACCTCACCATTGTCAGAGGAAGTCACCTTAGACAGAAAAAAGGCTCCTAACTCAAGGGTTGAACCAGAGTAGTGTCAACACATAAAAACTTAGCAAAGAAGCGGTTTAAGCTGGATCTTTAGGGGTATTGTGAGACAAGCAGACTGTTGCAAATGCACAAATACACAGGAATTTGCATTTGCAGAGAAGAAGTAGCGACGAAGTAGCGACGAAGTAGAGATGAAGTAGCGATAGAGATAGAGATTATGTAGCAGCGAAGTAGCGATGAAGCAGAGATGAAGCAGTTTTGAAGCAGAGATGAAGTAGCGATGAAGCAGAGACGAAGTAGCTACGAATGTTTGTGTTCAGCCAGAATGCAGAGAGAAGTAGAGGGAGGAAGAATCATTTTCCAGGACATTTTACTCTTTTTCTCATTTTACATGTGTTTTCCATGACTGTAAAAATGGTCAGTCATTTTCCAGGTTTTCCAGGATGCATAGGAACCCTGATGGAGCATAAAATGGACACGTGGAGGACAGAAGAAGAGTCAGGACTAAAAATACAGCAGATGGAATAAAGAACAGGATCTGGATGAAATAAGACGAAATCCAGACCTGAACCAGGAACTGAGATGCATCTGGACTGGGGATCGGGCGATACAGATGTTTTTTAGGGCCGATACCGACATTTTCTTATCAGTCGATGGCCAATACAACGTGCTGATATCTGGGGCTGATACTGCATTTGACTCCCAAATTAATATAATAAAGGATACAATGATAAGTGACATTTAAATACACAAAACACGTTCATATAAATATATATAAAAAAAGAAACAGTGCACGTGTATTCTAATATCAGTCTTGTAATAAATATAGCCTATATTTGAAAAAAAAAAAAAAGTCTGTAAATCATGCTGAGTGCAGGTATCGGCTAGCACACCTGACGTATCGGCCAACGCAGATACCAGCAAAAAATGCAAATATCAGCCATGATTTGTCGCTCTATCCTTAATCTGGACCTTCAGATGATCCAGCTACTGTTGGCCGAACCCTCATCAGAAATGGTCTCAAGGCCAAGGACACGTGACACGAGAACTGGTCTGAAATCAGAGGCAACAGGTCCGATGAAGGATGGATCCTCCAGAACTCAGACCTCATCATTACTGAAGCAGTGAGGAATCATCTGGACAGAGAACGGAACAAAAGCCAGAAACATCCTAACAGCTTTGGAAAGTCCGCCGAGAGTCTGGAGAACTGTTCCTGGAGACTAAAGACGCGACAGGAAGCTTCACAGAGGGTTCAGACTGGAAACATCCACTCTGGAGCTCAGACGCGGAGAAACATCGTTCCTGACTCACAGACTGCGTTTATTTGAACATGTTTCAATGAATCACTGCAGCTTTTCCTGGTTTATTAGAAATATTAAGGCTGACATGAGCACATAAACCAAGCTGTATGTGGGATACTTTGAGGATATGCGATTATAGATAAATTGTGATAGTTTAAACATAAGTTAGGTGGTTTTGTTTTTGTCCTGTTTCCTGGCAGCCTTCATTAAAATCTCGATCAGCAGATTCAGACATAAAAACTGATGTAAACAAAGTCTGGAACTTCAAAGTCTCTCACTGACCTCCTCCTTCTTGTCTGTGGACTCGGATCCAGTTTCTAGCGCTCCACTTTTATCTTCCCAGATCCCAAATCCATCCGCTCACACGCGCCGACGGAAATAAATCCATAAATCCATCCTCATCGATCCGCCGCGTGCAGGCGCAGGACGGGAAAAAGCGCGGGCGCGCACGTGCGCACACACTCCGCGCACACCGAGACGGTCTCCTTGAAAATGATGCAGAAACTCATGAATATACCCGCCGCGACGCACCAAGCACGTGCGCCGCGCGCGGAAAAAAAAAGAGATAAAAACAAAAAGAGCGGATTAACAGCAAACAGCCCGGGAGGAAAGCTCACACCTGGACAGGCACGCACACTCGCGCGCATGCACGTGCCGTCCAGCACCGGACTGAACTCTCCTGTGCGTGAGTGCGCGCGTGCCTGCTCCCTCCGCGGAGTCCGGTCTGCAGCAGCGAATCACATTCAAACAATTTCAGCAGAAAAACAGAAAACAAAACATTTCCTCCGCGCGCGGGAACATTCCTCAGGGTGTCGCGCGCGCAGCTCGCGGATTATTCCACATTTCTTTCCTTTCTTCTCCCGTCGTCTGTCTGTTTGTCTGTCTGCTGGGTTTATCCTCCTCCTCCTTTTCCTTTTTTCCTCCACGCGGACACGGTCTCCCTCTCTCCCTCTCTCCTCTCAGCCGCTCGTCTCGCGCTCCGATGTCAAATTACACAAAATTATCATTCCCGTTTCCGGTGTGAGCCTTTCAAATTAAAAACAGAATTCGCTTTTAATGTTTTAATATAAAGATTTCCACAGAGGTAAATCTTACGTAAGACGTATGTAATGTGAAGAAGTGCTGAGATTTTTCTATGTTGTGTTGATTGGACATTATTGAAAGATTATGTAGAATATGTGAGAATTGGCTAAATTTGCATTAATACTGCGATCGCAACATCGCGAACTTCCATAGGGACAAGACAGACTGCAGACAGCCATAGGGGTAAAGGTGAAAGCCTTGCTGTGCTCGTTATTAACAGATGGTGGAATCATGAGCATCTTTGCAACTTGGATTGAACTGTTGGCTGTGAGTTTTCGTAAGTAGCTACGTTTCTGTTACTGTTTTTGCAAAGTAAAATTTTGTGTACAATTTCGACTTGCAGGTGTTGCCACTGAATGGTGTTAAGTGCATCATTACATCATAGTAATTTGAGTAAAATTTGGAGACAAAAGCAGCAGATGATAGCGAGGCCGTGTACGGAGCCCTATACATCGGCAGAAGAAAAGAAAAGCAAATTCAAGGTCATGTGTCACAAAGGCATCGCCACAAGATGTTATCTCGTGGCCATGCATTATTAAAGGTATAGTCCGAATTTCCCCCCGTAAAAAATAAACGTTAGACTTGAGCAAGTAAAAACTGTCTCAAACCCCGCCTTTGGGCCTCTACTCCCGTGCCGTGGTGCGCTTGAATGCAACCTCTCTCTCCCCCTGCCTGTAATTCGCTCTTTTGTATTGTTTTGGTCTGGTTGGGACATTTCTGGGTGGAGATTTCTGTTTATATCGGCAGCCAATGACAGAGCTAAGAGCATGACGCTGTGTGGAAATAAGCTCATGATTGGAGCAGACGGCAGTCACTCGAACTCTCGAAGGAAAAAAAAAGAAAGAAGGAAAACACCGTGGATGCATTGAAGAAAAGGTAAGAGCTTCAGATAATGCGCTTTAGAAAACCAGGGTTAATAATAGTTTGACTTGTACCCGGTTCTGAGCTCTGAAGGAGAAGCTTGAAGTTAAATAGGCTAACTAGAACCAGGCGGCCATTAGCCTGAGAGGGAGGAGCGCTAAGTTTGAATACTGTTGTTTGCAAACAGAAACGCTGGAGGGACTTCGGACTCTACCTTTAAATTATGGCCATGGATAACTGAAGCGTGGGAAAGAAATAACTACGTTTTGTGCATGTGTTGTAAATATGTGGAAAGGACATCAAATACCATAAGAACTTGCACCAAGTCCACATTTTGTCCAAAATGAATTCCTCTCATTGAAATAAGGCCATTTGGGGGATTTTTTTTTTCTTGTATCGAACTATATGTGACTGGTAAAACTTCTTCAATCACTCCTATTCCCCGATTCCAAAGTTAATGCTTGTAAGTGATCATAAACATAATAAATAAGAAGGAAAACCTGTTGTTTTTTGGGGGGGAGCTTTCCTATATTACATCCAATGGCGTGTTAATGCAAAAAGGTGTCTATTAAATTTTTGCAATATACGTCTATATAACTTTTTAGGGATATTTAACTTTTTTTTCAGAATTTAGGTGTTTTCATTGCCAGTTTTTATTTAAGAAATTTGGGTTTTGCACAATTCTAGGTGTAAGAGAAAACACAGCTCGGGTTCTCCACAGAGACAATTTATCTGTGTTTAAGGTCTCACTGCAGCTTACATGTCACAGTGTGACATTATCATTCAAAAAATGATTTCAAAAAATGACCTTTCTCTGCTACACTTAAAGGAATAGTACACCAACAGAATGATGTGCCTTCATTTTCTACTCATCCTCATGCTGAGCAAGGCTGTGGAGCACTTTTTTTAATATCTCAAATGGAGATCAGACAGATTTTCAGTTTCCCCCAACTTTCATATAATGGAGTTCACCGGCGACTGAACCAAAAAGGTCCATAAAAGTCCACAAAATCTTGTCAACATTCCTCCAAACTGCTCGTCCAATGTAATCCAAGTGTCCTGAGTGGGTAGTGTCCATAATTAACTCAAAACGACATCATTTCGTATATTTTTATAGCCTAAACAGTACTACATCTAGCTGCTGCAAAGCGCGCCCCTGCGAGTTCACAACACAGTGGAAGCCGCGGCAGATGAGTCCGCGCATTCTCTTTTACTTTCTTTGTTCTTTGCAGCTCGTTACCTCTTAGCACAATGTAAACAGCAAATTTCTTCTTCTATGCTTGCATTAGCAGCAGAGTAGCCACTGAACATTGCGGCTTACGTAATGTCGTGAACTCGCAGGGGCGCGTTTTGCGGCAGCTAGATGTAATACCGTTCAGGCTATAAAATATACAAAATGATGTCGTTTCGAGTAAATTATAGACACTACCCACTCAGGGCACTTGGATTACATTGGACGAGCAGTATGGAGGAATATTGACAATTACCAAGATTTTGTGGAGTTTTATGGACCTTTTTGGTTCACCGGTGAACTCTATTATATGAAAGTTGGGGGAAACTGAAAACCTGTCTGATCTCCAGCTGCACCTGAGATATTAAAAAAGTGCTCCAGAGTCTTACTCAGCATGAGGGTGAGTAGAAAATGAAGGCACATCATTCTGTGGGTGTACTATTCCTTTAAAACTTTCCCACGCAACATGTAGTCACGTAAACGTTACACTATAGTTCATACCTCAACAATGTTATTGTTCTTTTTAGATTAAAACAGCTTTATTTACTTTCATATAGATCAGTTCAGTAATATTAAATGGTGTGTTAAATGTAAACTAGCAAAGCATTTAAAACTCCAGATAACGTCTCCCTCTGTGTTTCTTTGGGTTAAATCAGTAAAAAGAGTAATGTGAAACGGAAATGAGTAAATACTGAGTCAAAAAAGTATTTCTTAAAAAGAAGAGAAAAGACATGCCTCCTTTACAAAGTGTTTGTATTTTGAGGATTTTAATTTAAATTTTCCACTTGAATAAAAGTTCACGTTGTAAAAAAAAAAACTAAACAAAAAACCAAAAAAAAACCTCACTGATTTTATTTTGAAAGCTTAAAGGAAGTAGTAGCATCGAACTAGGGAAAAATAATGTGTCTTTACAAAAACATCGTGGCTCGGAAAATCCTCGCATTTGAAGATATTTATTTAATCGGTCAAGTAAAATGTTATCAAAAACATTTCTAAAAAAAAAAAAAGTTAATTTTTGTTTATTCCCAAAAAGTCAGTAGCGACGTTGAAAACCAGAATGCAGTGATTTACAAACACCATCAACCCATATTTCATTCCAGGAAAACATAAAAATCACATCAGATGATGAAACTGAGACTTTTTATCATTTGCTTGAAAATAGTCACGCGTTGTGAATCTGATGGTAGCAACATGTCTGTAAAAAGTTGGGACAGGAGCAACAGAAGGAAAAGTTTCAACAACAACCATGTTGTTTCTCCTCAGCAGGGAATTAAACGTGGCTTTATGAGATTTGTAAATAATTACATACCGTTTTCATTTACATTTCATGCAGCATCTGAAATTGTTTGGAATTGGGATTTCTAGAATCTTCAGCTCTGTTCAGTAAACACTCTCTTTATTATTATCATCTCTGCTACTATTAGTAAACTTATACTTGTAGTTTGGCTGGTTTAGGAATTGATCTTGGTTGTAGAACTTGGCTGTTTTACTGGTTTTGAATACCCGAACCTTTCTCTCACACAGAAGGCTTAACTTTAGTTTATGATACCACAGCACCACCAAGTGGACCTGGTGAGAACTGCAGCGCATTCTAGGAGTTCCCTCCATCTGCAGCTGGAACACCAGGTAGAGACCGGAGTCATCAGACTTTAAAGGAGGCGACTAGAAAAACCTCTCAAAGGTCGTTTTTTTATTGGAGTCAAAAGGAAATTAATGCTTCAAAGACACACCAGAAAATGGCCACATAGTGATGGAGGACAGTGATGCAGTTTTATCCTGACCAGCACTAAAACTGAGCCAGACTGTGTGGAGTTTTCCAGATGAGTGGAGGACAGCTTTCAAGATGACAGCTGACTGATGACTAGAGGATTATTCTCAGATGTACAGAGGAGTGGAAGGAGGTGTGAAGCTGTCGCCATTAAAGTCAGCCCCCCGGCATCTCAACCAGAGCAGGGTGGAGGGGTCTCTTCAGGTTGGGATAGAGAAGTTTTTACTACCTCAAGAGCTTGTTCATGAGTGAAGAGACTGATGGATACCGTCTGACCTGGATGGATGGATGGACTGATGGATGAATGCCCAAACCATGGGTGGATCATGGATGGATGGATGGATGGATGGATGGATGGATGGATGGATGGATGGATGGACTGATGGATGGATGGACAAATGGTGGATGGATGGATGGATGGATAAATGGATGGATGATGCATCATGGATGGATGGATGGATGGATGAATGGACAAATGATGGATAGATGGATGGATGGATGATGAATTGTGGATGGATAGATGGATGGATGGACAAAGGATGGGCAGATAGAAGGATGGATGAATGGATAAATGATGGATGGATGGATGGATAGATGGATGGATGGATGGATTCATGGACAAATGGATGGATGGATGGATGGATGGACAAATGATGGATAGATGGATGGATGGATAAATGGATGGATGGATGGATGGATGGATGGATGGATGGATGGATGGACAATGGATGGATGGATGGATGGATGATGAATTGTGGATGGATGGATGGATGGATGAACAAAGGATGGACGGATGAATGGATGGATGGATGCATGGATGGATGCATGGATGGATGATGCATCATGGATGGATGGATAGACAAAGGACGGATGGATGATGAATTGTGGATGGATGGAAGGATGGATGAATGGACAAATGATGGATAGATGGATGGATGGATGGATGAATTGTGGATGGATGGATGGATGGATGGATGGATGGATGGATGGAAGGATGGATGGATCGAAGGATGGGTGGACGAGGGATAGACAAAGGATGGATGGATGGACAAAGGATGGACAGATGAATGGATGGATGGAAGGATGGATGGATGGACAAAGGATGGACGGATGAATGGATGGATGGATGAAAAGACAGTTCAGATAGACAAACTCAGACAGCTAAACCTGCGTTGACATCCGAACACCTGACAACCCCAATGACTCATCTATCAACTCTCAGGGCAAACTCTCCAAATGTTAATTTTACCTCCACAAAGTCCTCACACTTTGTCTCCAGATAAATATGAGCTGGTTCATCAAAGACCAACAAGGTTCTGAGACTCCAGAACCAGAGCCAGAATGGAGTCTTTCTGGAACCTCTACATGTGAAGGAAGGAAGTTAGACAGCATGTCTGCCTATAAGATGACAGACATCAGCAGGAAGTCTAAATTAAACAATGTCCTTCTTCACTTTATTATATGGACTGATATTCATTAATTTATTTTTACTTTATTTTTTTTAATGAACCAAACAATACACTTGTGTGAACGTTGTTATTTCCTCTGCCAAGGAGGTTATGTTTTAAGTAGTGCTGGTTTGTTCGTCTGTTTGTCAGCAAAACAAAACAAAAATTCTGGACGGATCGACCTGAAATTTTCACCAGCAGTGTGTCTCAGCCCAAGGACTAACCCATTAATTTTGGTGGTGATCCGGATCACCTTCTGGATCCAGGAATGTTTTGAAGGATTCTTTATCATTGTGAGATTGGCCAAACTTTGGAATTTTTGCATATAACTCCATACAAATGGCCCGAGTGTTTGGTAAAAAATATTACAAGAAGGGATCTTAATGAGTTCTAAGTTGATCCAGATCCAAAGAAAATTCCAGATACTGTGATCCAGAACACACAAAAAAAGGGAGTCGTTGGAATATTCAATGCTGGAAGGTAAGAAATGAAGATACAGACATGCAACTAACACCAAATTGTAGCCAAGACTCTGATGAATTGGGAATATGTCAACGGAATTGACGCATCTTCAATAGCAACGGAGCTAGATCCAGAAGAAATCCACCATTATGGAAATATCAATTTTTGGAAATAACTCTGGGCTTCTCTGTGGGGGGAGGTGCCCCGGCGACCCGTTCCGGAAACGGATAAGGGAAGAAGAGGGACGGTACAATACGGAAATAACTATTGAAGTAATCGTGATACAAGCATGATTCCACATGGTATTGGTATGTTTTCAAAGTCAAGAAATCCAATGATGTTGATTAAATGAATGCAGGAGTGTAAGTTTTTGTTGTAAGACATTATATGAGGGGGGCATGAGCTGCTTGGCAGAGGTCTGCGCTTTCCGAGTGTTTTAGTTTGTGCTGTAGTCAAGACCACATCACCAACACCAAGATGTTTCTGAGACCAGAGACTGAGACCAGGACATTGTCCAAAACTGGGTAATTTCTTGGTCTCAGTGGTGTGGTCTTCACTACAACACTAATTTTTAGTTAGCCAGCAGACAAGTCTGGTATACAGCGTCTGCTCCTGCCTTCTCCTGATTGGACACACACCTGATTGGATTAGACGCAATCTGACTGACTGACAGCTAGGAGAGGCTGGACCGTCCTGCGGCTCTCTTGGGAGAGACATACAGCGGCGGATTTAGCAGCATATTCACCTCATGAGGAAAGTCTTCCGTTAATCTGGTAATGTCTGGATAAAACCTTTAAGGAGAGACTTTATTTCTGAGTAAACTGTAGTACCAAAACACGACATTTCCCCCCCCAAATAGTAGGCTACGTCTGGAGCAGCTAGCGAGCTGTCACGCTGCTAACGTGATGTTCCGGTAGATGTCGGCTAGAAATGTTTCCCATCTGCTCAGAAGTCAGGTGTGCTCTGAGACTTGAACGTACATGTTCGTCCCAGCTCTGCTAGGGAATAGGGACGCAAACAAAAGACTGGTTTCAAGGTTGAAAAGGTGGAGTGAAGATAATTTATTGTTCAGGGGTGAATTAAAGCATTAACAAAAACCTGGAAAGCTGTAACTGAAAAGGAGATGGGGTTAGCGATGCTGCTCAAAGGAACAAATAAAAAGACAGACAAAGCCTAACACTAAAAAGGGGAACCAAATGGGGAAAAGACAAACCTAGGCTATGAACCAAAAAGGGAACAAGCAGCACCATAAACTAAGACCTGTAACCAAAACCAAACTACAACAAAGGACCTAGCTATCCCAACTCCAAACTGCCAGTGTAAATCAAACAAAATGGAATCTAACAACTAAATCATTAACCAAACGAAAACACCTGGAAATCAAAACTAAAGACAAAGTTACTCAAACTAAAGACACCAAAAACATAAACTAAGGACAACTGTTGCCAGGCCAAGCAGTTGCCACTAGGGATGTTATGCTCGAGCCCGTCTGCTCGACTCCGCCTCGATCTTATGAACCGGAAGTCTCGATACCGCTGTTTTGGTGGAAGTGTCAGCATGCCGAAAGCCACGTGACCACACAAACCGAGGCCTCGTTACGTCATCCGCGACTGTCGAGCCGAAATCTTGAAGTAACTGGGTTTTTTAATCTGTCAGTGCTTAATATAGGTTCCAATCACTTGGGAATTTATTGAAAAATAGTTAATTTATCACAGAGGATAATTCCAAGATATTAACCACAAAGGAAACACTAACTGAAGGTTGGCAGCGTATCTTTTATTATACACCGTGTCAGAGACAAAACAGCTCCAGACAGTGCTTCCCTCAGCTGCAGTACACATCCACGGCCAGCAGATGTAGCTCATGCACACGGTCTCAAATGTCTCGAGATTTCGTGTCGATCTCTTGGCAGCTGTGTCAAAATGTCTCAGTGTCTCATGAAGCTTCCTTTTCACCATCCCTAGTTGCCACTGTCTGAGGGTGTGTTGGGTTCTTTTATAGTTGTTGCCAGCTGCTCCAGGTGAGACTGATCAGCAATCAGAGGGTGAGGGAGGAGATGGTGGTGGAGATGATGGTGGTGGGGAGCCAGGCCAAGGAGAACAGAGGGATCAAGCAGGAGGATTTGCATGTAAAATGAAAGACAAAGGGTTAGTAACTAGGTGGCCGTAACAGTACAGTATGTTAAAAAAAACAAAGGTCAATGGCAGAAAAATTGAATATATAATTCGAAACTGGGTTTCTATTGATATGTAATTGCTGCACTAGAATAGCTGTTATTTGTTTATTATCTTAGAATGAGTCATTTTTATCTACTCGCTGGGTGGTGCACATATGGAGGCTGCCATATTTGTGCTGCCATTTTTATTATGGTATCCCTAAATGGACAAAACAATGGCCCTGTCCCAATGCCGACCCTAAACCCTGCACCACTGTACGAAGTGTGCAGTTACATGGATGCGGACTTCACCAAAGTGTGGATTGAAGGCGCAAAGGGAGCATGGCAGATTTCCACCCTGGAGCAGCTCTGGAGAAATAGGACACACTACGCACTTTAACCCCTCAACTGGAGAGTGCATTCTAGGGGCGCAAGGGTGGAAGTGCGGGTGTTGGGACAGGGCCAATGTGAGTGAAGTGAGAACCCTCTGAACTTTAAAACTGCTGTACCAGCTTTGTTTAATGGGAGTTAGAGCACTGTTTGGGTTAAATAATACCTTAAAAGACATTAAAAATAGTTACTCAAAGCACAGTTATTGAGACCACTGGATCCACTCACAGATGAAAACATCTTTATGTCTGGGGCAATTTTGGCCACTAACGGCCACCATACATTTACAACAGTGCTTGGAATTTAAGTCATTTGAAAGAAAATGTCTTTTTGTTCAAACACTCATCTTTACCACTGGATAGTCACAATTTTCAGATAATAGGCTTTATGAACAGCTCCAGTACTTTCTGAACTTAGTACTGCACCTTTGTTTCCTGTCTTTCATGATTGGATGAACTGATTAATCCAGGTGTGTCTGATCTCAGCAAATGGTCAGACACACCTGGATTAATCAGCTCATCCAATCTTGAAAGACAGGAAACAAAGGTGAAGTATTAATTTTAGGAAATACTGGAGATGTGCATAAAGCCCATCAAAGTCTAAAACGGGAATACTTATCGCAATTTATCTTTTTATTGATAATTGTTACATCCCTAGCTATGAGTAAAGGTAAATGAAGCTGGTTTTTCCAAGGGAACAACTCTGAGAAGAGCTGGACTTCCCCTCACTTGTCCCACGGTCCTGCAGGTTTTAGATGTTTTCTTGCATCCTCACCGCTGACTCAGAATGATGGGTCATTGTGTAGAAGTTGACAACAAGCTGCTGGATGTATTTAAGTTGATTTTAGAGCAGCTAAAACCTGCAGGATAGTGGCCCTTCAGGACCGACTGTGGACCTGAGTTAAATGCTGGTGTTACCTCGAGGCGCCAGTAGGGGGAGCTGTGGTATTATTAGTGCCATAATTGAGTGGACAGGATTTCTGAACAAGCAGGCATTCATGGTATAAAAATATCCTGTACTGGGATTGAAAAAAATGTTTTATTGAGTTTTTTAACTGAACTGAATCCAAGATTGTTTCACTTAATGATTTCTATTATTATGAGTCAACAACTTCTGTTTCACATCAATATTGTTGAGAAAATGAAGTGGTTTGCACTGCAATCATTAGCATCTCATAAATCTAACCAGAAACAAGAAAACAAGAAATCCTTGACAAAAATTTATCAGCGTAATAAAACCATGAATGAAAATATGGGTATGAACAGAAAGTATATTCATACTACATATCTTTCTATATCTATATTTATAGCTGTAATACCTCAGTAATAGAGGATCTGTATATGACCCATCACAGTTATATCAATGTGATTTTAGCAGAAATGTTAATATTTACATCATCATTATTCTCATTTTAATTTAAATGCATGTTAAAAACTATTATGGTCCTTTTTTCAGGTATCTGTATCAGATAATTTTTTTTTTTTTAGTCTGTATGATATTATATAAAGGACATCTCAGTTTAACATATTACGACTTTCATTAGATTTTAATTTATTATGTCGACCAAGTCACAACTCTGAAAACTAAAACTCAGCAAAGTTGTTGGATTCATTACCTGAAGTCAGTGGATCCACTCACATATGAAATTCTTACACACTGTAGGTCAAGGTCAAGTTTATTTATGGCACATTTCCCACAACTCATGCTATCCAAAGTGCTTTAAATTATAAAATGTAAAATTACAACTAAATGAATTAAATGCATGACAACGATACAAGAAACTAAAACAATAATAATTAATTTAACAAGAACAAGTTTGAGTCCAGTGTGCTAAAAGTCAGTCATTAACTTATAAATGTGTTAACAGCCTGGTGACATGATAAAAGTAAAGGTTCAGCTGCTGTCAAAGACAGAGCTACCGCTGGGTTTATGCAAGTAAAGCTAATGTTTCCCACAAAATGTCCACAAGAGGTGTTCTGAAGCCAAGTTGTGGTCACAAATTCCTCTGATGCAGAGACATCCTCAGGGAGGTGAGACATGGAGAACAAATCTTCTTGGTAAACCCAGTGGTAGTTCCACCTGCAACTCAGCTGAACTATTGCTTTTATTCAATAACCTGGAAGTTACCAGAAACAATACAGTTATAATCAGTCAGAATTGAATGTCACGGTCAATCAAGAGTTGGGGGTAAGTTTGGCCCGTCACCACCAGTTTATGGCCTCTCTCTCTCTCTTTCGAGGATAACTTTCTTTTTATTCAACCTGGACCTTATTTCTAGGAGAATATATATGTGCATTTACTCACCGGTAAAATTTCTGCATCACTTTGAGTCCTTCTGAAGATATTACGTTGAGTTGCCCTTTGGTGTACATCCATATAATGGCTGAGATGGGGCAGTCACGATAGAAGGCAAAATCTACAGCAAAACTTGATTTTCACCAATACTTTAAGTAGAATGAAGGAACGAACAAGTACTATTGTCCTGTGAGTCCAGATTTACTTTCCGTTAGTTATCAGGGTGTTCTACACACTTTTCTACACACTTTCATACATTCACGATCAAATGAAAATGAAATGAAATGAAAAATACCTTGTTTATCCCAGAAGGGAAATTCAACATTGTAAAAAAAGCTCTCTTTTTTTTTTCCTTTTTCTTAATTTCTTAATTTTTTTCTTAACGATGCGTGTTTCCGTAGTACAGCTGAGGAGAGCAGCTCGCTAACCAGACAACAAAAAACACACAATTTACAAAACTCTGAACTCACAGAAGCATTGATGAAATCAAGGAGCTTTACTGCAGATAATGTCTTATATAGTGGCTGCCCTGTCTCCGCCATTTTACTGGATGTACACCAAAGGGCGACTCAACGTAATATCTTCCGAAGGACTCAAAGAAATGCAGAAACTTTACTAGTGAGTAAATGCATGGATATACTCCTAGAAATAAGGTCCATGTTGAAAAAAAGTAAAGTTATCCTTAAATGCACTATTCTTGCACAGTTATTACGAGTCTGCTGCATAGCGATTAGGCAGGGTTAAATTGCAGGGGAGCAAAGGGGAGCTCGGCTCCCCTGCAAACACTCACCTGGGACGCTGAGGGGAGCTCAACAACAGTCCACTTCCAGGTTAGAATTTATGTAATATTCCATCAGGTTACTGAAGTTTTCCAAATAAAAAGACTAGCATTAATTTGTTAGCTGCTTATTTATTTTGTTTTTTTTCTCACCGTGGACAGAAGTACTGTTTGTTTGTCGTTTACTGTGACCCTATAAACAGAGACCACTTCATTTGCTGTTGTTTTTTTGTGGTTGTAAAACAGGCTTTCTGTTCCAGTTTCATATGTTTCAGAATGAATCAGCTGCAGCAGAATATCTTGTGTACCAGTGATCTTGGTTTTGCTGTGTACTAATATGTAAAAGTGTCTTATAAAGCCACAGTGCACGCTCCCCATGGACAGGCGTGGGTGAGTGGTGGAGGATGTTGGTGAATGGTAAGAGGAAATCCACCTGCACATGAACACAGAACAAAAGAAGACATAGTTGATGATATGAATAAGTCCTCTCATTCTCCATCACATGCTTACATTAGCAGATACAAATACCTCGGGTAGGTTTAGACAAGAAGCTGAAATTTGACGCCAATGTGGAAGCAGATTAAAAAGCCATCAGTGTCTCTGCTCCCTAAGGAAGTTACAGGCTTTTAATATGGATTGAAAAATGCTGGCTCTTTCTTTTTAGAAATCTTTTATTGTACCAGTTTTAACATTTTTCCACTATTCCCTGGTTTGAAAATGTTGGAAGCAGAGGTTCAGCTCAGTTAAACCAGGTTGGTGATGACCTGAGTACCTGCTGGAAGAAATAAGATCCACCCTTTACATCAGGAACTTAACCAGTTCCCTCCAGCTTGTGATACAGGAACCCCATCAGGTAGGAAATTTGTTCCCCGTGCAATACTTTCTCTAAATAGCTGCATGATCTTTTCCTTTTCATCATATTTTGTAAACTGGCCACTTTTTGGCCTCATGCCCAGCGAGCCTTTGTTCCATCAGCAATGGTTTATTTCCAGTTGTAGTGAATGCAATGGGACTGTTCACATCCCCCCAGAAACCAGCCTCCTTTCCCAAACCCACTCATCCACACCACCTCGCAAACTGGACTGAAATGCTCGCACAGTTTAGTATTTTCTGTGACAGTTGACAATCCTGTCACTATGCCTCCAATTAATCATGCACCCTGCTTACTTGGCCAAGGTGGATATCCCTTTGGCCAGTAGGTGCGCGACTCTCACCTGGTTGTCTGGGAATTGAATCCTGGCCGGGTTCTCCTTGCATACCTTGTCAGATTTCCTTTCTTCATCTCTCTGAACTTTGTCTTGTCCCTGGATGAAACTGGTGGTCAGGAACACCCCAGTCAGCGCTTTCAGGCCAATTTATGCTCCCTTACGTACGTAAATGGCAAAGTCCGTTTCATACGTCGCTCTGCATGGCTGCCTTCATACTTCCATGTGTCTTCTTCATTCCCATGGTTCATAAATCAGTCCCATGGCTTAAATCAGCTTAAATGGGCCTTTAGAAGGGGCAAGAAGGGGTGTTAACCCTGCTGGTATTTTAACGTCGTGTCAACGTTGCCTTCTTCGGTCCCAGCGTTGAGTATCTGTTGGATTTTGTTTTGATTTTTTTCAAATCTAATCAAACGTTGATTGATCAATGTTGTTTGGATGTTGGTATGACTGATATTTTTTATATTTTTCAAGTGTTATTTTTTTTTTGCAAAGTTAAATATATGGTGAGTTAACAACACCATTTCAACCACTGGGTGTTCAACGTTGTTATGACATTGAATTAACGTTCATTCATCAACTGACATTATTTAAACCACATTTAAGCATTTAAAGTCGGTAGAATGCCAGAGTCAGTCTCTGGTTGCCAAAAGATTTACTAGACAATTTCACTATTCAATTCTTTGCCGTTTTATCCACCCAAAACACTTTTACCATGGAGAGAGAGACTAAATCTTTGTTTAATTATCTTAGCATTGTGGTGTAAACAAGGCCTGAAGATCAGACCTGTCTGGGATTGTTGTCAAATTGAATCAAACTTTATTTCAAGAGATATATATACATATGTATATATAGATATACACATTAAAAAATGTATTTATTGAGATTATTGAGGGGTCCTCGCTTTTCTAATTGATAGCTACATTTCTTAGCTGCAATTAGAACTAGCCTAATGAAGCGAGTGTTGACTCTCACATTTATTGGTAAAACCGATAGGTCCCCCAATCAGAGTAGTTACTATTTATCTTATGAAGACGAGATGAGGAGTCATGTAAACCCTATGTATAAGATTAAACTGTAAAAATCGCCTCCTTTCCAAACGTAGTGATGATGTCATCTTTGCCTGGTTTAATCCAGACTAGTGAAAGTTGTTTTGGTATGGAGGTGGTGAAGACGACACCGGAACAGAACCTGCTGTAGACAGCAGACTGTTGTGGCCTATGTTGGTTTTAACGAGTGTGAACGAAAGTTTTTCAGGCAAATTTCAAATGAGGTCCAACACTAAGAATATACATATTTTAACAAGAAAAATGCTGTTTCCAGGTCATGACTCCCTTGCCAAGTTAGTAATAGAAACAAAACGGCAATGCTGCATCTGTCTTTTTTATTTGTCATAAAATACAGATTTATACAATATAATTTAAAACAAAGATCTCTGTTTGTTTCATCAGGTTACTTTACATTTTTATGAATGGTATGAGTGTGTGTTTGGCCATAGACTGCAGTACAAAGGACAGGCTCTTTGCCCCCTGGTTGCGCGCACAACTGCAAATGTTTGTAAATGGGAAACTCATCTATTGAACCCAAGCGGCAACCTCCGGTGGCCAGCAGTGATGCCACCCAGAAATGGACATTTTTTGTAGTTTTCCCTTCATCCGCTAGGGGCTGGCTCCAAGAGCGAGCAAATCCCCATAGACTCCCATGTTAAAAACGCCAACTTCACAGCAGAAATAAACAGGTTTACAGCCTGGTTCAAAAAATCATTTTAGGTTTATTAGGTCAAGTTTACCTTCATGTCAACTGTGAGGGAGGTGAATTTTTTTTATAACTCATGCGTTTAGATGTTATTTATTCTTCAAATTACACATAATTAAGGGCGTGTCCTTATGATTGACATGCGACAGACCGGAAGCTCCGCCTGCCGACCAGAGGCTCCTAGTTAGCTCCTTCTTTGCTCTCAGTAAGGTCTCAGTTTGTTACAGAGTCGCACAACGGCGGTTTTTAGTCAGCGAATTGCAAGTGTAAGCATGTCTTACCTTAACCATGCAGCTTAGGGGGCTTATCTTTGTTAGCTCCTCTTAGTTTCGTGTTAGCTAGGTTAGCGTTTAGCCCAGAGTACGTCAGCTGTCAATCATTTGCCCCGCGGCCGCACTGTGCCCATTTTAGTATTTTCCTGGAGTGACGACGTACGTGATGCGGCAAGATGGCGACGGTAAGACACGCCCAACGGGCTTCACATTTCTCTATTCAGACGAGACCGGATGCTACGTCCAGTAATTATATACAGTCTTTGATTGAACCCTATAGATTAGGAATGGGATGTCACTCAAGCTCATATGTGAGTCAAGGGTGCTGAGCTAATACTTTTGGTAATACAGTGTATATACACACACATATATATAGACTAACACACAGATAATATGAGTATAATCAAGACATGTGGGGCTGATTACAGAGGAGCCAGATCAGGAAATGACATGTGCCACCCATGCCTTCACCCGGGTGCTCAACTAGCCACAAGCCAACAAAACCCTGCCACAGCCCCCCCCCCCACATGGCCCCAATGACAGAGACGTCCCAGCCAGGGTCAACCTCAGCCCCAGGACAAGCGGCCCCCACTGATGAAACATGGTAGATAAGACATCAAAGCATAAAACAGTACAGTAGAGTATAGTTCAGAGTTTGAAAGGTATCAATAATCTGTGGCCATGCTTTCACCCCCACCTCTTTGCCCATTTTGACGAGACGTAACGCTGCAAGATGCCAAGATGGCGACGGTGGGAACCACCCACCGCTTCATTTCAGCTCTTCAGAAACCTACGAGTAGCGTCAGGGACAGTTTGTCCAGATTTTTCTTTCTGTTGAGTTTCTAGAAGGTGAACTATTTATACTAAAAGGCCTTCAGAGGGAAGAAGAATATGTAAATCAGTTTTCACCTCAATGTCACTCTGACCTACTTCCCCACAAGCTAAGTAACTGCTCCCTCATTCAAAGCACGGCGGTTACGGTTGAACTGATGTATGAAAATAGATCAGTTCAACTGATCCATGAGCCATGTTTATGTCATGTTTGGAGGTGTCAGACGTCGCAACATCTCATGGTGTCGTTCCAGCTCGATCAGAGATGTTCAGACACGGTTCTCGCCTCCAGCAGTGACTCCAGACTTCAGAGGAATCAGTTTAATTTTAGCGTAGTGTTGACATCTCTGACGTTTGGCCTACAAAGGAAAGGCCAGACGTGTTGACACATCACAAGTTGACCAATCTGCTGACTGACGGTGACTGCGCTTTCACGGACACCTGAACCTCGTCGTCCGTGACTTAGCTTTAGCTAAACAACAGATAAAGTGGCGATAAGCTGCAGTTTCAACATACATGGTATGATTTTGGTGACAACTCTGAGCAGTTGAGCAAAACTTTTTTGTGGTCAGCGTTCACCCATTGCTTCCTTTGCAGTGCAGTGTGAAAAGAGGAAGTGGTTTGTGAATGCTCAGAAAACAGCTCCCTGTGATTAGCATGAATTTCACTGTGGTTAAGATTTTTTCACAAAGCCGTTCAGCTTCATTTTCAACACCCTGACTTCAAATTAACTTGGAAATCATGTTGCTTTGAGTCATATTACGTTTCTGCGCACTATGGATTATTCAAAGCTGTTTTAGAAAGCTTTGAAATCACTTTCACAAGAAAGGGTAACGCCTCTTCGAGAACCCAGTGAGACACAAAACGGAATACAGTCAAATTCACTTTAAATTTAACAATATTGTGATTACAATGCTGCTTCTTTTGTTAATATTCATAAAGTTAAAACCAAAAAGCACCAGTTAAGTGTTTTCCATTTACTTTTACACTTTTACCTGATTTTTAAAAAGTGTCATCTGCGGGGAGAAAGGTACTGCACGTTGTTATGCATGACAGAATATGGTTCAAAACCTCAGAGTTGCAAAGATGTTTGTCACAACAAAAGGTTTTCACAGTTGGGCTGTCAGATGCACAGAGAGGGAGGGAGTTGAGACACTGTGGTCAGATGGTGAGAGGACGTAGGAGTTCTTTTTCCAGAAAATAATCACCAAACACCCCCTCGGTTTAGTTAAATGTTAAAAAGACTCAGCTGAAATAGATCACAGTGAATGGATTGAATGTTTTTTGGGTTTTTAAAGTTTTGTGTGGGTTGCCCGATCGTTGCCTGAACAGCAACGTCTCCGTTGACTTCTACTTGGCTTAACTGCAGCTGTTATCATTAAAAGTGCAACAACATCAGAAGTGAAAATGAGAGCATTTTGGTGTCCTCTGGAAAGTGTTTATCACAAAAACAGAAGTCTTTATGACCTTTCAGACCCGAGATCTCCCAGTCGGGGAAATTTCCATACGAACCGTTTGTACTAAAACCTCTAATATCATTCTGCTTCTCTTCAGCTGTTACAGAAAAAATGCTGCTCCATGATTTGATAGCATTTACAGCTACAGATGCACCACCTCACTTTTTCCTTTTCATGTTGAAAGTGTGGCTGTTTTCATTTGTGCTTTGTGCCACCTTTGGTCTATATTAGTAACACATATACCAACATTTAGATATCTAAACCAATCTAAACCCTGTTCCCTTAAATAGAGGTTGTGGTTGCACAGATATACTCAGTATGATGGGTTTACAACTTTTGAGTGAGTTTAAAGGTAAAGTCTGTAATTTTCCATCTGAAAATAAATGCTAGACTTGTGTGAGTGAAATCTGGCTCAATCCGCACCTTGGGCTTCTACTCTCGTGTGGCGGTGACTTTTATTTGCAACTGTACAGGCCGTCATTGCGGGTTGCCAGATACAATCTCTGTGTGGCAGTACTATGTTTGGTACAGTTAAGCCCCATTCATACCATAACGGTAAATACAGATACAAACGCTTTCATCCGTATCTGTAGGTTGTTTCGTCCGTCAGTATGTCCGTTGTGAGAGAGCTTATGAATCCGGAGTGCTCCAGATAAAACAGAGCAACACCACCGGGAATCGTGGCAGTAGTACAGAGTCAGAGTTTACAGTTTACCCATTCATGAAAATCAAAGAAGAAGAGCAAGAAGAGGCATTTTAAAATGTCAGAAGTTTAAATAACTTTGGCCACTTTTAAGTGGTCGGACATGCCACCGCTGCATACACTTATCTTTTCTCTGTCTTTTTTGAAGTAGACACAGCAAAACTACTTTCCTGGACTCCAGGAAGAATAAAAACTCCTAATGATCGTTTATGTGGAATCTGTTGACATAAAAAATGATGTAAGTCAAGGATTCATTTCTTTGAGTGGAGTGGAGTTGTGGGTATACTGTAGCCCATTGGCAAAGCTTGACAGAGCTTGACATCAAGCTCTGTACAAGTCACTAAGTGTGCTGCAGCAGGGGAACTCCCAATACCGGCAGGATGCCAGCCCTCGAGGAGCGGAATTGGTGATTCCTGTCCTGTACCAACACACACGTTTTTAATATGAATAAGTGTGAATTCCAGGTGACGACAACTTTAATATGCTGATGACACTGATTTTTAACTAGAGATAGGAAACTTGATGCTTTTTACCAACTCAAAATTTAATAGATTTCAATGAATGAATGAATGAAAAAGTATTTATAAATACTTATATTTATAAATATATAAATATTTTTATTATCTGACATCATTCTGAGGCTGCAATACAATTAACTGAATAATTGATAACAAAAAAGAGAATATACCCACATACATACAGTTACTCAGCTACACGGTATAAAAGAACATGCAAATGCTTTAATTCAGGTTTACTGCCATCCACCCTTTATTTGTGGGGGGAAAAAACTATGCAGTTGTTATTTGTCAGTTCATCACATAAATTCTAACATATTTTTTTTCATTTATCTTTTTTACCCTCGCATCGGTTAGTAGGAATGAGAAAAGGTTATCAAACCAATTGGTTTAAATATTAAAAATTCTAATACTCTTTTTTGTCTTTTACCGTAACTTTTGCCTGCATCTGTGTCTGTTCATTGAGGCATGAGATACAATGAGGTCTGTCCAAATTTCCTTTAACGAATATGTGAGGTTTCCTATACTGTATGCCCCCCCCAATGTTAAACTCATTTCAATGCCCTCTGACTCTGTGTGACTGACTTTTCAACTCCAATGACTCAAAAACCTAATTCTCTGTGGTCAGTGACTCATTTGTACCCACAGGATGAGTACATCTATGTAGGTGTATGTATATATATTGTGCATATGTATAAGGATGTGTGGGTGTAAGTCACATGCAGAATAAGTATGTATATGTTAGGGCTGGAAAAAAAATATCACTGAAATACTGCAATATTTTCATATGCAGATTTCATATCGATATTTAAAAGTGTGATATTGATCTATTTTACCAAGTACACTCACGACATTTCAATAGGCTCGTTCGACTTCGGCTATTTGAGCGCAACTCGGCTGGAAGTGAGGGATTGTGGTCCTGGAGTGTTGCATGCCGGTTAGAAACTTTGTCCGACTTCAGACTGCGCCTGCACTGCACCGGAAAACGTGACCATACCACATGATCATCAAATATAGTCTTCACGAAACTTTTTCATCAAACTTTTTCACATTACTCAAGTAATTTCTGAGTGACAAGATGTGACAGGAAATAACAGCACAGTAGATGTGCTGTCAAATTACCTCACCACCCCGTTATCCTACAGGGAAGGATCAGGGTCACTGAAGAACAAATAAATAAAATTCTGCGGGAAAAAAAAAAGATCAGAACTCTGAGAAAAGTCGTAATTCTGACTTTTTCCCAGAACAAAAAAAAAAAACAGTTTTTGACATATTTTTTCAATTTCTAAAAAAAAGTAAGAAGCGTCTTTCTCTCCCCTATTGCTTTGGACATCCTCCACACTGACTGGGCAGGGAATCCTCTACAGCCGACCTCAACTGGGAAGAGCCATGCCTGCCATCCTTTCTCCCTGCAGTCATGCCAGAGGTATAAGAGACGCCTGCTCACAACCTTCTTCCCATGGGAGTGAAAGTTCAATGAGGATGATCTTATGTATGAAGGAATGCAGTGGGCATGGAAAGTATTCAGATCCCTTTAAAATGTTCACATTTTGTTTCATTGCAGCCATTTGCCAAAATCAAAAAAGTTCATTTTATTTCTCGTTAATTTACACTCAGCACCCCATCTTAACAGAAAAAAACAGAAATGTGGAAATTTTTGAAAATTTATTAAAAAAGAAAAACTGAAATATCTCATGGTCATAAGTATTCAGACTCTTTGCTCAGTACTGAGTAGAAGCATCTTTTGAGCTCGTGCATCCATGAATCTTCTTGGGAACGATCCAACAAGTTTTTCACACCTGGATTTGGGATCTTCTGCGTTCTTACTTGCAGATCCTCTCCAGTTCTGTCAGGTTGGATGGTGAACGGTGGTGTTCAGCCATTTTCAGGTCTCTCCAGAGATGCTCGGTTGGGTTTAAGTCAGGGCTCTGGCTGGGCCAGTCAAGAATGGTCCCAGAGTTGTTCTGAAGTCACTCCTTTGTTATTTCAGCTGTGTGTGAGGGTCATTGTCTTGTTGGAAGGTGAACCTTCGGCCCAGTCTGAGGTCCTGAGCACTCTGGAAGAGGTTTTCTTCCAGGATCTCTCTGTACTTAGCTGCATTCATCTTTCCTTCAACTGCAACCAGTCGTTCGGTCCCTGCAGCTGAAAAACACCCCCATAGCATGATGCTGCCACCACCGCGTTTCACTGTTGAGATCGTATTAGGCAGGTGATGAGCAGTGCCTGGTTTTCTCCACACATACCGCTTAGAATTAACTCCAAAAAGTTCAATCTTGGTCTCATCAGATCAGAGAATCTTATTTCTCACAGTCTGGGAGTCCTTCATGTGTTTTTTGGCAAACTTTCATATTGTGGCACTTGACAGTCCTGTCACTATGCCTCCGAGTGATCATGTGTCCTGGATACTTGGCCACAGGGATATCCGTTTGGCTGAATGGTCAGCGCGCATGACTCTCACCTGGAAGGCTGGGGATCAAATCCTACCTGGGCCCTCCGTTGTGTACCTTGCCATTATACTGTATGTCTTGCTCTGAGGACAGGCTTCCGTCGGGCCACTCTGCCATAAATCCCTGACTGGTGGAGGCTGCAGTCATAGTTGACTTTGTGGAACTTTCTCCATCTCCCTACTGCATCTCTGGAGCTCAGCCACAGTGATCTTTGGGTTCTTCTTTACTTCTCTCACCAAGGCTCTTCTCCTATGATTGCTCAGTTTGGCTGGACGGCCGGGTCTAGGAAGAGTTCTGGTCGTCCCAAACTTCTTCCATTTAAGGACTATGGAGGCCACCGTGCTCTTAGGAACCTTTAGTGCTGCAGAAATTCTTTTGTAATCTTGTCCAGATCTGTGTCTCACCACAATTCTGTCTCTGAGCTCCTTGGACAGTTCCTTCCACCTCATGATTCTCATTGGCTCTGACATGCACTGTGAGCTGGAAGGTCTGATATAGACAGGTGTGTGCCTTTCCAAAGCAAGTCTAATCAGTTTAATTAAACACAGCTGGACTCCTATGAAGGAGTAGAACCATCGCAAGGAGGATCAGAAGAAATAGACAGCCTGTGAGTTAAATATGAGTGTTGCTGCAAAGGGTCTGAATACTTATAACCATGTAATATTTCAGTTTTTCATTTTTAATAAATTTGCGAAAATTTTTACATTTCTGGTTTTTTTGTCAAGATGTGGTGCTGAGTGTACATTAATGAGAAATGAAATGATTTTTTATTTTATTTTAGCAAATTGCTGCAATGAAAAAAGTGTGAAAATTTTAAAGGGGTCTGAATACTTTCTGTACCCACTGTAGATTAGACAGATTACTGTTCTCCTCTGCAATAAAATTTTTGGTGGGGCAAATGCACCTGTCTCCAATATTGGACACACACACACACACACTCTGTCTCCCCGGCCTAGCGCTCAAACATCCATGGACACACCTGCCGTTCCACTAAAACTGATTTACAAAAGGAAAATCAGCCATTTATTGTCAGTAAAGAGTGACAGATCAACCTTTCTGAAAAAGGAGATATTTATTTTTCTTTCTCAACACATTAAAATTAAATATAAATGCAACCAAGCAGAATTAGTGAATGACATTCATTCAACAGTGTAATGCTGGAAAACATGACTATACAGTAAAGTTGTGCAAATGTAACTGTTTCTTCTGCATATGATGAATGAAAACTCAACACAACACAGCTAACACGATGAACTGGTGATGAACACAGGAGCATGGGTACAGGAAAAAAAGGATAAAACCGATAAATTCTACTAAAGAAAACAAGACAGACATCACAGATCAGAAATGAAAGAACAGACTACCCTTAAAAAACAAGAACTAAACCAAAAACCCACATATCATAACACAACTAACACACTGACCAAGCATCAACATGTGACTGAACGGAAATATGAGCAGCTCGTCTTCTGTTTCTGATGTTCCGTCTCTTTTTAGGCATAAAATGATATTTTATACCAACAATACTAATTGAAGTGAAGGAGATACTGACACGGAAAATGAAAGTAGTTCAACTAAAACAGAACATCTAAGTTTCACAAATAAAAAACTTCAATAAAACCAGTTCACAGTTTCTAACAAACCCAGTTTAATCCTGAACCACTTCATACTGGTCTAACACCAGCTTCGGCTAAAAGTGAGTCCATCCGAGACTTCCTCATACGGCAGATTATTTCTGAACTTCCTGAACTCAGTCAAGAACATTAAAGACTCGTCAAGTTTCTGGATTTTCACAGACTTTCATCAGTAAGCAGATGAAGCCTCCATAAAGACGTCTTCTTTCCAGAACGTCCACCTTCTCCAGGTACCGCCCACCGGTCCAGGTGTTCGTCAGCACCGAGGCAGAGGATGCTGAGCCTTGTAGTAGATACACTCCACAGATAGAGGTGAGGGCAGGTGGATCTCTTCATACTGAAACACAGCAGAATACTTTGTTAGGGTGTAGTACTACTGGTAGTACTGTAAGCAGTACCAGTAGAAGTCCTTCCTGCTGAGGTGTCGGCAGGGATCAGTCTGACAGGAACTGGAGCCAGAAGTCTGACAAGAACTGGTTCAAGGGGGTTTCTAGAGTCAGAGATTGCAGGCTTGGTGGTTGGAGCTGTGTTAGACTGCAGCAGCAGCACGTGGTGGAGATAAGACCAGAGTTCAACCACCATCTGCAGCAGATGCAGCAGGTGTCTCAGAAGATGCTTCTCTATTCTCTTCTAACTCTAAACAGCTGCTGTCAGCTGAACAGTGCCGAGACACAAGATGATTCACTTATGTGTCCAGTGCATCTGCGGTTTCCTTAAAGGAGCCCTATCATGAAAAATGGACTTTTAAGAGCTTTTCAGCATGTCAGTGTGTTATTTCCTCATCAAGAAATGATTTAAATCGTTATTTTTCTTCATTCATGCATATTTGAGTAATCTACATGAATATTTAAACCAAGCGCTACCTCCCTGCAAACGGCTGACTACCCACCGCGTTACGTATGAACGTGGCACCAATCACGAAAGTCCAAATGCGCACGCTCAGTATCGTAGCAAGACGCCCTCTGTTGAACAGAAACTCAGAGAATCCTATCCACACTCTCTGAGGAAGAAACTAACACCTGCAGGAAGATTTCCTCAGAGACAAGCAGCCATCAGCTAACAGACGTTTGATCCAGAGTTCAGGAGAATTTTCTTCCTTTTTTTTTTCTTTTTTTTTTAAGCTCTAGAGGACAGCAAGTTGGGAAAAATGCAGTTACGTTCAGCGTGGTTATGTTCAGCGTGGGAGTTTATTTGTTGTACTGGATGAATCGACTTGCCAGAAGTGGTTGGATTATAACTTCAGGAGCAGGGAAAAAAAAACTCAACTTTGCGTGTGAACTTCACTCCTGACAACTTCATGAATCTCGACAGTAAAGTGTTTTTTTCTCTGGGATTACTTCTGAAACCTGGCGCAGTTCCTACTATAAAAACGCGCATGGACAGACAACAACACTGGTGAGTCAACACATCTGTCAGCTCAATGCTAACTGTTAGGCTATGATTTGTTCGCTAATTTACCTACTTGTCAGGGGTCTCTGTGGTACTTCTGTGGTACTGCGTGTACTTCAAACTCCATATCAGACTCTGGGTCGAGCGCATCACAGCTCCATAACAGGCTGGTCTGTTTTATCCCGTCGATCGGAGTCCGATTATCCATCAATGTTTACAAGATCCATGTGAGTGCTGCTTAGCTCAGCGCTAACTGTTAGCCTATGATTTGTTCGCTGAGTTACTTGCTTGTCAGGGGTCTCTGTGGTACTTCTGTGGTACTGCGTGTACTTCAAACTCCATATCAGACTCTGGGTCGAGCGCATACAGCTCCATAACAGGCTCGTCTGTTTTATCCCGTCGATCGGAGTCCGATTATCCATCAATGTTTACAAGATCCATGTGAGTGCTGCTTAGCTCAGCGCTAACTGTTAGCCTATAATTTGTTCGCTGAATTACTTGCTTGTCAGGGGTCTCTGTGGTACTTCTGTGGTACTGCGTGTACTTCAAACTCCATATCAGACTCTGTGTCGAGCGCATACAGCTCCATAACAGGCTGCTCTGTTTTATCCCGTCGATCGGAGGAATTATCCATCAATGTTTACTACTAACATCCACATGAGAGCTGCCGGTGCCGGTGCTACAGACAATTCTGTGACCCTTCAGAATAAGTGTCTCTTCCGGGGCGACGTCATGAAATGGGCGTAAAACGTGCTGCAATTGGTCGAGAGCTCCGCGGTTCAGTACAGTCAGCCATCTTACTTCCGTGTTGGAAATTAGATGCATCGAAAAACTAATATTTAACACCAAATTAGTTTCTATAGTAACGATGGGAACATATCTAGCTTATAAATGCCTGTATTTGACTTTTGGAACATTTGAAAAGCATGATACAGCTCCTTTAAAGGAGTGATGACATAACAGTTAAAAACTAGTTTATGTTGTTGGCATTACTTTATATGTAAATACTCCAAAGAAAAAAACGGCATTTTTTACAGCGGAGTATTGTTTTGAAACGCCAGACCTCACTTCCTCAGTAATACAGTTGGGTCCGGTGATGATATGGAGCTTTACCCGGAGACCACGTTGACTTCATTTTGATTGGCTACACCTTATTTGGCTATGACCTTATTTGGAGAATCTAGGTCAAGCTGCGGTCGGAGTTTGCTAAAGGCTAACTGCTAGCAACATGGGCAGTTCAGACAGTGTGAGCTACGTTTATCAGACAAGACAGCATTTAGAAAATAAATAAACTTACAGGTAATGACAAGGTTGTGGCCCCCTCCCTCAGTGTTGCTGCAGAAGTTTGCTTTTAAATCCATTTGTTTGAAAATCCAGACCTGACTGCACAGAAGTTACTACTAGCTCCATACACGAAGCTGAATCAGACAGGGAGGGGAGGGGGGGAGCGGACGGTGCATAAACCGTTAGGAGAGAGAGGGGGGGCGGTCCGTGTACCTCGCGGCCATTCGTTTTTCGTTTTGATATCAAAAAACGAAAAACGAGAATCCAACCTATTTCCGATTTTCGTTTGGAAGAAAATAAACAAAAAACGGGAAACGAGTCATCTCCCGTTTTTCGTTTTGAAATCGGAAATCGAAAAACGGAAAACGAACCGTTATCTGATTTTCTATTACAGGTTTATTTTTTACAAAGTCGGGAAATAAAAAACAACCAAAATTCATTTCTCAATCTTGCTTTGGCTTGAACCGGAAGAGCATTCTTCTTCTGCTGCTGCTGCTGAAACTACCCTGCGGCGTATGGACCAATCACCTGGCTTTGTTCGCTCACACCCACCTCCACCTGCTGCCAAGGGGTTCGGCTGCTACAGCTACAGCTTGCCTCGGGAAATAATGGTTGATTCGTGCTTTTGATGTTCTGATCAACATTCCAGGATGGGATTTAATTTTCTAGTTCGCCAGCTGATCCTGAACGACGAGCTAAATGTGATGCTGCTATGAAACGTGATAACTGGAGGCCATCCGAGAGTTCTCGGCTGTGCAGCAGCCTGGTAGCAGCACTTTCTCAGTGGTAAGTTTCCTGCTAATTCTGTTTTGTTCGCTTTCCAAGTATATTTTAGGTGAGCTGGTCTGAGTTAATTTAAAATGACGATAATGCATCACTAAAATGCAGCAAACCGCGGTTGTTTTAACGTTGTTACGACCAGATGCTTCACGTTTGTCGGTTGTACAAAACACGTCTGACGAAGGCATATTGTGTGTGTGTGTGTGTGTGTGTGTGTGTGTGTGTCCCAGGTAAACAGGTGACAACCCGCTGTCCCCAGCCGATGTGCCGTCCATCTTCGTGTTTGTCTGCGATCCAGAGGAAAGAAGAACCAGGGAAGATCTGGAAACGTTTGCAAGGACAACAAGCTAACGAGAGTTTTCAGTTCTCAGTACAAATAAAAACTTACAGACTTTTATTGTCCTTTATGGTGTCAATAAACTAAACATAAACAGCTGCTTCCTCTCAGTTATTGTAACGTTAGCTAAATATGTCGGGACGTCCCGAATGTTTACATGGTGTTAATGTTATCTGGCTCTGCTGTTTTCATCTTTTACATGAAGAGGAAATGGCCTACTTTGTCTGGGACACTTCACAGCTGACAGTCTGATGCCGTCCTGCACCAGATATTTACATGCAGAAACATCTGATGACTTCTAGATTTTATTTCTCCTCCGGTGAAGTGCAATTTTCGACTGATGTGGTTGTAAATGTCATGGTAGCAGGCAGCAATATCTCCGTCTGTTGGCAGTTTTGAAGGTTTGTAAACAAGGATTTGGGATAATCGTAAGGGTCTTGAGCACTAACAAAGGCAATTTCTTTAATTTATCAAAATATACCTGTCTGATCTGCCCACATAAAAGCTGAATTGGCTTTGAAAGAGCAAAATCTTCCAGCACCGTCCACCCTAAACGAGAGCCTGCATCAAGTCACTCCACAGCTGTTGCAGTCGCGCGCTCTCTCTCTCTCGTTTTAAAATAAACTTTAATAGACTAATAAATTGTCCTACAAACTATGAAAAGTAGTGTAACATGGGGAGATGACTTCAAATGGTATTAAGCACATGTATCAGAAGTGTATAGGAGCCATATTAGGCGATTGGATATTCATTCATTAGGTGACAGGTGACGCGCAGCATCAGCACCTGGGTGGTGGGTGTGTCTAAGCTCCTCAACAATGTTTGAGGTGCACCTCCTGACTCACAGAGATTGTTAGGATGAGGGAGTGGGATGAGCCGGGCGGTAGTCCTAATTTCTGTTTACCGCGTATTATTTTTTTGTGCAGTCCGTTAGTCTAACGCTTTAGTCTTTGATTAAGCTGGACATTTGAATCCGCTGAATCAAAGGGAATAAACGTCATCGCTTTGACAGAAGTGCTTTGGAGTTGTTCCCTGGAACACGCGTGTCTGATAGATAACCCTAAGTTTAGCCCACAGAGGTTCTTTAGTTCCGTTTTGCCGCAATAATAAGAGAACCCATTCAGTTCAATAATTAACATACGGATCCGGTTTGTCAATGACTGGCTTAGTTTTGATACCATTTTTGTTATTTATGTAATTTTTAAGGGTTTAATATGGATTAATGCAGAAAACGTGTAAAGCTGGGCTGGAGTCCGACCATCTCTTTTGTTTAGGTGGAATTTACCCAAAAGCAAAAGTACAGCTTTCTCTCAATCGTCATATCGTTTTCATAGAACCATTTCTACAATCTTCCTCATATATATTTCCACATAGCCTATCAGTCCGAAATATTAGAGTGTAGCCTACACATAAAATGCCAGATGGGTGCATAGTCCCAGCCAGGTTAGGTTTCTGCCACCCATGCGGGATGTAACCAAAGACTGAAAAAAGTAAAGTATTTCCTCTTCATGTAAAAGATGAAAACAGCAGAGCCAGATAACATTAACACCATGTAAACATTCGGACGTACGTCCCGACATATTTAGCTAACGTTACAATAACTGAGAGGAAGCAGCTGTTTATGTTTAGTTTATTGACACCATAAAGGACAATAAAAGTCTGTAAGTTTTTATTTGTACTGAGAACTGAAAACTCTCGTTAGCTTGTTGTCCTTGCAAACGTTTCCAGATCTTCCCTGGTTCTTCTTTCCTCTGGATCGCAGACAAACACGAAGATGGACGGCACATCGGCTGGGGACAGCGGGTTGTCACCTGTTTACCTGGGACACACACACACACACACACACACACACACACACACACACACACACACACACACACACACACACAATATGCCTTCGTCAGACGTGTTTTGTACAACCGACAAACGTGAAGCATCTGGTCGTAACAACGTTAAAACAACCGCGGTTTGCTGCATTTTAGTGATGCATTATCGTCATTTTAAATTAACTCAGACCAGCTCACCTAAAATATACTTGGAAAGCGAACAAAACAGAATTAGCAGGAAACTTACCACTGAGAAAGTGCTGCTACCAGGCTGCTGCACAGCCGAGAACTCTCGGCTGGCCTCCAGTTATCACGTTTCATAGCAGCATCACATTTAGCTCGTCGTTCAGGATCAGCTGGCGAACTAGAAAATTAAATCCCATCCTGGAATGTTGATCAGAACATCAAAAGCACGAATCAACCATTATTTCCCGAGGCAAGCTGTAGCTGTAGCAGCCGAACCCCTTGGCAGCAGGTGGAGGTGGGTGTGAGCGAACAAAGCCAGGTGATTGGTCCATACGCCGCAGGGTAGTTTCAGCAGCAGCAGCAGAAGAAGAATGCTCTTCCGGTTCAAGTCAAAGCAAGATTGAGAAATGAATTTTGGTTGTTTTTTATTTCCCGACTTTGTAAAAAATAAACCTGTAATAGAAAATCAGATAACGGTTCGTTTTCCGTTTTTCGATTTCCGATTTCAAAACGAAAAACGGGAGATGACTCGTTTCCCGTTTTTTGTTTATTTTCTTCCAAACGAAAATCGGAAATAGGTTGGATTCTCGTTTTTCGTTTTTTGATATCAAAACGAAAACGAATGGCCGCGAGGTACACGGACCGGGGGCGCTGTTTACTTGATAGTGTGCTCTTATTGGAGCAATTAAATTACGTAGAATGATAGAACTACGTAGAATGATAGGCTGCTGTCTGATTCAACCGTTTCTGAGCAGAGAGACAAAGCTGACAGACCATAAACAGGAACTTTGATTCTCACTCTGGACATTCACATGGCCTCATCAGTGCACAACAGATCATATTATACACCCAAAACCCCAGAAAAGTGAAATTTGATGTCATGGCACCTTTAAGTAACTAGTCTATCTGGTCATTAGTACTCGGAATGCACCAGTATCACAACTTTTCAAACGGAGTACAAGTACTTGCATTTGAATTAGTGATGGGATGTTCGGCTCTTTTCAGAGAGCCGGCTATTTTGACTCCTGAGCGGCTCTTAAAGGAATAGTACACCCACAGAATAATATAACTCTATTTTCCACTTACCCTCATGCTGAGCAAGACTCTGGAGCACTTTTTTAATATCTTAAATGCAGCTGATGATCAGGACGGCCTTTCGTTATCCACTGACTTTCATATAATGGAGTTCGCCGGGGCTCGACCCAAAAAGGTCCATAAAAGTCCAGAAAAACTTGTCAATTTTCCTCCATACTGCTCGTCCAATGTAATCCAAGTGTCCTGAGTGGGTAGCGTCCAGAATTTACTCCAAATGACATCATTTAGTATATTTTTAGAGCCTAAACAGTTCTATATCCTTTTTCCTGCAAGCGCGCCGAAGCGCGTTCGCATACTACGAAAGCCTTGGTGTGCAGAGCCTACTCTGCCGATAATGAGAGCGTAGAAGAAGAAATTCGCTGTTTGCATTGTGCTAAGAGCGCCAGACAAACCGGGACAAACACAGGAGGGGCTAGATATTTTTTTGTGGACTTTTATGGACGTTTTTGGCTCAGGCGCTGGAGACCTCCATTATTTGAATGTCGGCAGAAAACAAGAAGCTTCCCAGATCTCCAGCTGCATTTGAGATATCAAAAAAGTGCTTCAGAGTGTTGTTCAGCATTGGGGTGAGTAGAAAATGAAGGCCCATCATTCTTTGGGTGTACTATTCCTTCAATTTAGGATCTTTTGTAGTCGTATATTTCACTTAAACTTTGCAAAAATCGAATGGTTTGTGTGTTGAAAACATTTTTAAATTCAGTGTTTTTATGAGAAGCCTTAAAATTGTATGTATTTATTCTATCTTCATACTTTTTAATTACTTATTTACTTATTTGATGGGCCAGTGCACATTAATGAACATTTGCAGTTACAGATGTAAACATGTTGAATTATAGCTAACATGCTTATGTACACACTTGTAGTCTGTAGGCAGGTGAAGAAAAGACAATACAATAAACTGCAGCCAGATGCTGCTTTACTTTCTGGTGTCACTTCAAGTTATATTACAGGACAACGCGATGCACTCACACACACTCCTCAACTCTGCTGTCTTCACTTGCAGTGAAACATCTATTCTCCTCTGTCTTCACAAAATGGTACAAGCCTAAAAGCTGACATGTCACTGGCTGCATGGCCTCTATACTGGTCAATCAAAAAAAATTTCCACAATCTCCTAAAAGAACTGAGAGCCAGCTCTTCTGGGCATGACACATCACCAATCTGAACACTTGCTGATATTGAGTACTGATATGAGTGCTCATAAAACCCATCAAGGTCACTGGGAAGGATACCAGAATGTAGACCAGGATGTCAAATGTGACGACTAAGTGCGACTGTGTGGTGAATCAGATAACTATTTTTCCTGAGGACGAAAAAGAAAAGATAGTTTTGATATTTGCATTCTGATTTAATTTGTGTGGTTCTGAGTTGCATGTATTGAACATTTTCAATAAAGGCATATGCCACTCCTGGGTAAAATTTAGCCTCCCCCCGCAGCCCCCTGAGTTGGACAAGTGGGCAGAAGCGTTTTCTAACCGACCCAGTCATTCTCTGAATCTGGCAGCACTGACTTTAGCTTAGTTTAGGATAGTTGCTGTAATCTGGTGTATCCAACTAGCACCACTTGGTGAAAGAGAACTAATTAACTCAAGATTTTTTTCAAATTACATTGCATGACCTCACATTCTGATTGAGTACAAACAAGAAGCCGATTTCACATTAAAGGACTGACTAGGAAGCATTCAATAGGGGAACTGTATGTACAGGCCAATCACAGGCGAAGCACAACGGATAGTAGCAATGGCAACACGCTGGGTCGGCTAAAAAAACGCTTCAGCCCACGTGTTCAACTTAGGGGACTGTGGGGGGAGGCTCAATTTCACCCAGGGGTGGCATATGCCTTTAAGTTCCCGGTTGTTTGTGTTGACCTAAACTTTTCCATGTCCACTTGCTTCAAAAGAGTAGTTGAACCTTTTATACATTACATCCAATTTTTTGGGTGAAATTCCCCAATTAGGGTTGTTTTTAGTCACTGTGACACTGCTTCCCATTGCGATGACTAGGTTGTACCTCTTCTCTACTTCCCATTGCGATGACTAGGTTGTACCTCTTCTCTACTTCCCATTGCGATGACTAGGTTGTACCTCTTCTCTACTTCCCATTGCGCTGACTAGGTTGTACCTCTTCTCTGCGTAGTTCTGCGTGTGTTTGTGTGTGTTTGTATGATCTGAGGATATTTAAGCCACCTGCAGGTCCTCCTGTAGGGGATTGCTTGTTTTGTTTTCCAACAGAGAGCCTTGGTTGTTTAGGGATCGCGGTACAGATGTACCAGTGAACTGTGTAAGTGGATTCATGTTTTCTCTCCTCTCTCTCTTCCTCTTCCTTACTCCTCTCTCTCTGTTTCACTTTCTATCATTACCTCTGTTAACTTTCATTTCTCCCTTGTCAGGCCCAGCAGTATGAAATGGAATGGTGTAATAGACAAATGTTTAAATAAAGAAATAAAATGAATAAACATGATATCAAGTGGAGCCTTATATTCATAAAGCTCCGCTTGATAAAGCAAAACTGTTCAACAGAATAAAGCAATCAGATTTCCATTCTGCTTGCTTCGATGCTGGACAGGACAAGTAAGGAAGAAAAAAAAAAAAAAAAAAAAAAAGGGTTGTTTTTAGTAATAGGATAAAGTGGTTTTCATCCGTGACAAGTTACCCAGGTAAGATTCTCTAATCAAAATCAGATTCTTTAAATGGCATGTGTTTTAACTTTTTGTTTTTCTGTGTTTAGAGTTTCAATTCCACAGATTAATCTCTTTGTATTAATGAATGTATTTTGGTATCCAGTTCTACAGTACTGTGACACTTTTGGGAACTGAGCAAGTACATGCCCATCGTATTGGGCATCGCTAATTTAGAGGTTGGAAACACGATGCTCACAGTACCAGCATGTGTAGCCTATCAGTAGCTTGCGTATTATCCCCTTCAGTGTTCCAGAGAGTACTGTGGTAGTCCAACATCCCTAATAGACACATTTGTTGGAATTGGTTCTGCTGCTCCTGCATGAACCCTGAAACGCTAAAAAAAAAAGATTTTTCTACCAAATATGTCTACTGGTTGTCCTGCAGACTCCAGCTTGGTCTCATCAGGTGATCATATAAACCACTGGTGCTGGTTACTTTCACCTCTGTTCTACTTCAGGGGTGGGCAGCTCCGGTCCTCGAGGGCCAGCATCCTGCAGGTTATCAGGAGTTTCTCTGCACACCTGAATCAAATCAATGGGTAATTGTGCAGAACTTGATGTAAAGCTCTGCACAAGTCACAAGGTGTGTTGCCACAGAGAAACTCCTGACACCTGCAGGTAGGGCTGCTTGATTATGGAAAAAATCACTATCACAATTATTTTGGTAAATATTGGAATTGCGATTATTGAAACGATTTCTTTTTGTTAAACAATGCATTTATTCAGCATTTCTCTCTGTCCAAAAACATTTTGTTATTGATAATGTAAACAAAACACAACACACCTCCTTCCCTCTTCAGCTTTGTGAATGCAGGGTGTAGCAGGGCTGTGCGGAAAGGAATGTATTACGCATGCACTTTTCTTTCAGAAATTGTGTAAAGAAAAATGGCACATAAATTGTTTCAACTAGGTTATATGATTTTTTTAGATTATTTGACATGAAAATTGAAATCAGGATTAAATTTTGATTAATTGCACAGTCCTACCTGCAGGGTGCCGGCCCTGGAGGACCGGAGTTGCCCACCCCTGATCTACAGGACAACATGATGCTGCTGAGACGTGTCTCTCTAATTGGCTGTTCAGTGAAATGCTACTAATACTAACAGCAAGCTGAGTATTCAGCTCAGACCAGATGTGAAAACACGAACCTCCAGCAGCAGCTATGGTTTTATTGTTTTCTGTACCAGAAACATGAATGACGAAGAGCTGTTTACCTGTGGAGTCTCCATCATCTCTGGGACCTCAGGGCTGAAATCTGGAGGGTCATTCTTCCTGCAGCTTTTCATCCTCCAACACACACAGATCACACCTGGAACAGATCATCATGAGTCCCTGCAATGGAAAACTAACACACCTGGACATTCATAGTATAGTTAACATTATAGTTCTGGTTTAGGTTTTTGTTGCTAGTGCATGTACTGACCTCCTGGTGTCAGACAGACCCCTAAAAGTCTATCCTGTTGTTTTCATGAGGCTGTAAATCTGTGGTAATGGTCTACCAACAGGACGTGGATTTACATGGAGTGCAGAATTATTAGGCAAATGAGTATTTTGACCACATCATACTCTTTATGCATGTTGTCTTACTCCAAGCTGTGTAGGCCAAAAGCCTACGACCAATTAAGCATATCAGGTGATGTGCATCTCTGTAATGAGAAGGGGTGTGGTCAAATGGCATTAACACCCTATATCAGGTGTATTAGGCAAACAGAATTATTAGGCAACTTCTTTTCCTTTGGCAAAATGGGTCAGAAGAGGGACTTGACAGGCTCCGAAAAGTCAAAAATAGTGAGATATCTTGCAGAGGGATGCAGCACTCTTAAAATTGCCAAGCTTCTGAAGCGTGATCATCGAACAATCAAGCGTTTCATTCAAAATAGTCAACTGGCTCACAAGAAACGTGTGGAAAAGCCAAGGCGCAAAATAACTGCCCATGAACTGAGAAAAGTCAAGTGTGCAGCTGCCAAGATGCCACTTGCCAGCAGTTTTGCCATATTTCAGAGCTGCAACATCACTGGAGTGCCCAAAAGCACAAGGTGTGCAATACTCAGAGACATGGCCAAGATAAGAAAGGCTGAAAAACCACCACCACTGAACAAGACACACAAGCTGAAACATCAAGACTGGGCCAAGAAATATCTCGACTGATTTTTCTAAGGTTTTATGGACTGATGAAATGAGAGTGAGTCTTGATGGGCCAGATGGATGGGCCCGTGGCTGGATCGGTAAAGGTCAGAGAGCTCCAGTCCGACTCAGACGCCAGCAAGGTGGAGGTGGGGTACTGGTATGGGCTGGTATCATCAAAGATGAGCTTGTGGGGCCTTTTCAGGTTGAGGATGGAGTCAAGCTCAACTCCCAGTTCTACTGCCAGTTTCTGGAAGACACCTTCTTCAAGCAGTGGTACAGGAAGAAGTCTGCATCCTTCAAGAAAAACATGATTTTCATGCAGGACAATGCTCCATCACATGCATCCAAGTACTCCCACAGCGTGGCTTGCAAGAAAGGGTCTAAAAGAAAAAAAAACTAATGACATGGCCTCCTTGTTCACCTGATCTGAACCCCATAGAGAACATGTCATCCCTCATCAAATGTGAGATTTACAAGGAGGGAAAACAGTCCACCTCTCTGAACAGTGTCTGGGAGGCTGTGGTTGCTGCTGCACGCAATGTTGATGGTGAACAGATCAAAACACTGACAGGATCCATGGATGGCAGCTTTTCAGTGTCCTTGCAAAGAAAGGTGGCTATACTAGTCACTGATTTGTTTTTGTTTTGTTTTTGAATGTCAGAAATGTATATTTGTGAATGTTGAGCTGTTATATTGGTTTCCCTGGTGAAAAGAAATAATTGAAATGGGTATATATTTGTTTATTGTTAAGTTGCCTAATAATTCTGTTTGCCTAATACACCTGATATAGGGTGTTGATGTCATTAGACCACACCCCTTCTCATTACAGAAATGCAAATCACCTGATATGCTTAAAGGGTAGTAGGCTTTCGGCCAATAAAGCTTGGAGTAAGACAACATGCATAAAGAGTATGATGTGGTCAAAATACTCATTTGCCTAATAATTCTGCCCTGTAGATGAAAAGCATATTTGTCGGTACAAAATGAAAAAACTGTTTCAAAGCAGTGGTTTACACTGTTCAGCCTCACTAAATTAAAGGGGAATTTAGCTTTTTTTTAACCTGGGGTCTGTTTTCATATGACTTTTCAGTGAGTGATGGAGAAAGGAATTTTCCAGATAGCTCCAGTATTTATCCGGGCAGGCAGCCCAACTGTTGATAAGTATGGGATAACTGGTCACCGCGTCTAAGTTCGTACAAAAAACATGCTTTTTTTTTCACACTGAAGGGCTCGGATAGTCTCAACGAGTGTCCGACAACATACTAGAGAGGAGAAATAAACCAAAGTATCTACATTACCTGGCAATCGCTATTTGTTTTGGTGTCTGTGTGCAGTGTTTTGACGAGAGATGTCGCGCGATTTTGGAACAAGATTTGGGGCCAATTCCAATTCCTATCTTAAAGACACACAACGGAACTTTTAGCAGTTTTCTCAGTGACGCGCCCCCTATCGGCGGCTAAACTAGCATCCATCTTGTTTGTACCTGTACTGTAAGCTCACTCCAGCCAGTAAAAGACAGTCTTATCTTGACTCTTGTTCTGTCCCTTCCTCTGTTTCTTTTCCTCTCTTCCTCCGATGATGTTTCCTTGCGTTTCTTTACCGAATTCGACATGATGCGCATTCAAAACACCCGCGATGTTGATCCCTGGTTTACATCCGGTTGCTAGTGAGTGACGCGGTGCTGCAACCAATAGTTGGCTGCAACGTCACAGTCGCGTCCCGGATGGGAATCTTACATAGTGCTGTTTCTGAGCCCCGGGACGCCTCTGGGCATTGACGGCTCGAAAATGCGCAAAATGAATGTTGGTGTGACATCAAAACGAGTCAGAAACACAGATTTTTAAGGTCTAAAAGTTACGTTGTGTGTCTTTAACCCTCAAGCTCAACCCTCAATCTTAGTAGCCCTCAAAACCAAGTGTTAAGGGCTATTTTGTGACTTAGAAATGGGACAGCCCTTACGTGCAGATATGTCTTCAAGCTATGGGGGGCAGCATTACGCCAAATCGGTGTTCAGTCTGTCAATTCAGAAGAAGGAGAAGGAGGAGGAAGCATTTACTTTATTTGCATGTATTTGCATTGTTAACCCTGTCTATTTAATCATCAGCCACAAATGCAGCTATCATTGACGGGTCCATCAGGTCTGTGTTTTTGAAATTGTTGTGGACAATCTGTCAATTATTCCTTCTGTTAGAATTTTCAAACAAATAGTCTGTATAAATAACATCACCATGGACATATTCAGCTGTTACCGCATAACACAGCTTATTGAAAGGTAAACACCAGGTATAACTATCGTTAGATAAGTCTGCAGCTACGGGAGATGACATTACCCCGGTTGTCTTATACCATTATCAGCACAAGCTTTTTACACAGGCTGTTATCTTGATAAAACGACATTAGCACTGAGAAAAATGACCATTTTGTAACGTTAACCAACTTAAATGATAGCAACATGGCTTGACCGCACCGGCCGCTATTGACAAAATATCGTAAAATAAATATTATGCAAAAATGAGGTAACTAATCCATAACATTGGCCTAAACTAAGATAATGCAATGGTTTTTCTTATATTTATATCTCCATTAACAAAGAAAATACTTAAGATTTGTAGCTCGCCTTCTTTGCCGCTTGCATTCTGGGTAGCCCTTACTCACAAGGGTGGTGCCAGAGAATCTCAGTATTGAGGGCAATTCAGTCTCAAACTTGCCCCTCAATGTTCTCAGAATCGGGACAGCACATGCACTTTGGGGGGGAGTGCGCATGTTTGAGATTGAGGGTTAAGGCAGGAATTGGAATTTACCATTGATATTCAGCATCTCGGGATTTGGACACAGACATAAAAACAAATAGCGATTGGCAGGTAATGTAGGTACTTTCGTTCATTTCTCTTCTCTAGTATGTTGTCGGACACTCGTTGAGACTATCTGAGCCCTTCAGTGTGGAGAAAAAGCAGGTGCGGGGGCCAGTTGCCCCATACTTATTATTAGCTGGGTCAGTAAGCTGCTGCTATGCTGCCTGTTCGGCTAAATACTGGAGCTATCTGGAAAATTCCTTTCTCCATCACTTACAGCTGTGTGAAAAGGTTTTTGCCCCCTTCCAAATCTCTTACTTTTTTGCATGTTTGTCACACTTAAAATTTTCAGATCATCAAACAAATTTTAATGTGAGTCAAAGAAAACACAAGTAAACAGAAAATGCAGTTTTTGAATGAAGATTTTTATTAGTGAGGGGGAAAAAAATCCAAACCTCCATGGTCCTGAGTGAAAGTGATTGCCTGCCCCCCCCCTCAATTTCTCTATCCACACCAAGGTTGGATTACTGCCACACCTGTTCTCAATCAAGAAATCACTTAAATAGGACCTGCCTGACGAAGTTTAGTAGACCAAAAAGATCCTCAAAAGCTAGACATCATGATGCGATCCAAAGAAAAATTCAGTAAAAAATGAGAAACAAAGTAATTAAGATCTATCAGTCTGTAAAAGGTTACAAAGCCATTTCTAAAGCTTTGGGACTCCAGCGAACCACAGTGAGAGCCATTATCCACAAACGCCGAAAACATGGAACAGTGGTGAACCTTCCCAGGAGTGGCCGGCCGACCAAAATTACCCCAAGAGCACAGTGACAACTTATTCAAGAGGTCATAAAAGACCCCAGAACAACATCCAAGAACTGCAGGCCTCACTTGCCTCAATTAAGGTCATTGTTCATGACTCCACCATAAGAAAGAGACTGGGCAGAGTTCCAAGACCAAAACCACTGCTGAGCAAAAAGAACGTAAAGGCTCGTCTCAGTTTTGCCAGAAAGCATCTTGATGATCCCCAAGACTTTTGTGAAAATACTCTGTGGACTGACGAGACAAAAATTGAACTTTTTGGAAGGTGTAGGTCCCATTACATCTGGCGTAAAAGTAACACGGCATTTCAGAAAAGAAACATCATAACAACAGTAAAATATGGTGGTGGTAGTGTGATGGTCTGGGGCTATTTTGCTGCTTCAAGACCTGGAAGACCTGCTGTGGTAAATGGAACCATGAATTCTGCTGTCTACCAAAAAATCCTGAAGGAGAATATCCGGCCATCTGTTGGTGACCTCAAACTGAAGCGCACTTGGGTTCTACAGCAGGACAATGATCCAAAACATACAAGTCCACCTCTGAATGGCTTAAGAAAAACAATATGAAGACTTTGGAGTGGCCTAGTCAAAGTCCAGACCTGAATCCCCTTGAGATGCTGTGGCATGACCTTAAAAAGGCGGTTCATGCTGGAAAAGCCTCCAATGTGGCTGAATTACAACAATTCTGCAAAGATGAGTGGAACAAAATTCCTCCACAGCGCTGCAGAAGACTCACTGCCAGTTATCACAAACACTTGATTGCAGTTGTTGCTGCTAAGGGTGGAAAAAACCAGTTATTAGGTTTAGGGGCAATCACATTTTCACACAGGGCCATTTGGGTTTGGATTCCCCCCTAAAAATAAAAATCTTCATTTAAAAACTGCATTTTGTGTTTACTTGTGTTATCTTTGTCTCACATTTAAATTTGTTTGATGATCTGAAACATTTAAGTGTGACTTACATGCAAAAAAATAAGAAATCAAGAGGGGGCAAACACTTTTTCACTTAACTGTATATGAAAGGACATGTGAAAACACACACCCCAGGTTAAAAAAAAGCAGAATTCCCCTTTAAGTGTGTGAGCAGCACCCACTCAACCAAAGGGTTAATCTGTTTAATGTGTGCCTGCAGGCTTCTATAAATAATAAAAATGTTGGTTGCATTACTAGAATGATGCAGAGGCTGGTGATAATTGCACTGACCTCTGCAGTTATTCATATTCAGACCTTTATCTTATAGAGGATAAAGAGCAAACTGGTAAAGTGACTCCTGGATAACCGGACTGGCAGAAACTTGAGAAAATGCTCTGCAACGCAACACATCTGGTGACACACCACATTATGAATGTGAGCAGATATCTGGAGTCAAATCAACACTGGTCAGAAAGTATTTTGCCTTTTTTTTTTTTATCTGACTGATTATCTCAATGATGACCTGCTCTCCCATCAATTTCAATAAACCCTTAACAGGGCATTCCCTTTTATATGTGCAATGTAAAGAATTGAACTAACTCATTAATAACTTCCCACAAACCTAGGAAAGTTTCCTTTGTTAGGTTGTCTAAATATATGTTCTCTGCAAAGCAGTCCTGTCTGATAAAAACTTTACCACTGCAATCCCCCTCCATCTCCAGGACCTCAGTTCAGGATCAACATTCATTGTCAAACTTGACGTCACTGCCTGATAATATCAATCTTCACACCATCAGCACAAGACATAAGTAACCGTGACCTTTCTACGGCTCTCAAATGCTTCATATGGGCCGCATTTTTCTAGTACTACTGTAACCTGGAGTGATTGCAGTGCAGTTTGCCCTTATGTGACTCGTATCAAATTTTTTTAATGCCAGTCTGAAGGGCGCAAATCAAATTTTTCCATATCCAACCCACTTTCATAACCCTATGTTACCAAAAGTATCACTAACCTGCCTTGACTCACATATGAGCTTAAAGGCCTCCTTCCACTGAAAACCCGTTTAACTTGCTCCTTCTGAAATACGGAGGGTTTCCCCTTGTTTACTTACACATGCTGACTTGCTAGCGTTGCGTTCCCCCCAGTCGGCTGTTCTTTCTCATCAGAGAAACAACACGAAGAAAAGAGCAAAAAGGAACAGCCTCGCACTTCTACGTCACATTTCAAATAGCGTATCCCACGTGGGGTTTCTATCTGTCCATTGGAAGGCAGGTAACCCTCCACTACACACTAGAAGTAAAGACAGCACGACTGTAGCTTCGGAGTTGAGAAGCTAATTAGCTAACTGTTTGTTAGCATGGCGGAACAAACTTGTTTGTCGGCTCTATTTCCTGTCTGTAGCGAAATAAGAGCGGAGGGCGGAGCTTCCTTCATACACTGATGGGAGTCAGCCAATCAGACGGAGAAATTCATGAGAAGGACCCGGAAAAGCTGCCGTTGGACCACAAGCCTCTCTTCTAGTATACAAATACAGCTGGATACAAAGATACCAGAAGGTTTTTTTAAACAGAAACGATGCAGAATGCATTCAATAATAATGGAGAACACAGAAATATTAATGAAATGACCATGGAAGTACAATTTTAAGTGACGTACCATTTCTAATTCATAGGATTCAGTATGCCGTTGGTCCACCTTTGCAGCTAGAACAGCTTCAACTCTTCTGGGAAGGTTGTCCACAAGGTTTAGGGAGTGTGTTTGTGGGAATTTTTGACCATTCTTCCAGAAGCGCATTGATGAGGTCACACACTGATGTTGGATGAGAAGGCCTGGCTCTCAGTCTCCGCTTTAATTCATCCCAAAGGTGTTCTATGGGGTTGAGGTCAGGACTCTAAGCAGGCCAGTCCAGTTCCTCCACACCAGACTCTGCATCCAGGTCTTTATGGTGCACAGTCATGTTGGAAGAGGAAGGGGCCAGCTCCAAACTGTTCCCACAAAGTTGGGAGCATGGAATTGTCCAAAATGTCTTGGTATGCTGAAGCATTCAGTTCCTTTCGCTGGAACTAAGGGATCAAGCCCAGCTCCTGAATAACAACCCCACACCATAATCCCCCCTCCACCAAACTTTACACTTTACACTTGTGCAATGCAGTCAGACAAGTACTGTTGTCCTGGCAACCGCCAGACCCAGACTCGTCCATCAGATTACCAGATGGAGAAGCGTGATTCATCACTCCAGAGAACGCCTCCACTGCTCTAGAGTCCAGTGGCGGCTGCTTTACACCACTGCATCTACGCTTTGCATTGCACTTGGTGATTTATGGATGCAGCTGATTGCCATGGAAACCCATTCCATGAAGCTCTCTATCACTGTTCTTGAGCTGATCTGAAGGCCACATGAAGTTTGAAGGTCTGTAGTGACTGACTGCAGAAAGTTGGCCACCTCTTCGCACTGTGCGTCAGCATCCGCTGACACCGCTCCGTCAGTTTACGTGGCTGACCACTTTGTGGCTGAGTTGCTGTCGTTCCCAAACACTTCCATTTTCTTATAATAAGCTGACAGTTGACTGTGAAATATTTAGGAGCAATGAAATTTCACAACTGGATTTGTTGCACAGGTGGCATCCTATCACAGTTCCACACTGGAATTCACTGAGTTCCTGACAGCGACCCATTCTTTCACAAATGTTTGTAGGAACAGTCTGCATGCCTAGCTGCTATATTTATACACCTGTGGACATGGAAGTGATTGAACACCTGATTCCCATAATTTGGATGGGTGAGCAAATACCTTTGGCAATATAATGCATGTGGTCCTGAATTGGATACATATCTGATCTGTGTTAAAGCGGCTGCAGTCTATCAACCTTATTCCTGAGCCAGCGCATGTAAAAACGACTATGCATCAACTTCCTGTGAGATACAGGAAATAGCACTTAGCCATCGGCTCGCAGTGTAAGTTGTCATTGCTGGCAGTGGTTTGGTCAAACCTTTCAACAAGAATATTCATAACATCACTAAACAATTTTCCCCAGAAAAATGCACTTGTGTAGCTCAGGAACATGTTGCGCAATTGGTGGTTGTACAAACAACCTCAGTCTAAGAGAGAGAGGCTGTGGGTCTCAGACTGCGACATTGTGGTTGCATTTTAGGATTAAAAAATCTACATCTACTTTTAGGTAAATAAGATTGCATCCCGACTCTTTTAACTGAACACCAACAACATTATTATGTATTACTCTGCTCCCCATCTCTGGAGTCCCTCCCTACTGATCTCCATACAGTAGACATTTCCCTCTCCTAAAATCCAGACTCAAAACTCTTCTGTACAGTCTTATTCCACCTACGTCCATACAGTATGCACCAATCCAATGTTGTTTTTGTGGTACCTGTTATGTTTTGTATTTTACCTCATTGTTTTTAATGTTTTATCTGCTTTAGCTTCCTTGGGTGCTCTGATAAGGCACTTTTCAAATAAGAAGTTATTATCATTATTACTATGTAGGTACTGATAAGCCTTGGCGCTTTCAAGATTGTTCATTGATCACAGTCAGACATGACAGAGCTAAAAGGGCAGCTAAAAATGTTGCTGTATGTTATTTTTGGCCAGATCTTCATCTCATCCTCCTCCTCTGTTGCACAGGATTGTAACGTTGTCCTTTCTGAGCTGTGACAGCTAATGTTCCCACATAGTTTACCTAGCAATCTCATTTCAAATGGAGCAGTGTCAATATCTGGCGTGTAAATAAACACTGGTTCAGGTCAAACCGGAAGTCTGTTGCATATTTCATGCAAGGGCTCATGGAAGCTAGGAATAAGGTGGATATGGCCATGCCACATTTCATCTGACTTTGACATCACAAACGTGAAACAGACATCTTATTTCTGCACCGGAGGAGACGGGACTCGTCATATCAAATGTAAACCATGAATGGAACAACATTATGCCTTTTTGGGTCTGATTGCACATCAACTTTGAAACGGATACACACTTGGGCCCATTCCCATTTATCTCTTTTACCCCTTCCCCTTGCCACTTAAAATGAAGCTATGAGGGGTAGGACTGAAAGTCAACCCCTACAAATTGGGACACCCCTTCAACAATCGCATATGTCATCAGTGATCCCACCGGCTTGTGTGTAAGCAGATGTGTGCTGAGCTGTCGGTGCAAATCTGAAGAAATCAAGCCATCTACAGCTGTGGATTAACATTAACAAGCAAATTCAATTTGTGCATGAGATCCCTACTTGTTTTATATCCCACGAAGGACCTCCATGTAAATGAAGACCAGCAGCGATGTTGCCGAAGTTTTTATCGATCATATATCACTGTAGATCATCAAGGCTGCCTAGCTATTGAAGAACTAATTTTTTTTTTCATGTGTATTTCACAAAGAAAATGACCATTAAACTAGACAGTGCAATGGTTTTCATTCTTTTTAAACTTTATCTACGGAGAAAATATTTACATTTGTGGGTTTTTTTGGAGGTAAGCAGCCATCTTGCCGGTGATTGTCATACCCCTTCGTTGTAAGCAGGGTTGCACGGTATACCGGTACCAGTATAGTACCGCAACACTAAAGCATTAAAAACGGTACTATACCAGCATTAAAAAAGAAACGGTACTTTAAAAAGAAAGAATTAAGAAAGAAAGAAAGAAAACGCAGCTAAATAGGTAAATTGGAGCCTGTCTCTTCAAGGGTGGCGAGGCCAGTGAGTGTGACGTAGTTAATGATGTGGAGCGTTAAGTGAAGCAACTTTGCTGAGGAGACGTCAGGTAGCAGACAGGCTGGTTTCTGGCGAGTGGAAGGCGCTGCAAATTACCTGAAGTTTTAAGTGTTACCTCCTTTAGCAAGACAGACTTTGCAACATCGCTTTCACTGCGGTGCGTCAGGGTTCAGTGGCTCAAATTCATCATTAGCTTTGAATCTGTAATACTTCCAAACTGTACTTCGAGCCCCTACTTTATCAACAAGGGCTTTTCCAAAGCCGTCATCTTTTATTTTTTTCCTCTAAAGGAAAACTACGCGGACTTGTTCTGTGACTTCAGTCAGGAATGACGGGTGCTGATGTTGTTCAATTATGTCAAAGTAAAAAGCACAAAGCCTCCTCCAGCCCTGTAGAAACCTACAGCAGCCTACATAACACATCAATGGTTAATAAATGCTATTAATTTTCTTCGAAATTATTAAATTCTTAAAATGTTTAAATAAGTTTAAAAATGGCTACAGAGATGAACTGACTGATGTTACAACAAAGTCAGCACACAAACATGATTTTATAGACATTACCCCATGCCCATTTAATGTTTCATTTCATAAACTATTGAGACACATCATTAAATAAATTAATATTCTGAAACACATTAGAAAATATTTCATGAAAAATTCAAATTCAAAAATTAAAAATTTTCATTATTTCACTCTGAGTCCTGTCATCTGCAGAAATACTCTGATGACTCTGCAGTTGTGGGGTGAATCAGTGATGGACAAGAAGCCGAGTACAGGGAACTGGTCAGTCAGTTTGTGAAATGGTAACAATCAGCTCATCTTAAATACCAGCAAGACTAAAGAGATGATTGTTGACTTCAGGAGGAGCAAGAATAAGCAGCATAGTCCTGTCTACATCCTGGAAGAGGAGGTGGAGGTGGTGGAGAACTACAAATACCTTGGAGTTCAGCTGGACAACGGACTAGACTGGAAATGCAACACTGATCTACATCTACAAGAAAGGTCAGAGCAGACTCTACTTCTTAAGGAAGCTGAGATCATTCAACGTCTGCACCAAGATGTTGCAGATATTCTACAAGTCTGTTGTGGAAAGTTCAATCAGCTTTGCAGCATCTGCTGGGGAAGCAGCATCAGAACCAGAGACTTGAAGAAACTAAACAAGCTGATCAAGAAAGCTGGTTCTAATAATAATAATAATGAATTTTATTTATAAGCGCCTTTATGAACACTCAAGGACACTGTACAAAGCTAAAAGACATATCATTAAAAAGTGACAAGATAATAAAAACAACAAATAAAACCAGACATAGTGCAAAATGGGATGAGAGACTATAGATCAGCTCAGTGGTAAAGTCTAGTTTCTTTCAGTTAAGGCAACTGTCAAAAATAAAAGCCTGTCTTTCTCATCATCACTTTGAGATTTTAATCCATGCTTTCATATCCAACCGTTTAGACTATTGTAATGCACTCTACGTTGGACTCAGCCAGACCTCCCTGGATCGGCTGCAACTGGTCCAGAATGCTGCAGCTGGACTTTTAACAGGCACTAAAAAGCGAGAGCACATTATTCCGGTCTTGGCTTCCCTTCATTGGCTTCCCATTCGTTTCAGAATTGATTTTAAAATTCTTTTATTTGTTTTTAAGTGACTCCATAACCTCGCCCCACAGTACTTGTTGGACCTTATAAATCCGTACACCCCTTCACATTCCCTCAGGTCAGCTGACCGGTCACTTCTAACCATTCCTTCAACCAAGAGGAAACTTAGAGGTGACCGTGCCTTTTGCGTAGCTGCACCAAGACTGTGGAACCAGTTACCACCTCGGGTCAAGGAGGCCTCTTCACTTGCGGTTTTTAAGTCTTTACTTAAAACACATTTCTTTTCATTGGCTTTTAACACTGGCTGAGATGTTTGTCCTGGACACTTTAGTAGATGGACCGGGGCCCGTTCACTAAAGTGGCGCAGATTGTGCTGACACAATTTTCTAGCGATTTCCATCTGTTTTACTCGAAGCCGTTATAAAAGCTAACTTACCAGCTTTCCCTCATCACGGTCATATGTATCACGTAACGTCTTCTCTACCTTATGTTGAAGTGCGCCCAGACGCTTTAGTGGACGGTTCTGGGCAGCAGCCACAGATGCTACTGCTATACTTTGCAGCTGTATTTGGGTCATTAAATTCGTATGAAGATAACTGCTTTTGGACATTTCAAAATAGTTATCGATTCGGGGCGTGCACCATTGTGATGCATTTGATAATGAATTGGTACACTCCTATTGTAATAGTTCTTGTTGTTATTATGATCTCGGTAAACAGTTAAACAGCTGTGGGACTTTTTAAATATGGCGGGGCTGGAAGAAGCGGAGATCACGCAAGGGGCGCGACTTGCCAGTTCTACCAATCACCAAACATCTACGTATTTCAGTTCCTATGGAACCCCAAAAGACCCTGCCTCTGAGTGGGAGCTAAAAAGGTTATAGAAACTGAGGTCTGAGGTCCCTAGTTCCTATATGTCCAAATGCGCAGAAAAACGGCCTGGTTCCCGAAAAGGTTATAGGAACTAAAAAAGGTTCCTACATTCCGAAAGCACCTATAGTGTGTATATTCCTTAATTCCTTTATTCATTGCCAGATCCTCGTTGTTTCATCCTGTTGTTGTTTTGACCGTTTGTCCCAAGTCTGCTTCTTAGTTCAGGTTTTCAGCCTTGTGTTATGTTTTGCTTTTCCTGTTTGTGCAACATCTTTTGTTTCCCTCATTAAAGGCCCTGTACCTGATTTTATTTTAATCTCTCTAAGAAAAATGCTTTCTACACGGTATAATATGTGTTAAAAGAGGTAATTTCATAAAAATAAAATCACTCATTGATTGCGTATATGCATGAATCCAGGCCTTTTTAGTTTAGGTTTCTAACGCTGGCATGACGCTCTTCTCATGTCAATGCGGTTCATTCTACATAAGTTTTGGTTTGCTATCAGCCACTCAGTGTTTTCCTAACGAGGAGCGCCCCTCCCCTCGTGCGTGCACTTGTAAACAGAACTGCATGGCGTCTACCAAAGGGAAAGTTGTGATACTGCGGCAAAACAGCCTGAAAGGATCAAAACTGAGGAGGAGAGACTTGAAACGCAGGAGAGACCAAAGAAGGAATAAAGTTCATGTAAATCTCGGTGGATTGTACTGAGGGAAGAGAGCTGGACGCCTTGGATTGAATGTGGACTGGAAGTCCGCCTGGACAGGTATTTTTTTTTTAATAACTTTCTTCTTAGCAACATTTTATATGTCCTCAGGTGCTGGCGCTTCTTCAGCTGGTCTACCGTATATAATACATAGTGAATCACATCACATTTACCTTGTTAGTAAGAAGAAAGCCAATTGTGTGTCCCGTTTTATTCCCAGACTAGATCGGAGCTCCCTCCAATTAAAAAAGAAAAGAAAGAAAAAAAGCTCCACTGTTGTTTACTCCCATTTTACTCTGGTGCCTGTGTTGTGCCAAAAAATGCCCCCCTACCATGAGGACCGGTCAGACTCCAGTTTGGTTCTCTTCGTTTCACAAGACAAAACTTTTCTTCTTTGTCTTACTGGAGTCTTTGGGGTTTGAGAGGCACCTGCTCTCCATCTTTTAGCAGCAGTTAGTGTTGTCTCAACATGCGCGGACCTGCAGTGCACAACACCGGTGCAGGTGCAAGTGCAGCCAGACGAAGGATTACGCGCAGTTGTCTCCCCCACAAGCGCCCCCTTTAGGCTTCGTACCCGAATATCTGGCATTGAGCATTCACAAACAGTATTAGAGACCACTGCAGTGAAGAAAGATTGGCTCATTCTACACATCAGGCAGTTGTAAGAGCATGTGGATGAAAGAAAAGAATAGTATTTAACATTTAAACTTGCGCAATGCTCCTTTAAACCATCAATTCCTTCATCCATTGCCTCTTGCTTCTTCATCCGGCATTTAGATCTTACTTAGACCACCACTGACACGTGCATAAATACACATTTATTAGAATGTTTTACAGCTTTTGCTGTCATTATACTTTTAACAGGACAAAACAGTTGTGGTTAAAGGTGTCATAACCTGCTGTTTTACATACACAATCCTTCTTAAATTATCTTCAAATGAATTTTTAATTCTAGTTGGGTGGGAGGAAAATTTAATGAGCTTATTTTAACCTCTTTTAATCCCCAACTATTGTTTGTCGCGAGAACACGTACGAGAGTTAGACCTGTCTGTAAGCGCGTTCACGAGGCAAACGTCAAAGCTAAAACAAAGTTTTACCAGGACAGACCAAGTGAAGGAAATGATGTCCCATCAGAGAAAAACTTGATAAAAACTTAACGGTACGGTTGATGGAGAGGATCCGCTGAGTAAAAGGGCTGGACTCTGATGAATATAAGGAGCGGACGTCTGACGTGAAGTCAACCAAACACTGTTAGCTTCTGTAGCTACATTAGCAGCTTGTCCGTTCATCTACCACCATTTTACTGGTCTCTGACACAAAAGATAATAAGTTTCACAGCAGCAACACTTACCGACTGCACATCCTCACTGATAAATATAATCCACTGCTCCCTGGTAAAGCTGTCCCTCCTGTTAGAGCACACAGAAAACTGCTGAATTTCTGCCGACGCAACTCAGCATGGCGATCTCCCCTTCCTCCTTTCTGACAAAGCTTGTCTACTCCGTGGTAGGTAATCAGCTGCCTTCGGGTGGTGCTAAAGAGGCTAGAAAGAAATCCAATTCGCGTACTGTGGAGAGCGCGTGCTTGTGGCCGGTTCTGGTGAGAAGAGAGAACCCGCACCATAGACTGTATATAATTACTGGACGTAGCTTCCGGTCTCTTCTGAATAGAGAAATGTGAAGCCAGTTGGGCGTGTCTTACCGTCGCCATCTTGCCGTGTCACGTACGTCGTCACTCCAGGAAAATCCTAAAATGGGCACAGCGCGGCCGCGGGGCAAATGATTGACAGCTGACGTACTGTGGGCTAAACGCTAACTGAGCTAACACGAAACTAAGAGGAGCTAACAAAGATAAGGCTCCTAAGCGGCATGGTTAAGGTAAGACATGCTTAGACTTGCAATTCGCTGACTAAACACCGCCGTTGTGCGACTCTGTAACAAACTGAGACCTTATTAAGAGCAAAGAAGGAGCTAACTAGGAGCCTCCGGTCGGCAGGCGGAGCTTCCGGTCTGCCGAATGTCAATCATAAGGACACGCCCTTAATTATGTGTATAATTTGAAGAATAAATAACATCTAAACGAATGAGTTATAAAAAAATTCACCCCCCTCACAGTTGACATGAAGGTAAACTTGACCTAATAAACCTAAAATGATTTTTTGAACCAGGCTGTAAACCTGTTTATTTCTGCTGTGAAGTTGGCGTTTTTAACATGGGAGTCTATGGGGATTTGCTCGCTCTTGGAGCCAGCCCCTAGCGGATGAAGGGAGGATTACACTATTTACAACGAGGAAGCGAGCTTCACTGTTCTGAGGCGGAGTTTGCCCCTTGACCCGCACTCAAAGACAAAAGTTACTTTCACTTTCCGGAGTTTCTAGCACGTTATAACTGAGGTCCCGTTCCAGTACACGTTTTAACGTAAAAAAGTGGGATTTCCGAGTGATGACTCCTTTAAAGTACTATAGTCGTATAAACTTCATCATGCTCCTATAGTTAAAATGAAGGTCCTGTAACAGTCTTTTCCAGAGGTGTCAAAAGTTGGGTAGAAGTTGAAGGTACTGTCAAAACCCTGTCTGGCAGTTTTTTCCAACCAATCACTGAACCAGCTGGGTTTAATTAGCTCCTCTACCAGGTAGATGCGCTCGTTAGCGAAAACAATTGTTTTAAATGTACTGGCAGATCAAAAAACATGGCAAGATTTGTACTTGAAAACTACTTTTACATCTACTTTTGACACCTCTGGTCTTTTCATTAAAGCTTAAATATTTTACTTCACTGAAACAGGAAACTGCAACATTAGATTAATGAGCTGGTCTGGTCTGACACATGATCCAATAGATGACTTTATGTCCTGTTTTTCATACTTCTACCAACTTGGCGCTCAGTTTCACATGTCTGATTCACACAGTGCTGCTTTTTATAAAGATGCTGACCACAAAGACTACAGAGCTGAAGATGAGATAAAAAACTCACCTATGAGTAAAACCAGGACAGTGTTCAGACTGAACGAGCCCAACACAACCACTTCAGACCAAAATGCTTTGTGTGTTGTTGGACTGACTGCAAAGGTTCGAGTTTGTTGAGGTGATGGATGTCGGGGTGATGGGAGCATCTGCAAACAGAAAAATGACAAAGACTGTGAGGAGTGAATGAAAACATAACTCAGTATCTTTACAAAACTGACATAATTTCTTCTTCCGCCATAGGGTGAAAACTACTTGAAAATCTGTTTTTTGAAACTCCAAGAACCACCAAAGGGGAAAGGTGGTTGTTTAGTTAAGACAGTCAATCTGCTGCAAAGGTCAGGATTTAATAAGTTCAGGAAGGTTGTTCATCTGGATGGAGGTACCTTCATGTTAAAGATGAGGGCATTTAGGCTGATTGAATGTGTATGGAATAATAATAATAATAAATGTGACTATTAATATGAAATCAACCAACAGCCCACCCCTCCATCCATCTGAGAAGAATCTTCACACACATTTAAGTATTTGTCTACACATGTGCTTCATTGAAGTTAAAAATCTGTGTGTAAAATATTAATGTTTGGTTGTGTGCATAAATTTCATCTGTTTAAACTGTTTGATATTTGAATGGGTACTTGAACATAATGGTAAGAGCCCAGTGCTACCCACAAACTGGCTTATACAATATAGTTAACTCATCATGTATTTGACTTTTGAAACTGTGATCTGTGATTCCATTAGTTTTTGCGAAATAAAAACAATATTTCTAAAATTTTAAAAAGTGCAATTGTGATATGCAGGTGTTCCCATTGAATGGTATTTACCACATCAGCCATAAATCTTGAAAAATCTTGTCCTGTGAAACTCCACGTTGAAGAAGATGGAAATACAAAACATTTTGCGTTTTAGAGCAAAATCTGTATGTCAGTGTCATGATCTGTAATGCCAGGCTTACACAACGATTTTCACCGTTGCAGACTTAAGACTGGAAGTCTTTAGTAAATCTCAGGAGTCTTCCTGGAGTTGCGGCGCGCCCCCGCATTAAATTTGAGATGGTAATCTACGCTGATTTAAAGCAGTCTTTTTCTACCCAGCTGGCACCGGACGTCAGTTAAATGTCAGAGGGACGTTGGCGCCCTACGTTGAATAGACGTTTGTATTTGGTTGAAAATGAAAATCAGGTTGATGTCTAAACTTAACGTTGATTTGATATCAAAATCCAACGTCAGACAGATGTTACATTATTACATTAAATCAACGTTGGGGTTTGACGTCAATCCAATTTTTTGTTTTCAACCAAAATGTAATGTTCATCCGATGTTGGATCGTTATGTCAAATCAACGTTGGGGTTCGACAACTGTCGAATATTCACTTTTAACCAAAATGTAACATTGGATTTTTATGTCAAATCAGCGTTGGTGTTTGACGTCACGACAAATTACATTATCAACCGAAATATTACATCCATGTTGAATTTCCACGTCAGATTAACATTGGGGGTTGAAGTGAACCTAATTGACCAAAATATACTATTTAGAGCAGTGATTCCCAACCCTTTTCCTCAAGGCACACTATCCTGAAGACTTTCCAGTTTGCCCTGTTGGGACACAGCTGATTCAAATCAAATGGATCTCTGACGAGCTCTGCACCAGTCTGCTACTAACCCATTAACGTGAGTCAGCTGTGTTTCTACAGGGAACATGGACAGTCTTCATGATAGTGTGCCTTGACGACCAGGTTTGGGAATCACTGACTTTAGAGCAAACTATAATTTTTCAAATCAACATAAATGATTTTCATCTTAGACTAATACCATAACGTCTATCCAACATCAGGATATGCTATCATCCACCAACTGACATCAAATAAACATTGGGTTTAGATGTAATACTTTCAATCTAATAACTTCCACCGAACATATGAGTTTTTGGTCTAATGGCACTGGGATTTGACGTCAGTAACACGGGTATATACACGGATCAAGTTCTACTGTTTGGCTACATGCATAAATAATCAACCAAATATCAACGTCTAATGTTGTTAAATTTGAAAGTTTGTCGGATGTTGGGATAATAACAATGCACAGACATTGATGTTTGGTCAAAGATCCAACAACAACATGTCAATATTCTACGTTGAACTGATGTTGGGTATCTAGTAGGTACCAACGTAACTTAAAACCAACCAAATATCAACGTCTAATGTTGTTAGATTAGAACGCTGGTCAGACGTTGGTATAATGACGTTGTACAGACATTGATGTTTGGTCGAAGATCCAATAACAACGTCAATATTCTACGTTGAATTGACGTTGGGATAATACGTTGAACGGACGTTGGGTATTGAGTAGGTACCAACACAACTTATAAACAACCAAATATCAAAGTTATTTAACGTCAAATTCATACGTTAGGCTGACGTTGTAAGTTGACGTCATTCCAGTGCTGGATTTTGGGTATATGACGTCAGAACCTAAATCCAACCGAAAATCAACGTCAACTGACGTCGTGTGCCTGCTGGGTAGTCTTGGGCTTGCGACAATATCAAACATGTTTGATATTATCGCAAGTTGTAGTGACGCAACACAATCAACAACCAATAGCTGGATGAGCTCTGACAGCAGCGAAAACAGGTCCGACCTCCAGAACCGTCGATAGTCATCGCTGCCCAATAACACCAACATTGGTGAGATATAACACACTCATGCGCGCAGAGCCACAACTTATCCATTATACATGATCAACAGCTGTTTAACCATCTGAACTCAGCTGTCGGGCTCAGCAGCAGAAAAGACACAATCGCTGTTTACCTGTGTGCACTGCAGCTCTCAGTTTAAAGAGAAAGGCTTGATGCATTTATTGTTTCGTCAGTCCAGTTTCTCCGCGAGTTCTTTTTCGAAGATGAGCAGGAGATGTTCAGTCTCACTAAGGGGCGTGGCTAGACATTGTCATCATCAGGGGCTTAGCCCACAAAAAGATTCATCATTAGAAGGGTGATCCAGTACACCAAAAAAGTGATAAATAACTTAATCTACCGGTGTGGTACCAAAAATTATTCAGTATTTGCCTTTATCTATCTAACGTTTAACATGTCCTGCCCACGTTCTTTAATAATCATAACACTACATTATGTTTTCATTGTAATGTATTAATAGATAACCATTAAAGTTAAAACTCAGTCTTGGTGTCACACATCTTACTCAAAGAACAACACCAATATAACTCAGGACTAAACAAGGACTCACTGAACAGAATTCACAGAACCAGTTATAAACCAGTACTCATTCAGGACAGAATTTACAAAACCAGGTATAGGCTAAACCAGGACTAAAACAGGACTCAGTCAGGGATATTTTCATAAATTTAGGCTAAACAAAAGTATAAAGAAAAAACTGTTTTTAAAAATTCTACTTCACCCAAAGTAAATACTGTATGTCCTAAAATATAATCCCATATTCTTCTTCTTTTTTTAAAAACCTGGTTCTTGATCCACCTCTGTATTGTTCTCATTCTTGCTGTCATCTTTCCCTCTTTGTACTCACACACAAAGATCAACCAGAGCCACAAAAAATATTATTGTAAAAATTGACACACAAATATATTCCACACAATTATAAGGTTATTTGTACCTTTGTTCTGGAGTTAAAACAGGTAAAAGGTCACACCTGCATATAGTGGTGGGCTGAAACCACAATATCAGCAGGTGCAGAATGAAGCACACTACTCACACTAAATGGACGCCATCTTGTGAACGTGGAGGAAGAGGCGGGACTTTCAAACTGCTTTCAGAGCTGAATAATGGCGATGAATGACGCGGTGGTGACCCCTGCTGCATCGGAAGCGGTATTGTACTTGATTTAAGTAACGTTTATGAAATGATTTAGACATAATCACTAATGTATATTGTGGCATGCTACCAAGCTGTTCACTCCCTGATGACAGTTATGATCTGGTCGTGTGTTTGAGGCTGCGGTTATACCAGCTCAGTAGAGTTAGCTCAGGTTAGAGGGTAATGCTAGTCCGTCACTTCCTGTAAGTGCAGTGCTCTGTTTGGGTCAGCATTTATCAACAATAGTGTGCACTAAAAACAAAGTACACAGTGCGCACTCTGCCCTGAATTCCAGTGCACTCAGGAAAGTGCGTGGATTGTGACACGGCCGTTGTGACGGCATGAATCAAATGGCCTTTCACAATTATCAACATGTGTACAATTAAGTGAATAGCAAATACAGCACACATGAACCGCACGAGGATGCACACAATACAGAGTTCAGCCTTTTTTTCTTCTTTTTTCAATGTCACGATCAATAGAAACAGATGTTTTACCTTGGGAAATTTCATGTTTTCCATTTTCGTTCATATTAATGTCCTGATCTGTAGTCTATAATGTATGTAGGCCGATGTGAAACACGTACGGTACGGAAAACTCAAATTCTGGAGATGATTTTTAATCAAATTGTGGTTTTTCATGTATTTTATGTTTGGATTCGCAATGTGTTTACGTTGACAATCCGGATATAGTCCATGTTCATGTTCATGTTTGGTGAGATCTGAGCTGCGGGGATTGATCCGGCCTGCGCTGACAGAACAGAAAATTGGGCCCCGTCCCAATACCTGCACTTCCACCCTTGCGCCCCTAGAATGCGCGCTCCCGTTGAGGGGTTGAAGTGCGTAGTGTGTCCCAATTCTCCAGGGCTGCTCGAGGGCGGAAGTCCGTCACGCCCCTTTTGTGCAGTCAATCCACACTTCAGTGAAGTCCGCATCCATGCAGACTTCACCGAAGCATATTGCCCATAAGTCATTGCTGCATGTGACGTTTTGGACCATAAAGGCGGAACATGTCCATGTTTGGTGATGAGCTCCTGCCTGTGGTGAAAAAATGCCATTTCAGATGTAAACATTGAAATATTTAATCTTTTATGCTGTAGGTGAAATAATTACTGAAGTTTGCCATGTTAATTTGAAATATACTTTTAATATTAAAATTCAAAGCATTTGAACAATGAAAGTTATCAGTTTACTGATAAAAGTAGCTAAATTATTATTTTATTTAAAAACTTTATTTACACAGGTAAGTCCAGTCGAGACGCAGCGTCTTTAACAAGGGAAACCTGTTTACCTGACATAGTTTAGTTTATTATGGATCCCCATTAGTCTTCACCAGTGAGGAATATTCTTCCTGGGGTCCAGGTCAACATAAATTTTGAACATACGATCAACAAAAACAGGTAAACAAAATTAAAATATAATACTAAGCAAACATTTTAAAAGGAAACAGCAAAAAAATAAAATACCAAAGCATCTATTTACAATGAAATTAATAATAGAATAATTATGTAGCCATACTTCTGTAAGCCTCACAACTCATGTGATTAATACAGGTCTCAGTTCCCAATGTAACTCAAAGAACTTATACATGTTTTTACGGACATGTGGACATTTATGGACATTCTATGCTAACGATAACAGTCACAGAGCGACAATTTAATCATTATTATACATTTGTTCAGAATGTAACAGTTATTTAACCTGTACTGGGGAAATTCTACAGCCATCTTACAGAAATTAGTTCAGTAATTCATTTATTTATGAATCAAACTTGTGTGGATTTCATAACATCTATTTTACAAGAACAGATGAAATGAACTTTATTCAGTTTATGTTTAAAAAATGACGCCTCTTCACCAGGAACAGAGATGAAGCTGAGTTTGGCAGCAATGACATGAAATGACGCGGTTCAAAATGGAGGAACCATCACCGTCCCAATTCTGCCTTTTTCCCGCACTAACCTGCACACTCCAACCCTTAATGTGCACTTCTGCCAAGTGCGCACTTCATACAAGGGTGTAGGGTTTAGGGTGGGTATTGGGACGGGGCCTTGGACTGGCTCTGCAATTTGGGCGCAGCGCAACGCAGAGGCCATACGTCAACGGAGCAGCACGGAGCATGTGGACTGCAGCTCATTAAATAACATAGCAACGTGTTTGCTGCGTCGTGCGCAGTGGAACGGAACGGAGCGGACCGGAGTATGTGGTATCTGGGGGTTAAGAGTCACTCTGAAAACGGTTGTTCAGGTCTACAGTCAGGTCAGGAGGTTGCAGATGTGCCAGCTGCCGGCACACTCGTGTTCATAGAAATACACAGTTGTGGCATGCGTTGACTTCAATGTAAAAGCGGTCATGTGACTCACGGAGAACGCCACGCAAACCCCGCGCTGTCATATATTACTGCAGAACACAGCAGTAATCAGATTACTGACAGTAAAAACTAAATAAACATCAGTGCTGCAGACATGCTGGTCACTGAATGTTCTCGGAAACAGAAGATTATGTTTTGCATTTTTGCTGTTTTATCTTACTGTTTTTAATGTTTTATCTGGTTTTATAGTGTCTTTGTGCGCTTTGATAAGGTGCTTTCAAATAAAATGTATGTACCCCGATATTGTTGCAAGCCCAAGACTAGGAAAAGATTGCCTTAAATCAGCGTAGATTACCATCTCAAATTTAATGATCGAGGGGGAGTCAGGGGCGCGCCCTGACTCCAGTAAAACTCCTGAGATTTACTAGACTTCCAGTCTTAAAGGGACTTGAGGCAAGATTAAGAAACGAAACTTGCGACTGCCGCTTCAGGTAACTGCAGCCACGAGCCAAGCTGTCACAGGAGCGTGCACAAACTGACGCTCTAATGTTGTTTGCTCACCATTTCCTCAGTAGTTAAACTTTTTAGTGTCTTTCAGTTGATCTGGATTGTTTGCTGACGGCAGAATAATCCATAACGATCGCTACAGTGTTTGAATTTACCGCGACCGGCTTCGTCCTATATCAAAACAGCGGATGTAGCGTCATGTGACGTCACGTCCGCATTGCAGAGCTGGAAAACTATAATGTTGTTAACTAAGCTTTTTCTTCGTAGTTACAATTTTTAGTGGTTTTTCAGTTGATCTAGATCGTATTCTGACGGCAGAATAATCCATAACTATCGCTTACAGTGTTTTTATGTAACGCGACCGTCTTTTTCCTGCATCAAAACTGCGGATGTAGCGTCATTTGATGTCACGTCCGCAGGGCAGTGCGGGAAATTCGGACACCGAATTGCAGCGCATTTTGCAGCACACAGCCTGTTCAAGGCAACGGAGAGAAACATGGGTGGATACGTTATTTTTGGTATTTAGCGCTTCATCACCCTTTAGTATGAAAAAAAGGGACATTCATGTTTGGTTTTTTTCAAAATCCTGCCTCAAGTCCCTTTAAGTCTGCGACGGTGAAAATCATTAGGTGTAAGTCCATCAATAATCTTTAAAAAATCATCTGATGTAAGCCTGGCATAAGGGAGTTCTGCTTCCTGACTGGCGCCACCTGTGCCAATTACCCTCACTCTGCTCACCTGTTTCTGCTGCTATTTAAGCCTCCTCTGCTCATCCTCCAGTGCTAGATTGTCCCCGTTACAGCGATCTAGCGTCCTTTTTTGAACCTTGCCCTTGGACCATAGTTTTTCTGCCCGCCCAGACATGAACTTCGCCTGTCTTGGACCCTGACCTTTTGCCTTTCCCCCCTGGATTCCTGCCCTGGACTTCTGCCTGCCCAGCCATTGACCTCGCCTTGTTTTTGCCTTACCCCTTCCCCGGATTTTTTCATCATTGCCTTTAAAGCCTCTCCCCATCTCTTCCCCCACTCCCTTGAAAATAAATCTTAACGTTACCTGTGCTGGTTTTGTTCTTCTTTAAGTCCAGGGGTCTGTTGCACGAAGCAGGTTCAACAAACTCCGAGAGTAACTCTGAACTCTGAGTTGACCTACTCGGAGATTGGAAACTCTGAGTTTTCAGTCCCATAACAGCTGATTTGAGTTGGTTTAATCAACTCAGAGTAGTTCGACCCGGGGTTTTAACCCGGCACTACCAAGATAAAAAGCCAACATCAATTGAGCACAGATTCGACGAGTCACCATGGTAACGTAGACGCGAGGGCGGGGCTGCGCTCGCCATTGAATGGAGATATAACTTTTAAAGCCTCATATGGCGAGTTTAAACTGCTGCCGCTGCTGCAAGCAAAAAAAGAAAAAAAAAAGAAAGAAAGAAAGACGGGAGAAGATTTAAGTTCAAATGCTGTCCTTTACAATCACAACGATGTTGTAGAGAACTGTTTAATGGTAACGCGACAGTCTCGTATAATTTCACTATGATTCCAGGTGACTGAATATGAATATCTGGTTGGTCTAATGGTCTGCGCGCTTGCCTGCCACTTGAAGGGGGGTGTTCGAATCAAGCTTTGTACTTTTACCACAGTCTTTTTATTTATTTAACTTGAGTGAAATCCCTCAGGGAGAAGCGCTCTTGTCGGCAGCATTAAGATTAAATATAACCGTCGCATTTCTCAAATGCCCTGCGTCTACAATGAAAGAAATAAAAATCTATTTGCGAAAAAATGCAGGGTAGTAGACAATATGCTTCGAGAGAAAAGCGTATGGCAACATAAAAAAAAAAGCCACAACAAGAATTGAACCGCAGTTGCCTGCGTGGCAAACGAACGCTTTATCCATTTAGCCAGAACCAGAGACAGCTGGATGGTCAAATGATCATGTTAAATCATCTCTTGTAAACGGAGAGACAGGACCTCCAATTATCACGGTGGTGATATTATAAATGTACCGACGGATCAGCTCGTGTATGTAGATAACTGACCGTGATGTGTAACTGTAACGTCAGAAATGACAACTGTCGGGAAATTAAACTTCTATCCGTGGTCTGATAATGATCTGTGAATATTTAACCCTTCATGCAGCATCTTAATCCATAAAATCCTCATCAAAATATAAGGATGTAACCTACCGACTCTGATTTATTTTTTAACATGTTTTATTTAAGACGGCAGCAGCCAAAACTCACCGCTGACTTAATGAATGAATGAGGAAAGGAAACGGCGAGTGTGACTAAAAGTGGGTGGAGATAGTGAGAAACTCAAGGTTTCTCCACACTAACCTGCTCCCGACCAGGTTAGTTTCAGAGAGTCTGTTACCATGGTAACTGACCGAGGGTTTAAGTTACCCCTCTTCGTGCAACAGGCTAGAGTTACTCCTCTTTCCCTGGGTTGAGTTACCTACCTTTGTGTTACGAAAAACTCAGAGTTTCCCGAATTTCGGGGTAAAACAACTCAGGGTTTTCATTAAACCTGCTTTGTGCAACAGACCCCAGGTTTCCTGCCCCCTGACAGTCGGAGCCTTCTTTTAACATTGGAGGAAAAAAATAGCTGTGCCGAGGCATTACTGAGGCATGGCCACAAAATGTTACTTCCCCAATCACTTTGATTCGAAAGTTGATACTTGTAAATTATCATAAACATAATTAAGAAGGAAAACCCATTTTTTTGCCTTTACTTTCTGACATTTACATGCCCTGAATATTTTCATCTTTGACATTGGGAACTCAGTAACTTTTTTTACCTCAATAAATGCTTTTCGGAATCCGCGTGGGGCTAAACAAAGTGTTTACGGAGCGATTCGATGTTTCCCCCCCTCCCGCCGGGGCCTCTGGCCTGCGAGCAGCTCTATGCAACTTTTTTCCTGCGCCGACCCGAGCAGAACTTGCAACAACAGAAACCGCTGTACGGTACTCAGGTCCCCTATCTACGGAGCTGCTTCCAGCTCTGATTTGAACCAGACTACCAGCGCTAATTCGAAGAAAACATTTCTTTAGCTTCACACCACCTAAACACGGCTCCTGGCTCTCATAACCAACTCTTTGCTGGACCAGAGTGATTCACGTAGCTTGTGCTGCCTGGACGCCGGGTGAAGCATCACTGCTTCAGGCTCAATAATCACTTGTCACGTCCGCAAAAAGTAAATAAAAGTTCGTATTCTTACCCGCTACCCGCCAACACCAGAGAAAAATATAATCCACGGCATATTTGCCCGCAAATCGCGGGAAAACGTCCCGTTTCAGAGGAGACAGGTCTTTGCTTTGAGCAGAGGGAGACGAGGTGCTGCTACCAACGCAGCAAAGTAGCATCAACAAGCTAGAAAAAGCTTAGAAATATATCCAGGAATCAAAATAGAAGAAAGACAGGTAGAGAAGCCGTCTGTGTGCTGTGGGGTGTAAGGGGGGGTTGAACACGACAGTGAAAGGACGCCACTAGGGGGAGCCCCGAGCTGAAGTTACTGAGTTCTGCTTTAAAGATCAAACTTAAAACCTGATTTACTGTCTGCAGCAGTTTGACTTTCTAAACTTAAAGGGGACACTCAGTAACTTTTTTACCTCAATAAATGCTTTTTGGAATCCCCGTGGGGCTAAACAAAGTGTTTACGGAGCGATTCAATGTTTCCCCCCCTCCCGCCGGGGCCTCTGGCCTGCGAGCAGCTAAAAACAACTTTGTCTGCGCCGACCCAAGCAGAACTTGCGACAACAGAAACCGCTGTATGGTACTCAGGTCCCCTATCTACCGAGCTGCTTCCAGCTCTGATTAGAACCAGACTACCAGCGCTAATTCGAAGAAAACATTTCTTTAGCTTCACACCACCTAAACACGGCTCCTGGCTCTCATAACCAACTCTTTGCTGGACCAGAGTGATTCACGTAGCTTGCGCTGCCTGGGCGCCGGGTGAAGCATCACTGCTTCAGGCTCAATAATCACTTGTCACGTCCGCAAAAAGTAAATAAAAGTTCGCATTCTTACCTGCTACCCGCCAACACCAGAGAAAAATATAATCCACGGCATATTTACCCGCAAATCGGGAGTAAAACGTCCCGTTTCAGAAAATACAGGACTTTGCTTTGAGCAGAGGGAGACAAGGTGCTGCTACCAACGTAGCAACGTAGCATCAACAAGCTAGAAAAAGCTTAGAAATATATCCAGCGATCAAAATAGAGGAAAGACAGGTAGAGAAGCCGTCTGTGTGCTGTGGGGGTGTAAGGGGGGTTGAACACGACAGTGAAAGGACGCCACTAGGGGGAGCCCGAGCTGAAGTTACTGAGTTCTGCTTTAACATCCATCTTTTGTTCTTCAGATAAGATTAAAATAATCTTTAAAGTGTAAAAATGATTTTTTAAAAATGTCTCCTACAGGAGCTTGTTGTTCAGCTCAACAGCAGCTGTTAAATTTTTTATTCTGAAGTCTGTCAGAACATCACACAAAGCTGAAGTTCCTCTTAAGAAGATCCAAAATAACAGCTTGGGTTACTGAGGCTCCACAACAGTAGCTGCGTTTACATGGACCCAAATAGACCGATTGCTTTCGGTTTAAAAGCTCTTTCGGAATGAAAAGCGCAGAACCGAATGAATTTTCTTTCGGTTTCAGGGGGTAGAATATTCCTTTCCCCAAACCGAAAGTGGGATCATGTAAACACTGAATTGGAAAGTTGTGAGGTTGCGCTCTTACAGCGCATGCTTCGACGAGACGTCAACGTGAAACAAGTGACGTTTCCTCATTTTGACAGATGGCTGTGAACGACGTCATTCCCTGGACAGCGAGAAAGTTTGTTTTTAACTCAAACTCTCTCTACAGCTTTTCCTCTTGGTTGTTCCCAGTAGGAGCTCATGAGGATCAGCTGCTGCTTCATTAAAGTCCTGCAGAAACCACGACTGTGACGATCAGCTGTTTGTAGACCTCCGTCTTTAATAAATATCGTGATTTACATCATTCTGCGCATGTCAGGCAGGATTATTCTGAATGAATATTGGCGCATGTACACGCCAGATCCGAATGTATTAGTTCCCATGTAAACAGCTGCCCTAAAATCCTCAATCAGAATGATTTCAACCCGAAAGGGAAAAAAGTCTCCATGTAAACGTGGCCAGTGATCACCAATCCTGGTCCTCAAGGACTGGTATCCTGCAGGTATTCCATGTCTCACTGCTACAACACACCTGATTCAAATCAATGACTGAATAGGGGATTATCACGCTTACTGGAAGTTCCCGGATTTTGACACTTCCTCTTCCGGGCCATGTTAACAACAGCCGTTCCTGCTCTGTTATACTGTTTAAATCGGATAAACTCCAAACATACTTAAGTTTTCATTCCAGACCGAAGTGATACTGGATCAAAAGCTGGATCAAAGCGATCGATTCGCCGCGGTGAAGGGCCGAACTTTATCATAAAACCCACGTTTGTTTGTCGCCGTAGGGCACAACACCGGCACTTCACAGCATGCTAGCATTAGCCAGCTAGCGTTTACTGACGTGCTTAACATTGTGCGTCTTAAAACACACAAACATCTGAAAATCTGGTCTGTACCTCCCCGTTTCCAGTGGAACAACTGGGGACTGCCAAGAAAGGAGACGCTTTCAGATGCTTGTGTGTTTTCAGCCGCACAAAGTTAGGCACGTTATCGAGCTGGCTAATGCTAACCTGCTAACACAACTGCGCAGTCTGCCGGCCACAAACAAACGTGTGTCGTTTTATTATAAAGTTCGGCCCTTCACCGCAGCGAATCGGTCGCTTTGATTCACTTCTTCCTTAGCATCACTTCAGTCTGGAATGAAAACTTGGCATTGGCGTTTATCCGATTAACAAAGTTTAACAGAGTAGTAGTCGGCGGACTACTGTTAGCAGGTTAGCATTAGCCAGCTTGATGACGTGCCTAACTTTGTGCGGCTGAAAACACACAAGCATCTGAAAGCGTCTCCTTTCTTGGCCGTCCCCAGTTGTTCCACTGGAAACGGGGGGTACAGACCCGATTTTCAGATGTTTGTGTGTTTTAAGACGCACAATGTTAAGCACGTCAGTAAACGCTAGCTGGCTAATGCTAGCATGCTGTGAAGTGCCGGTGTTGTGCCCCACCGGCGACAAACAAACGTGTGTTTTATTATAAAGTTCGGCCATTCACCGCGGGGAATCGATCGCTTTGATCCACTTCTTCCTTAGCATCACTTCAGTCTGGAATGAAAACTTGAGTATGTTTGGAGTTTATCCGATTTAAACAGTATAACAGAGCAGGAACGGCTGTCGTTAACATGGCCTGGAAGAGGAAGTGTCCAAATCCGGGAACTTCCGGTAAGTGTGATAATCCCCTATAGCAGATTTGTGCAGTGAGTGCTGTGATTGGGTACAAATGGCTCAGCCGTTCACAAGCAAAGATGGGGCGAGGATCACCACATTGTGAACAACTGCATTTAATGAAATAGTCCATCAGTTTAAGAACAATGTTTATCAGCATTCAGTTGCAGGAATTTAGGGACTCCATAATCATCAGAAGATTCAGAGAATGTGGAAAACTTTCTACACTGAAGCAGCAAGGCTAAAAACCAACACTGAATGCCCATGAAGTTCAATCCTTCAGGCAGCGCTGCATTAAAAACCAACATCATTGTGTAAAGCAGGGATCACCAATTCTGGTCCTCGAGGGCCAGTGTCCTGCAGGTATTATGAGCTGCCCTGCTGCAACACGCCTTGTGACGTGTAAGTTTGCTAATTACCCACTGATTGGAGTCAGGTGTGTTGCAGCAAGGGAGCTCCTAATCCCTGCAGGACACCGGCCCTCGAGGACCGGAATTGGTGATCCCTGGTGTAAAGGATCTTACTGTGTGGGCTCAGGAACACTTCAGAAAACCATCGTCAGTGAAAACATCATCGCTACATCTACATGTGCAAGTTAAAACTCTACCATGCAAAGCCATAGTCACACATCACGAATATTCAGAAACACTGCTGCCTTCTCTGGGCCCCAGCTCATCTGAAATGGACAGACACAAAGTGGAAAGGTGTTCTGTGGTCTGACTCTGAGTCCACATTTTTAGTAGTTTCTGGAAGTCATGTATGTTGTGGTTGGGGTGGGGTGTCATTGCATGGGACGCTTACACATCTGATGACATCATCAAGTTGGGAACAACACATGCTGCTATCCCAGCAATGTCTTTTTCAGGGACGTCTCTGCTTATTCCAGCCAGACGATGCTGAGCCACATTCTGTAGGTGTTCCAGCAGTGTGGCTTTGTAGAAAAAGAGTTTGGGTACTAGACTGGCCTGCCTGCAGTCCAGATCTGTCGCTCAGTGAAAATGTTTGATGTATTATTAAGTGTAAAATACAACAACAGAAGCCCCAGACTGTTGAACAACTGAAGTCATACATCCAGCAATGGAAAAGAAAGTGTCAACATTAGTGTCCTCAGATCCCAAACACTTTCTGAGTGTTGTTAGAAGGAAAGGTGATGTTACACAATGGTAAAACACACCCTGTCCCATCTTTACTGGTACGTGTTGTAGGCATCAAATTTAAAACAAGTGAATATTTACACAAAAACAATAAAGTTAATCAGTGTAAATATTAAATATCTTGTCTTGTACTGGTTGAAGAGGATTTGCTAATCATTGTATTCTGTTTTCATTTACATTTTACACAATGTCCCAACTTCATTGGAATTAGGGTTTGTAAACTATCATGTATCTAAATCATGTCTGACTCCTTCTCTGTTACTCTGCTAGACCTAGATCTTATTGTCATAATCTACATTTATAAACTGAGTAAAAATGAGAACAAAACTAAATTATTTGGAACTTCTGTAAAAACACGTCAGCTTTGAACTGGTTTAACTCATCGGTTTCTCAGGAATCAGGAATAAATATGCGGCGCTTACCTGAGATGAGACGGAAAATGTTCACAATATTGGTGCTACAGAAGTAAATCCTGCTGTCCTCTTCTGTCACGTTTTTGATCATGAGTTTGTTACCCTGGATTAAATATTTGGTTTCAAACTCAGGAGAATGATACGTGGATGATGTTGAAGAGAAACTGCGTCCAATGTTTACTTTAAGATGACTGTGGATAATCATGTACCAGAACACGTCTTCATCTTTGATGCTGCAGGTTAAAGTCACATCTTTTCCCAGCTCTCCTCTGACCTCCGCCACATTCTCAGCTTCTACACAGACCAGAACCATCATCATCATCATCATCATCCTCATATCCATGATCATGTTCAGCATGAGAACCTGACCGAGTCGTCTGAAAGCAGTTCAGCTCTGCTGAGAGACCATGGAGGAAGTGTCTCCACTTCCTGGTTGACAGGGTGATGATGCTGAGTGTTAACATTTGATTACAAACCACAAACATCACGTCAGTCTCAGAGGACGGACGAAGAACTGCTGAACCTCCACACTGGATCTGGAAGATGAGACGCTTTGTCTTCATAGAACTGTTTTATATATATATATATATATATATATATAACTGTTTATATTGATATTAAAGAATCAGGAATGAAGGTAGAAACTAAAACATTATGGCTGGAGTTGGAGTAGTGTAGGCTGGAGAACAGCACCAATGACAAGTTTGGACACACCTGCTGAATTTAACTAGTAGGTGTTTCCAAACTTTTGATTGGTGCTGTATGTTAGAAGTAGTTGGTGACAGATGAAACTTTCTATAGCAATATGAAACATGACCACAAGTGATATCAGAACGAGTTGTGATAATAAATATACTGATTGAGAATTAAGTTGTGTCATAAACAGTGTTTTCTTGAAAAGGTGACAATAACGGTAGCAACAGAGAAGTTGTAGAAATGCAGTAAACGTAAGCATGAACGATCAGTGTAGTGCTCGTTATTATCATTTTGAAATGACCAGGTTGACCAGGTTAGACATTTTTTAATTTAACTTTATAAGAAAAGGGGCCTTGGCCTCAGAAGCTTTTCTTTAACTGGACCTCTTTACATTTTGGTTAAATATCCTGGGGTAGAGGAACCTGCACCACTTACACTTGTTTTATTTCTACATAAAGTGGGAACAGGAAACTTTTCTTTCTGCCTACTTTTTTCTACTTATATTTTTTATTTTTATTTTTCTTTATAAATAGTACACATATTGTTTTGTATTTTTCAGTGTGAGAGGTCAAAGGAACAATGTTAACAGAAAAGCAAACTCATTCATGCATCTCTGATGCCACCTTCTGGTCCAACAGTGGGGAGAGAGAATCTGGTTCGATCATGGTACCATCACTGCTGTAGAGGCTGTTTGTTCCTGCAGATTTTCAGTAAAAGTTCCGACAATTTAGGAAGATAAGTTCCAGGATTGATTTGCAGCTGTGTTAAACATTAAAGAGTCATTTATATTGGTGAATGTTAATTGTTATGCTGCCCCATTTAAAAAAAAGATAGCGCTGGAAAAATGAACAGATGTCTTACTTGAATTGTCACGACCTGTGTGGCAAGCTGTGACAAAAAAAGAGGGAAGGCGTCAATGGTGACTTTTCTAAATAATTTATTAAAAGAAAACAAGTGTTTGCGAAATATATAAGTGAACAATCAGTGGTGTAATGTGGATGCAGATCAATACGTGTACAAACCAGGCTGCGGAGGGAAGCAGAGAGAGAGAGAAAGTTATGCCAGGCTTACATCAGAGGGCTTTTTAAAGATTTAGAAAAGACTCCTGGAAGACCACCATCTCACACTAGCTCACATCTGAAGACAGTTTTTAGTCTCAGCCTCGTCACAGACTTTCATCATCATCATCATCATCATCATCATCATCATCATCATCATCATCCATTTTATTTGAAAGTGCACAAAGACACTGTATAAATTGCGACAATATCAGGGTACATACATTTTATTTGAAAGCACCTTATCAAAGCGCACAAAGACACTATAAAACCAGATAAAACATTAAAAACAGTAAGATAAAACAGCAAAAATGCAAAACATAATCTTCTGTTTCCGAGAACATTCAGTGACCAGCATGTCTGCAGCACTGATGTTTATTTAGTTTTTACTGTCAGTAATCTGATTACTGCTGTGTGTTCTGCAGTCAGATATGACAGCGTGGGGTTCTCGTGGCGTTCTCCGTGAGTCACATGACCGCTTTTACATTGAAGTCAACGCATGTCACAACTGTGTATTTCTATGAACACGAGTGTGCCGGCAGCTGGCACATCTGCAACCTCCTGACCTGACTGTAGACCTGAACAACCGTTTTCAGAGTGACTTTATAGAATAATGAAGATGCTGCCCCCCCCGCTGTCTGCGTCAGATGCGTCTCACCAGCTGGACACATCACACACGCAGAGCAGCTTTATGGACCTGGTTTGGTTTGGAGGCTCTGAACTGACTGTTTGGACAACTCATCAAATGGAAAGTGGACGGAGGACATCAGTTTCCGTCCATAATGGAAGTGTTGGACTCGACAAAGACGTTTTTCCCAACATGGACTGTTTACTGCACTTTCAGGTAACACTGCCTGTTCCCGGTGCACCTGCAGAGCTTCGAAGCGCACAGAGAGACTGAACATCTCCTGCTCGTCTTTGAGAAAGAGCTCGTGGAGAAACTGGACTGATGAAACAATAAATGCGTCAAGCTGCCGTCTTCCCTTTAAACCAGCTGCAGTCTGCACAGGTAAACTGGTAAACGTGTGGTTGTGTCTTTTACTGCTGCTGAGTTCAGATGGTTAAACAGCTGTTAATCATGTATAATGGATCAGTTGTGGCTCTGCGCGCATGAGTGTGTTATATTTCACAATGTTGGTGTTATTGGGCAGCGATGACTGTTGACAGTTCTGGAGGTCGGACCTGTTCCCGCTGATGTCAGAGCTCATCCAGCTATTGGTTGTTGATTGTGTTGCGTCACTACAACTTGAATATTAAAATTCAAAGCATTTGAACAATGAAAGTTATCAGTTTACTGATAAAAGTGGCTAAATTATTATTTTAAAAACTTTATTTACATAGGTAAGTCCAGTCGAGATGCAGCGTCTTTAACAAGGCAAACCTGTTTACCTGACTTAGTTTAGTTTATTATGGATCCCCATTAGTATTCACCAGTGAAGAATATTCTTCCTGGGGTCCAGGTCAACATAAATTTTGAACATACAATCAACAAAAACAGGTTAACAAAATTAAAATACAATATGAAGCAAACAGAAAAATGCAAAAAATAAATAAGTATACAATACCAAAGCATCTATATTTAAAATGAAATTAATAATAGAATAATTATGCAGCCATACTTCCGTTAGCCTTACAACTCATGTAATTATTACGGGTCTCAGTTCCCAATGTAACTCATAGAACTTTCCATTTTTTTATATATTTTTTTTTCATTTTCCATTGATTTATTTAATAGGGACAGTGTATGGAGTTTATCTTGTGTTTTAATTAAAATCAAAATCAATCAATCTAATTCTGGACACAACTTTGACTGTTAAAGTCCACATTAAACAACAACAAAAAAAAGCAGTGAATTTTAGAGTGCAAAGTTTTAAACAAATTAGACCTTTTTTTGTCCCTTCATGCTGCCAAGATGTTTCTACACTCAATGATTTTTTCTCACATTGAGTACTGTATAACCTCTTGGTCACTTACTGCGAGTACAACACTCAAACCCATAGAATCCCTTTTTAAGAAAGCCATAAAAATCTTTAATAAAAAATCTTTCAGTTTTCACCATTGCATTGTTTTAGATAAATAGAAATTTCTTGATTTTAATAACTTTGTTAACTTAAAGAATGCTTGCTTGATGTATAAGGTCTTACGTGGACTGGCCCCGCCTCCTCTGACAGACTTTATTAAAGGTGCCATGACATCAAATGTCACTTTTCTGGGGTTTTGGGTGTATAATATGATCTGTTGTGCACTGATGAGGCCATGTGAATGTCCAGAGTGAGAATCAAAGTTCCTGTTTATGGTCTGTCAGCTTTGTCTCTCTGCTCAGAAACAGTTGAATCAGACAGCAGGCTATCATTCTACGTAGTTCTATCATTCTACGTAATTTAATTGCTCCAATAAGAGCACACTATCAAGTAAACAGCACCCCCCCCCCCACCTCTCTCTCCTAACGGTTTATGCACCGTCCGCTCCCCCCTCCCCTCCCTGTCTGATTCAGCTGCATGTATGGAGCTAGTAGTAACTTCTGTGCAGTCAGGTCTGGATTTTCAAACAAATGGATTTAAAAGCAAACTTCTGCAGCAACACTGAGGGAGGGGGCCACAACCTTGTCATTACCTGTAAGTTTATTTATTTTCTAAATGCTGTCTTGTCTGATAAACGTAGCTTTCACTGTCTGAAGTGGCCATGTTGCTAGCAGTTAGCCTTTAGCAAACTCCGACCGCAGCTTGACCTAGATTCTCCAAAAAAGGTCATAGCCAAATAAGGTGTAGCCAATCAAAATGAAGTCAACGTGGTCTCCGGGTAAAGCTCCATATCATCACCGGACCCAACTGTATTACTGAGGAAGTGAGGTCTGGCGTTTCAAAACAATACTCCGCTGTAAAAAATGCCGTTTTTTTCTTTGGAGTATTTACATATAAAGTAATGCCAACAACATAAACTAGTTTTTAACTGCTATGTCATCACTCCTTTAAATCTCGTTCTGCCAGTAAAATGGCCACTAGGGCTGCAGCTGGGGGGGACTGTGAAGTGTCATGCAGGCGCACTGCTTTTGGACAAACAACTTTCGCAGTCAATGGGGCTAAATACAAATTGTACTTGTGTGTGTGCATGTGTGCGATACGTGCATATGTACGTTTATGTATATGTTTGCATATAGACGTGTATGTTTTTTGTTTGTTTGTTTTCTTTGTTTGTTGTACTTTTATTTACCTGCTTAGGGACTGCAGATGTAAATTAGCGCCTGTGCTGCAATCTGGCATATTTACATTGTTGATGTCCATTAATATGCACTATTATGGAGTTCATCTTGTGTTTTAATTAAAATCAAGAAAAAATACAATCTGAAAGGGGAAAATAATATTGAAACCAAAATATTGGAGAGAACAAATTTTCACACTGATAGCAAAAACTGATGTTATTTGAGACTCAAGAAAAGGTTTTGAGTGAAAATATGTTGTCATAGAATAAATAAAGATAAATTGACATTTGGAAAATTATTTTCAAGGGAAAAAAGCTCTCTCAAAAATATATTTTACTCTCAAATATTGTTATTTTACATTCGAGGTGAAAACATTTTCTCTATAAAAAAAAAAAAAGGTCAAAATTTTTTTCTTCTCGCTTTCAAAACCTAATTCTTTGCTCTAGATTCAGAATTTTTCTCTCGATGTGAAAACTGTGTCATGGGCGGGTCTGTGTTCCTATTGGCCAGTCTCAACAGAACTGACAGCCGGGTGGTAATATTCTGGGTAAAGGTGGTGACGCCTTCCTCATTAATATTCATGAGGAAACTCCCGCTGGCTCAGACGTCCTGATCCAGCAGCACGTTTAGAAGGACTCAGACTAGCGCTTTCTGAACAGTTAATAAATGCTGCTGCTGCTTTGGGAGACATGGATACACATCGCTGCGTCTTTCATAAAAGTTGATAAAATAAGCAACCGGGTTATAGTTATACGTGTACACTTTTAGACATTGACTCAGGTCGAGCAGCCTCAGCCCTGCCAGTGTCTGACGAGACGTATGTTAATTTTCGTTGACGAAAATGGACCCAAATATACTGATTGCTTTTGGTTTAAAAGCTCTTTCGGAATGAAAAGTGCTGAACCGAATGAATTTTTTATTTGGTTTCACAGGGGTAGAATATTCCTTTCCCCAAACCGAACGGGGTATCATGTAAACGCTGAATCGGAAAGTGGTGAGGATGCACTCTTACAGCGCATGCTTCGACAATACGTCAACGTGCAACGAGTGATATTTCCTCACTTTGACAGATGGCTGTGAACAATGTAATTCTCTGGACAGCAACAGAAAGTTTTTTTTTTTTTTTTTTTTTTTTTAACTCAAACTCTGTCTCTACGCCTTTTTCTTTTGGTTGTCTGCAGTAAGAGCTCATGAGTATCAGCTGCTGCTGGATTAACGTCCTGCAGAAATCACAACAACCGTGACGATCAGTTTTTAGACCTATGTCGTTATTAAATAACGTGATGCAACATCATTCTGCGCATGTCAGACAGGATAATTCTGAAAAAATATTGACGCATGTCCACGCCAGATCGGAATAAATTAGTTCCCATGTAAACAGCTGCCCTGAAATCCTCAATCAGAATTACCGAAAGGGAAAAAAGTCTCCATGTAAACGTGGAGAGCATGAAGGGACAAAAAAGGTCTAATTTGTTTAAAACTTTGCACTCTAAAATTCACTGCTTTTTTTTTTTAGTTGTTTAATGTGGACTTTAAAAGTCAAAGTTGTGTCCAGAATTAGCCCAAGATACTTGAATTCTTTGACAATGTCAAGTTCTACTCCTTCAAGGAAAATATTTGATCTTTCAAGTTCAATTAGTCTTTTGATAAACACCATGCAGACAGTTTGTTTGCATTGAGCTTTAAATGGTTATTCCTGACCCAGTTCTGCACATTGTTCATGCTTGACAATGTGACACAGAGACTTCATTTATAGCTACCGTACATGTTGTTCTATTATAGTTGAGTGAATTTACTATTTTACCTACTGTAAATCAGTAAATAAATT
>JALJCO010001235.1:245000-358029 GCA_023101725.1 Atherinomorus stipes
GTATATATATATATATATATATATATATATATATATATATATATATATATATACATACACACACACACACACACACACACATACAGGTATATATATATATAAAAGGTATATATACTGTATATATATATATACATACACACACACACTACTCACATTAAGTTAATATTTGTGTTTTGTATGACCTAAAATGCACTCTCTATGCACTCCTTTCCAGGTGAACATAATCCGATTTTGAACTCCTCAACTTTTGAATGCACATGTGCATTGTTCAATGGTTAAATATTTACTGCACATCATGCAGTAATACATTTTTTTTAAAAAAAGATTAATAGGAGAAAAACTACAAAAGTAGTGTCTAAACTTTGGGTCTGTCCCAAACCACGCACTTGAGCACCTCAAACACTGTTTTTGAGTGTGTAGTGCACACAGGGTGTCATTTAAGCAACAATTCAGGGCACAGAGTACCAGGATGTTGCCCTAATTACACCTAAAAATGAAGTGCAAAACGAAGCACACTACTCACACTAAAGTCTGGTCCAAACTACACGAATTTAGCCCGATTTTGGCCCGAAGGAGGCGTCGCAGACAGTCGTTCACTGTCGTGCACGATTCTGTGTTGTCGGGTCGCAGGACGTCGTGTCTTCGCTCCGTGTAATGTGACACAATCAGCGATTGGCGATTTGGCGTCTGCGACGCTCCACGACCACGATGCAGAAAGACTGGCGTGTCAGAATTTTTTGGTTTTGTCCGTCTAGTGTGACTAGTGTGGCTTAAACTGCCGCCATCTTGCTGACATAGAGGAAGAGGCGGGACCTTCGAACTGCTTTCAGAGCTGAATGGCGGTGAACAAAGCAGTGGCGACCCCTGCTGCATCAGAGCTGGTATTGTACTGATTTAAGTAACGTTTATAAAATGATTTAGACATAATCACTAATGTATATTGTGGCATGCTACCAAGCTGTTCACTCCCTGATGACAGTTATGATCTGGTCGTGTGTTTGAGAGTTAACTCATGCTAGCGGGCAATGCTAGTCCCTCACTTCCTGTAAGTGCAGTGCTCTGTTTGGGTCAGCATTTAGCGACAAGTGTGCACTACAGATGAAGTACACAGTGCACACAGTACACAATGAATTCCAGTGCACTCAGGCAAGTGTGCGGTTTGAGACAGACTCATTTGACTTGACCTCTAAATGTTCTGGTTTAATGACATCTTGTTTCTAAACAGTTCTTTTCATCATCCTGTTCACATTTAGATGTCATCAGACCAAGACAACACCGACCACAACAAGTTATTGAGACATTGTCATTTTTTTGTTGTGGTGTACCCGCCATTGTTTTTCCACATTTTTTCCAATAAATTGTTTAAGATGGAGAAATTATCACATCATAATTCCAGTTAAATGTCCAACGTTCATGATATAATATCAATGAGGTGTTAACATTTTCATTTTCCTAACATTATAACAAAGTTGAGTATTCCTAACTTTTTGTGAGTATACACACACACACTTGGAAGTTTACATGCCCTCCCAATAAAGACAGAAAAAATAGCTGCCAGTGAAATAAATTGAAACTTAATAAAGCAACAATAAATAAATTAAAAAAAGAAAATCATGACATTGATTTTGAATTGTGGTTTAACTGTACGTTCAGACCAAAAGCGGCAGTCCAAAGCTGGGCGACAAACAGGACAGCTTCCAAAGTGGCAAGATATGGGGGATTATCACGCTTCCGTGTTCCGAACTTACGGTTTGAAACACTTATGCGGCCCACTTCCGGCCCAGTTCAATGTCCCTGCTTTACTTCGTAAATAACATGAATAAACGCCAACCCTACTTAAATTTTCACGGATTCCAGACTGAAGTGATACAAAGAAAGAAGTGGATCAAAGCGATTCACCAGAGTGAAGGGCCGAACTTTATAATAAAACAACATAGCATGTTTGTTTGTAGCCGGTGGGGCACAACACCGGCATGCTAGCATTAGCCAGCTAGCGTTTACCGACGTGCTTAACTTTTTGCGTATTAAAACACACATACATCTGAAAACCGGGTCTGTACCCCCCCGTTTCCAGTGGAACAACTGGGGACTGCCAAGAAAGGAGACGCCTTCAGATGCTTGTGTGTTTTCAGCCGCACAAAGTTAGGCACGTCATCAAGCTGGCTAATGCTAACCTGCTAACAGTAGTCCGCCCGCTACTACTCTGTTAAACTTCGTTAATCGGATAAACGCCAATGCCAAGTTTTCATTCCAGACTGAAGTGATGCTAAGGAAGAAGCGGATCAAAACGACCGATTCGCCGCGGTGAAGGACCGAACTTTATAATAAAACGACACATGTTTGTGGCCGGCAGACTGCGCAGTCGTGTTAGCAGGCTAGCATTAGCCAGCTCGATGACGTGCCTAACTTTGTGCGGCTGAAAACACACAAGCATCTGAAAGCGTCTCCTTTCTTGGCAGTCCCCAGTTGTTCCACTGGAAACGGGGAGGTACAGACCCGATTTTCAGATGTTTGTGTGTTTTAAGACGCACAATGTTAAGCACGTCAGTAAACGCTAGCTGGCTAATGCTAGCATGCTGTGATGTGCCGGTGTTGTGCCCCACCAGCGACAAACAAACGTGTGTTTTATTATAGAGTTCGGCCCTTTACTGGGGCGAATCGATCGCTTTGATCCACTTCTTCCTTAGTATCATTTCAGTCTGGAATGAAAACTTAAATATGTTTGGAGTTTATACGATTTAAACAGTATAACAGAGCAGGAACGGCTGTTGTTAAAATGGCCCGGAAGAGGAAGTGTCCAAATATCGGGAAGTTCCGGTAATCGTGATAATCCCCTTTTCTTGCCGCTTTGGTCGCTCATCACGTGACTGACGTCAAAGTTAAATCGCACTGCTCATTTAAAGGAGCCGCACAGCGACTTCTGGACAGCATCATTGCTGTTGCTCATGTCGCACTCAGTTAAAGCAGAGCAGAGCTGCAGGACGTTTTGTGTGGCCATTAAATACAGGGGGAAAAAAAAATTGCAGAGCATGAACATAAATTAAAATAATTTTTCTAATTAGTCACAAGTGGATTGAGTTGTTTTCTACAGTATTGAGCAGAAAACAACAAGTGGCGTTATGATTTATCCACCACGGCATCGTCAAACTTTTATAACTTTGAAATACACTAAAATATGGCTGAAACTAAAAAGCAGTAATGACAATACACTCAGAATACAGCTTCAAACTTTGCAATAGAGAAAAGACGGAGTCAATACGGCGCGAGCAGCTGACCTTTGTTTACACTACAGAAGAAAGGAAGAATCTCCGCTTCATTTAATGTGGATCAACTTCACATTATTTTCTCCACGCTGCCTAACACTGATATTTAAACAGCTGCACACTAACAACACAAATTCACAAGCTGTGCGCAATATGAGGAGAGCGTGAGCGTACATCCTGGTCACTTTCTCATAATTATGCAGAGCCGGTGCGTTTTAACATGTTGATAATGATATCAGATATTTTTAGTTCATATGTTTATCACAGAAATGCATTTAAACACTGCGCAGGAAAGAAGTCCTGTATGACACGAAACAAAAGACAAGCGGAGACACCACATATGCTGCAGCCAAGACAAAGTCAGGAGAGCGCACGTGCGTGTGCGTGTTCTAAAGAAAAATAGCCGGGAGCAGGAGGCGAAAAACGTTTTGGAAGAACGAGAAAAGGGGTGAGGCCGTCAGTAAATGACATTAATTCCTATTCATAATTGTTATTATTTTATCATTAACATGGTATACCAGGACTATAAATACGTGCGTTTAACCCTCAAAATCATCTGGACTCATCATGGATGTGGATGACATCACTGTGATGTGTAATGCCTGCCTGTACACCTGAAGAAGACGGCGTCACCGGGTTCCTCTCTCCGGGTTTGGCTACAGGTTTCCTCGACAGGTGCTGGAGCTGCAGCCGGACAGAGACGGTTCCAGCGGGACTTCAGGTTGAACGTCCAGGTTTTTTTTATTTTCTTTTTAACTTTAGTCCCGGTAGCCAAAAAGAAGTACATTACCAAGGATGCACCTGAACAGGTAATCAGCCTATCGGCATCCATGACAGAATGAGTGTGTTGTTGTCGAAACCAAAGTCACATGCGTTGTTCTTTGGACCTGCTCAATTGAAGGACACCTCTACTCTGATTTGCTGCCGTCTGTTGCTGCTGAACCGCGTCATAGCTAATTAGCATAAAGTTAACCGAAGCTCAGCTTCTTATCTGGTGCCACTTTGGCCGCTTTAGTCGCTCTAGACGCCCAGCAGACGGCGGCAGATGCTCTTGTCGCTCAGGACGCCTGCTCTCATTGAAAACGTATTAACTTCCGGTGTCCTTGCTGCTTTTGGTCTGAACGTACACAGTAAAAGAAACATTAAAAACAAACAAAAAATTAAACAACAAGCATGATGGGGCTCAAGAGCAAAAATGTCATTGAGCAACTTTGTAACACAATCACTGCAATCAGGTTGTTTCATTAAAGTCCAAATCAGACGCCTGCACCTGTTCACAGGTATGTTGGTCCACTCTTCATCAGCAAGGGACCTTGATTTGTCTGAAATTGTTTTTTTTTTAAATAATTTTTAAAATAATATTCTTAAAACAAAAATTCAACAAACATTTTATTACCGGTATACTAAATCATAATTTTGTAAATTTTTTTTTTTTTTTTAATGAAACCAAACAAATGGACATTTTTGGCCACAAAACGCACTCAGCAGAAGTTTTGTTGTTTCTTTGTCACTACTTAAAAGGAGTTATACAAAAAAGCATCTTTGTCACTGCTGATAGTACTCTGCAAAGGTGATGCTTAAGATCTTAGCATGCATAAATTATAAGGGGAAAGAAACTTTCTTTTTCTTGGAGAAGGTTATCAACCTTGTACTTAAAAGTAAAAATTCTGGAACCGATTAATATTTTGGGTTTCATGATGGGAAGGGAACCGATACCAAATCAAAAATCTAAGGAGTGAAAGTAGCAAATATTTTCAGTATATGACACGGGCATTTTTGGCCATGAAGATAGTTTGTGGGAATTTTAATGTTTTGCTATACAGGAACAAAAAAAAGACATATTAAACTGCAATGATGGTTGAAAAATAAAATGGCATGTATCATTTGGTTTGAAAAAAGAAAAAAGTTTTTTTTTTTTACTTTGACCCTTTATAAATAATTAGTATTATGGGTTCTACTGTAATAGACATTTAAAGGGTTAAAATTATGAACATGAATCATATTTTGATTTTCAGCTCAAGGACTTATACTATCAAAAAAAGAAGGGAAAAGTTAATAATTTCTTTTGGAAAGTTGGTGGCCATTTTTGGCCATAAATATGGCAAGTATTTTTCTCACAAAACCTCCCTCAAAACAAACAAAAATATATGATACAATGTTAGTTGGGTCGGCTGTAGCTCAGGTGGAAGAGCAGTCGTCTTTCAACCGGAGGGTTGTGGGACTGATTCCAGGCTTCCCCAGACTACATGCCGAAGTGTCCTTGGGCAAGACACTGAACCCCAAGTTGCCTCCCGATGTGCCTATCGGGGTATGAATGTGTGTGTGACTGGGTGAATGTGACATGTAGTGTAAAGCGCTTTGAGCGGTTAGTATGACTGGAAAAGCGCTATATAAGTACAGTCCATTTACCATTTAGTTATGCATCTCAAGACTGTACTTTTAACAATGCTAGAAAGTCCAGTAGCACTGAGAACTTAGCAAAAGACCTTTTGAGGTTTTTTTTGTTTTTGTTTTTTTTAAAAAAAAAAACAAGAACATAGCGCAAGCAAACAGTCATGGTGAAAGATTTTAAAAGAAATGAATGTCTTATATTCATGAAAATAAGCTAGATGAAACTTCAACGTAGTAAAAGTTATAAAATACAGCAAGATAAATAAATAGATTCAGTCTCAGTGGCTGCATATTTGGCCATAAACAAACAGAATAGAAAAGGCCATGGGTAAAAACCCAAATAGTTTTCCACAACATTAATTTTCAGTCAAAAGGTAGGTAGTTATTTGTGACAGATAACAATGATAATAATAAATCCAAACCATCAATAAGAAATCAATCCAATATGAAGACAATCAGTTGAGAAAACTTCCTTCATCAAATGTTTGTTGCTAAATGACAGATCACCTTTCAAGGCTAAAACACAATTTCTATCTCAGAATATCTATTTTTCCTATAGTTGAAATGTAACATTGATCTAAAGTCTTCATATGAACATCAAAGATCAGATATATCTGATTTTTATCATAAACTCTCAGACTTTTGTAACATTTAGCTTGAAAGCAGAAATAAATATAAAATAAATAAAAATGCAATGGAAAAGTAACCTTCAATGCATTTCAAGTTAATTTCAATCTGAATATGAAATTATAAAAATTAAGTTGACTTAACAAAAAGGTCTAAGTATGCCGAAATATCTGGAGAGAAAACAGCTCTACAAGAATAACGAGAATTGTTATTCTTGTAGAGCAAACAGTACGTTTGCTGTTTTTAGATGTTTTGTTACAGATTTCTATTTGTGTTCCTGTCTTTATTTGTCCAAATGCTGCTGTTTTATGTCTGTTAAAGTGTTTGCGTAACAAAAACATGACTTGAAACTTCATAATCTGTTGCCAATATTGTTCTTGTGGGAAGCAGTTCACTCGTGTATGATGAGAAGGAGTAACTAGGCTACAAGGTTAAATAAAAATAAACACAGATCCAAACAGTCTCAAGCTGAATGAATTAAATCTGTAAATGAGACACTGGTTTATGATGATGGTGCTGAAAGAGATACAAGGGAAGGACAAGGATCAACAGAAATATCCTTCATTAGAGATTAGTCTGTGGGACTACCGACAGCAGCATTCGCGGAAAGCTGCAAATGGTGTGATCAGCGTTCTTTAGAGTCAAGAACGCTTAACTTCCCTTCTGTTTGTGAATTTACATTTTCTGCTAAGCTGCTCTCCTTCATACATCACTGCTGAGGTTTCTTTTTAAACTTTTTTTTAAAGCTGTAAAAAACAACTGCTCTGTTATTACAAGGCATAAACAATTTTTGCTTTCATCTAAATCTTAATTCTTGCAGCTGTTTTTATCCTCAGTAACTCTGTCAGCTCTGTAACAAGACATCCATGTACCCTGCAGTGATGGTTCATGGATTGTCTTGTGACAAATCAAAAACAATAACAGCTGGTGACTCATTCTACACGCTGATGTAAATACATCTTACTTTGTTAATATGATCAGCTTCTTTTATTAAGAAATTAGTGCCTTAGCTGCTTGATATAAGTGGGAAAGAATGGACCTTAGCTGCTTCTAGAAGCAGAGCAGCAGAGTCTGAGCAGAGAGGAGGACAACATAGAGGAGGTTTGCTCCTGCTGCTCCGCCTGATGGAGTCGTCGCCCCTGCTTCTTCACGGTTTTCTGCAACAGAAACACACTTTAATTAATTAGACTGACAGAATCTGCGTGTGGGTCAGGTGACCCACCAGGACTATGTCATCCGGATACTTATAAAATCTTGCCCCTCCTCTGCTACAGACAGTGCTCCAGACTAATTTTCAACACCTAACTTTTTAATTTTGGTGCACCAGCAAAAGGTTTAGGTGTACCGCCATGTTTCCATGTTACATCAACAGGTCAGATCCAGATTTGACCACAAGATATCTGTGAGAAACGAGTTGGGTTTGGTAATCATCAAAACAGATTCGGATGGATGACCCGCAGGAGGACTCTGCTGGATCTCCGTCAGTGCAGGTGATGTGACACAGACAGAGGCTGCAGCAGATTTTCTGCTTCATGCTGCTCAGACATGCTGAAAAACTCTTAGTGAAGATACAGTAGTAGATGACAATTACACATGAGCAAAGTCCACATTTTACAATTGACTCCATTTCCATGGGTCTCGTCTGTGTCGTAGTTCACTGTAGCAGTGTCAACGTTTACACGCGTAAACAGGTACACGGATAATAAATCATAACAGTTTAGAAAAAAATCAATAACCGTATACATGTCATTTTCACCTCCTCCCCCTCCTCTTTCATTTCTCATCAATACTGTATTTTAGGGGTGGTAATGTTGCCTGAAAGCTTCGGATAATAACTATCCGCAAACGTAACAGATGCCTGGGGCGCAATGTTCTGTTGATATTTGTATATATAATAAACGCAGACACAGCCTGTCGCATCACCTCAAGTTGGCTCAGACGTGGTGGTGGCTAACAATAGCAGAGCACCGGCGCTGCTTTGTGTTGCTGTAGCAACCGTCAGAGATCCTTAAACTGTGCAGCTGGAAGTTAGATATTTCTATGGATTAGCGAAGACAGACATGGTCAGAGATGCTTTTAGAGATCAGGAGAGCTGACTGGACATCGACTGCATCTGTGCAGTGGAAACATTGTATTGGGGTGAGTTTCAATGCAAGTTAGGAGAGTTAGCTTTAACTGCTACTAACTGGGTTTTCATGTACATTTTTCCAGAAAATGAAGTAGAGCGTGAATCCAATCAGACATTTACTGTAACAAATGTATGTATTTAGCAGAAGATCTAACCGCTCGTGATAGCTGCTGTTTACATAAAATTGATCACCAGAACACAACTTACCTCTCTCAGCTAAAACATTTCCATACAGACCAACCAGCCGCGAAACATCGATAATCATCCCTGTTTGTGAAAGCATTCTTTCTCCCGTGTATGAAGACGGGTTATTATGTATCTGACAGATGTAGGAAAAATCCGGTCAGCCGATGTAGCTGTTTGAAAACTTCTGCATGGACTCCGTTCAGATCGCACCCAATAAAGGAGACTTTTTCCGTTGAATCGTTTCAGTTCTTCGGGATTAAAATGATAAATATCCATAATCTTACCTTGGCTCTACTACAGTGTTTCTGCTCTGAGTTCAGTATGACAGCAGGAAAAAGGTGGGATGCGTAGGAGACGTCACCATAGCAACCTAAAGATTATTAATCTCTGACGTGTAACTGTGTACACAGTGGTTAGTAGTCCTGATTACACGCGTAGAAAAATTCTAACCGTTGACATCCCTAGCACACCTGCTGGTCTTTATCTCAAACTAATGCACAACACAATGTTCAGTGTGTTCAGGGTGGATCAGAGTCAGTCAGAGAAGACCCGCTCTTTGTGTGGGCTTTTACCACAGTGGTGTGTGTGTTCAGACCAAACACGATTTGGGCATCAAAAACTTGCCTGACGCCAAAATTTGACGCAACCAGCTATTTGTCAACGTGGCAGTGAGAGAGCAGCTGGGGTCTGGGTAGTTGTGCATTTTGGCTGGAACAGGTAAAAATAAAACTCTTTCTCAGTGAAGGAGGTGGGATCTGGGTGGTCAGATGCTGTGGGTTGGGGGCTCTGCCCATCATGATGTTCAACCCCCTCCCTCACATTTCCACATGTTCATTTTTGCTCCTCTCCATTCTAAAGGTTAAAACACAGCCAATTTCCTCTCTAGTTCCCTGGTCCTGCCTTGTCCCACCCTAAAAACAAAGCACTTTTCGCTAGGACAGAAGAGATTTTCATGTCTGTGAGATGCACGACTATGTTTGTTGGTTGGATAATCATTATAATTACTGCTCGCTGGGTGTGACAACTTCCTTTTTTTTTTTTTTAAGGATTTTTTTGGGCACTAGTAGCCTTTATGTGACAGTGTATAGTGACAGGAAAGGGGCAGAGAGAGTGGGGAGTGACATGCAGCAAAGGGACAGACTGCATTGAGGAACTGTAGCCTCTGTTCATGGTGCGGCTGCTCAACCAACAGAGCTAATCACTGCCCCGGTGTAACAACTTCCTCACAGAATAACACATGTGGGCAGCACATCAGTCACCCAGACTGCTGTTAAACGGCTGCTTTGGTGGCATCAGCATTTGACAGGACAAAATCAGCTCAAGTACATATAAAAACACAAGATGCCACAAGAACAAGCAAAACTTCAGCCATGTCAGGAGTCACTCTTCACAGAAGGAGGAGCAGCACCCCCCACTTACTCATCACTGATGATCTGTTCAATAAGACTATTTACATGAATTAAAACTGATCAGACTGAAGAAAGGTGAATGGAGCAGCTGCTGTCAGTACCAGTGCAGCCCAGCAGGTGGCAGTGTTACAGCATTTATGCTGCTGGTTCACCACATCTGAGCTGAGCTACTGATTTCTGTTCTGTGGGTTTCCAGGAAACTCAAACTGTGGCCGTCACATGACGGTAATACCAGGCAACAACCTGAAGGCTGTTACGTTTGACGTGAACTGACCTGAAACCTTCAGAGTGACCGTTCTAGCGGTCTTCTCTGTGAAGATGAAGCAGTGGTATTTGCCTGCGTCCTTCATCCTCAGATCTTTCATGGTGATGGAAAAATTCCCCTTTATGTAGTCCTGTGGGAAGCTTGAAACTCGAACTCTGTAATCTTGGGAAATGGTTGTCACGTTCTTCTCAATGTTCAACACCCGCTTTTGGTTTTTGTCCCTCCAGAAGACATTCACAGGTAGAGATCCATTATAGACACATGGCAGCAGGACGCTTCCTCCAAGAAAACCTTCAATTGCTTCATCCTGGCAGATCACTGAGGGACGATAGGAAAAGTCACACAGTTAAACTCTCTCTGGTTCTGTTGACCAATCAGAGGCTTCAGTTTACCCTGAGATCAACAGATAATCAGATAATTCAAAGCTGCTCGGATTGGTCTCTGATCAGATGATCAATTGATAAACCAATAGTTTAAAAGTTTCTGCTTTCAGCTTCTATCAATCAATCATTCAATCTTTATTTATGAAGCGCTTTTCAAGCAAGTTACACGACTCAAAGCGCTTTACAGTTCAAGATCAAGAAATGACATCCACACTCCAGAAGCTGATCCGGAGTTTGTTTTTAATTTGTGTTGTTTTGGGCGTCTGTCCTGGAAGTCGCCACACTGCTGATGTGATCAGAGGCTCCGTACATACGGACTTTACCTCCTTTATCCGCTGCTTTCATCTCTTGATGAGGAGCAGCTCTGAAACACAACATGTTTATATCTCCATCCTCATCAAAGTGGAGTCTCGCGGGACGGGATTTTAATAGAATTACAGCTTATACCATTCAATGGAAACACCTACATATCGCAATTGAACTTTTTCAAAATTGATAAAATATTGCTTTTATTTTTGGAAGAAGTGTGATGGAAACCTAGCTACTGTTGTACAAGGGATGTGGATTTGATGCTTATTCAGTGAAAGAACACTAAAACGGAAAAGACACTCCTGCTTTGCTGAGGTGACCCAGAGCTGGACACAAACACTCGTGCCTTCTTATTTTGGACATGAGCTAAGCCCTACAGTTGGAATTTAGAAGATTAGTAGTGCAGAAGGAAAAGTATGAGCCCTCCTTTTTAAGCTTATCTCTGTGTTCATTTTGGGCATGGCCTTCTTTACCAACTTTATTTCTGGGGCGCAACCACTGTAGCTGCAACCTGAATAGGCCATGTTCAAAGGGCTGTTCAGATCCTGAATGTGGGACATGTTTTACAAACCACTCTGAAAGATGCAGCAATGTGTACTTATTATTGGCAAAAGATAAAAATCTCCCTCAATCCCAAAGGGAGCTTCATAGGAAACAGAGCTGCAGCATGCAAGCATTAAAGGAGCTGTATCATGCTTTTCAAACATTCCAAAAGTCAAATTTTATTTATTTTTTTTTATTTAACCTATATCTATACAGGTAAGTCCCATTGAGACCCCAGTCTCTTTTTCAAGGGAGACCAGTTTACCTAACACATGTCTTTAGATGGCAAATACAGGCATTTATAAGCTAAATATGTTCCCATTGCTACTATAGAAACTAATTTGGTGTAAATATTAGTTTTTCTATGCGTCTAATTTCCAACACGAAAGTAAGATGGCTGACTGTCCTGAACCACAGAGTTCTCGACCAATCGGTCTCTGCCGAGTGACGTAACATTTGTTGCTTAACCAGCAGTAATCAGCGCTTGATGCCATTTCAGGCGTAAAACTGTCAGTGGTCAAACCGGCATGGAAATGAGCGCACATCTGATCATAAAAATGATCTTCTGACTGAATCCATGTGTGATTTATAAAATGTTCGTGTCTGACCAAACAACAGAATATTGGTCAGAAATGCACCGTCATCCAGCTGTTTCTCCTGAAGCAGCAGCAGCGCTGACAGATGGAGGCTGCTCGGATCTGAGCCTGACCCGGACAGGAACATAAGAAACGATAACTTTCATTAGTTAAACTAAGAAACAGTCTACCGAATGAACACTTGTAAAACGTTAATGTATAGATTAATTTATAGAAACAGATCTCCTCCACTCCGTGTCTCCTAGGAGCTGCAGTTACCAGCGCGTCTGCCCTTCCGGCTGCACATAATGTTTATAAACTAGTATTTCTGTTATTTAACTTGTCAATAAAGTCTTGACAAGTTACAGCATCGCTGTACAGCTCCACACAGGTCCGGGTTGAGTTGCAAACTTTCTCTGAGTCTAAAGCAGCGTTTCCCGCTGGTCCGATGCATCTGCGCCTTTCTGCAGCCCGACTGTCCGTCTTCTTACAAGCAGTCGAGCTTTCTTTTCTTTATTCAGACATCAACAGTGAGATAATAAAGTCTGATTTATCTTGACATTTTTGGCGATCAGTTGTCGCCTTCATCAGAGGTTATAACACTCTGCTGTTAAGATCATCTGGCTGCTATGACACCTGCAGCTCCTGGAGACAGAAGACAGGAGGCGATCCATCGTTTCTATTAAGTAATCTGTACCCTAAAGTTATAGTCTATAAGTGCTCAGTCAGCAGACTGTTTCTTAGCTTAGCTAATGAAAGTTATTTTTTCTTTTGTCCCTGTGCGGGTCAGGCTCAGATCCGACAGTCCGGGTCAGGCTTGGACCAGCCTCCGCCTGTCTGCGCTGCTGCTTCAGGGTAGAAACAGCTGGATGAGGAGGGATTTCTGACGTAGATTCTATTGTTTGGTCAGACAGGAATATACAATATTCCAATATATTAATACTATTATTATATACAATGATAAGATCATTTATATGATCAGATGTGCGCTCATTTCCACGCTTGTTTGATAAACTGGACCGCTGACTTTTATACGCCTTAAATGGCGTCTTAGCAACAAATGTCACGTGTCTGGCAGAAACCAATTGCAACATGTTTTACGCCCATTTCATGACGTCACCCCCGGAAGAGACACTGATTCTGAAGGGTTACAGAATTGTTTTTAACACCGGCACCACTCACATGTTATTTGTAAACATTGATGGATAATCGGACTCCGATCGACGGGATCAAACGGAGCAGCCTGTTATGGAGCTGTATGCGCTCGACCCAGAGTCTGATATGGAGTTTGAAGTACACGCAGTACCACAGAGACCCCTGACAAGTAGGTAAATTAGCGAACAAATCATAGGCTAACAGTTAGCATTGAGCTGAGAGACGTGTTTGACTCACCGGTGCTGTTGTCTGTCCATGCGCGTTTAGGAACTACGTCAGATTTTAGAAGTAATCCCCAAGAAAAAAAGACTTTACTGCCCGAGATTCATGAAGTTGTCAGGAGTGAAGTTCACACACAAAGTTGAGGTTTTTTTTTCTGCTCCTGAAGTTAAAATCCAACCACTTCTGGCAAGTCGATTCATCCAGTACAACAAATACACTCCCACGCTGAACATAACCACATTTTTCCCAACTTGCTGTCCTCTAGAGCTTAAAGGGATATTGTGTAAGTTCTCCTGTGTTTTATTCACAAAAACTGATTATTTGGTTCAAAAGTGTTTTTTCATTAATCAGTAATCACTCCCATCAACAAACTGAAGTGCTCCTCTAAGTTCTAAATTTGCCGTTCGTATCATTCATTTACACATTGAGCGGGGCAGCTCGGTGAAGGCTGCCATGTCGTATCGCCATGTTTTTGCGTTCGGGAGAAGCGTGACAGTAGGAAAACACAGAAACTCACCGGACACACTGGAGTTTTCAGCTCAGTTCGAGGTAATGCCTTTGAAAAGTCACCGCGCTGCAGAGAGGAGAAACCAGCGTCTCACTGATGCTGCGTTCACGTGCAGTCGGGCAGACGGCCGTTGGTAACAAACCAGATGTCATTTTAATCAATGAAGCCGAGCGAAAGACGGTAAAACATGGGTCAGGGAAAACAATATGACATCGCCATGACAACAAATCAGATGTGGACTGATGTCACTGTAACTGACGGACCACGTCTTCACATAGAGGCCAGTGATAACTCTACATGCAGCGGATGTCATCGGTCTGCCCGGTTTCACGCGAATGCAGCATGAAAAGTACGAGGGAGCTGCTCCCAATTACACAGTGTCCCTTAAAAAATAAAAAATAAACATTCTCCTGAACTCTGGAGCAAACGTCTGTTAGCTGATGGCTGCTTGTCTCTGAGGAAATCTTCCTGCAGGTGTTTGTTTCTTCCTCAGAGAGTGTGTATAGGATTCTCCGAGTTTCTGTTCAACAGAGGGCGTCTTGCTAGATGTTGCGCATGCATGTTTGTCACTTCGTGATTGGTGCCACGTTCATACGTAACGCGGTGGGTAGTCAGCCGTTTGCAGGGAGGTAGCGCTTGGTTTAAATATTCATGTAGATTACTCAAATATGCATGAATGAAGAAAAATAACGATTTAAATCATTTCTTGATGAGGAAATAACACACTGACATGCTGAAAAGCTCTTAAAAGTCCATTTTTCATGATAGGGCTCCTTTAATGTGTCTTTGATGAGACATAGGAGACGGCAGTAAACCAGTAGAGTTAGAGGCACTGTTCAGAAAAAAAGTATTTATGGTACATAGTAGCCTACAGTATATGTACATTAGGGCTGTCACAAACAATTATTTTGATAATCAATTAGTCACAATAATTTTGTTGATTAGTTGACTAATTGATCATACAAAAATTGCAGCATATTTACAGAACAGTCCAAAGTTTGGACACTTTCTCATTGAATCTAATGAAAAAACATGTACAAACTTTTGACTGGTAGTGTGTTTGTTTATTTATGTCAAACTATTCAAGAAAAGCTGACCAGACAGAAAGGCAGACGAGGCAGTGGAAGGTACAGTTGCAATTTTGAGAGGAAACATAAATCTTATAAAGAATAAACGATTAGTCGATTATGAAATCAGTCACCGACTATTCTTAAGTCAACTGTTAGTCAAATAAATGATTAATCGTTGCAGCCCTAATGTACGAGTATGTATTTTATTAAAAGTTTTAAGACTGAATACACAATAGTTAGTTATTCAAATAACAAGAAACTAAAGAAAATAATAATAAATAAAAATTCACAAAATTCTAATTTAATGAAATAAAAATTGCTTTGAACTGTGGTTAATGGTTTAAAAAAAAACAAACAACAAAAACCCCACAAATTTGTCCCAGACACATTAGAGCATCTTTCCCATGAATATGGTGCATGCATATATACTTTATGTACTACAATTCACATAAAAGTGCCCTCACACTTTCAGCCCTGAAGGATGAGTTTTCTTTTGGAAGTTGAGTTATTTTAATTTATCATTTGTATCCAATAATTTACTTTAACTGTCACCATCTTGTCCTTTACTTATTTTTAAAGGAGCCCTATCATGAAAAATGGACTTTTAAGAGCTTTTCAGCATGTCAGTGTGTTATTTCCTCATCAAGAAATGATTTAAATTGTTATTTTTCTTCATTCATGCATATTTGAGTAATCTACATGAATATTTAAACCAAGCGCTACCTCCCTGTAAACGGCTGACTACCCACCGCGTTACGTATGAACGTGGCACCAATCACGAAAGTCCAAATGCGCACGCTCAGTATCGTAGCAAAACGCCCTCTGTTGAACAGAAACTCAGAGAATCCTATACACACTCTCTGAGGAAGAAACTAACACCTGCAGGAAGATTTCCTCAGAGACAAGCAGCCATCAGCTAACAGACGTTTGCTCCAGATTCAGGAGAATTTTCTTCCTTTTTTTTTCTTTTTTTATTTTAAGCTCTAGAGGACAGCAAGTTGGGGAAAATGCAGTTACGTTCAGCGTGGGAGTGTATTTGTTGTACTGGATGAATCGACTTGCCAGAAGTGGTTGGATTTTAACTTCAGGAGCAGGGGGAAAAAAAACTCAACTTTGTGTGTGAACTTCACTCCTGATAACTTCATGAATCTCGGGCAGTAAAGTGTTTTTTTCTCTGGGATTACTTCTGAAACCTGACGCAGTTCCTACTATAAAAACGCGCATGGACAGACAACAACACTGGTGAGTCAACACATCTCTCAGCTCAATGCTAACTGTTAGGCTATGATTTGTTCGCTAAATTACTTGCTTGTCAGGGGTCTCTGTGGTGCTTCTGTGGTACTGCGTATACTTCAAACTCCATATCAGACTCTGGGTCGAGCGCATACAGCTCCATAACGGGCTGGTCTGTTTTATTCCGTCGATCGGAGTAATTATCCATCAATGTTTACTACTAACATCCACATGAGAGCTGCCGGTGCCGGTGCTACAGACAATTCTGTGACCCTTCAGAATAAGTGTCTCTTCCGGGGCGACGTCATGAAATGGGCGTAAAACGTGCTGCAATTGGTCGAGAGCTCCGCGGTTCAGGACTGTCAGCCATCTTACTTCCGTGTTGGAAATTAGATGCATCGAAAAACTAATATTTAACACCAAATTAGTTTCTATAGTAACGATGGGAACATATCTAGCTTATAAATGCCTGTATTTGACTTTTGGAACATTTGAAAAGCATGATACAGCTCCTTTAATTAAAAACGTGTTCATGGACATTGTTATTATTCTGTTTTTGTCTATATTTTGTTAACATCCATATCTAAACTGAAACTTTGTTTCCATGTAATATGCTGACTTTAAGGTAGAGTCTGAAGTCCCTCCAGCGTTTCTGTTTGCAAACAGTAGCATTCAAACTTAGCGCTCCTCCCTCTCAGGCTAACGGCCGCCTCGTTGTAGCTAACCTATTCAACTTCAAGCTTCTCCTGCAGAGCTCAGAAGTGGGTACAAGCCAAACTGTTATCAACCCTGGTTTTCCAAAGTGCATTATCTGAAGCTCATACCTTTTCTTCTGTGCATCCACGGTGTTTCCTTTCTTTCTTTCTTTTCCCTTCGAGAGTTCGAGTGACTGGTGTCTGCTCCAATCATGAGCTTATTTCCACACAGCATCATGCTCTTAGCTCTGTCATTGGCTGGCGATATAAACAGAAATCTCCACCCAGAAATGTCCCAACCAGACCAAAACAATACAAAAAGCGAATTACAGGCAGGGGGAGAGAGAGTTGCATTCAAGCGCACCACGACACCCAAGTAGAAGCCCAAAGACAGGGTTTGAGACGGATTTCACTTTTTTAGGAGGGGAACTTCAGACTATACCTTTAATGTCATTTTGTGTCACACGTTGTTTTTTTGGAATCAATTAAAAAAAAAAAAAGTTCATACTCACCCAAGCTTAAGCTGAACATCATTAACGTCCAAACATAGACTCTGCAAACAGACAAAACAACAACAAAAACAGTTGGTCAGAGTCAACTTTCCAGCTTCTGCTTGATCAGACTTAAAATGTGTGACAGTCGCAACATGAGGACCTGTCACAACCCGTCCTCTGGACTTTATCAGGTCTTATCATATTTTAAAGGAGCTGTAACATTAAAAATAAACTTTTTGGAGCTTCTGCCATGCTACAATGTTAGTTCCTTATCAAAATAGGGGGTTGCTAAATCATATTGTTTATATTGTATTGCAATAATACTGGTATATTTTTTCGACATCGACCAAACTGGAAAAGTGATGATTTGTGTGACCATCAATATCATCTGTGATATTGTGAGCCACCCAATCTGCCCTTGCAATTTGGTTTTGTTTTAAAAATCCATTTCTATACGTTTTTTTTTTTTTTTTCAAATTGTAGCTATAAGCTGTAGCAGAGTGTTTTTGATTACTTTGCCAGCTGCATTAATATTTTTTCACAATCAGGTGACGTAGAAAAGCAAAGATCCACCAACAGATCCTAATTGACTACAAGGCTGATGTAACCTAGATGTGTTAGCATAATCTACAAAAACATTTTTATGGTCTGAAAATGTGGGGAATTTATAAAGTTAAAAATAATTATAGTTGCAAACTGGTGACAGTTTCATACTTCCGTTCAGCAGCACCTAACTCCAAAGAGCTGTCACACCCCTGTTGTAGCACGCACATCTGCAGTTCTATGCTTATTTATTATGGTTCTGGCAGTTTAAAGGAATAGTAGACCCAGAGAAGAACGTTCAGTTTCTACTCACCCTCCTTGAATATCTCAAATGCAGCCAGGGATCGGACAGGTTTTCATTTTAACCCAACTTTCATATAATGGAGTTCACCGGCGCCTGATCCAAAAGGGTCCATAAAAGTCTTATTCCTCCATACTGCTCGTCCAAGTGTCCTGAGTGGGTAGCGTCCATAATTTACTTGTAGCGACATTATTTAGTATTTCTTCATAGCCTAAACAATAGTACATCGAGCTGCCAGGTAGTGCGCCCCTGCGAGTTCACAACACTGTGGAAGCCGCAGCAGACAAGATGGTGCGCTCTTTTTCTTTCTTACTGTTTTAAACCAGTAGCCAACCCCTCATGTTTGTCCGTTCACGTTTAGCACAATGTAAACAGCAAATTTCTTCTGCTACGTTTGCATTATCGGCAGAGTAGGCGCTGAACGCTGTGGCTTCTGCAATGTCGTGAACTTGCAGGGGCGTGCTTCGCAGCAGCTATATGTTCTACTGTTTAAGCTATAACAATATACAAATGATGTGTTTTCAAATAAATCATGGACGCTACCCACTCAGGACACTTGGATTACATTGGACAAGCAGTATGGAGGAATATTGACAAGTTTTTCTGGACTTTTCTGGACCTTTTTGGTTCAGTTGCCGGTGAACTCTATTGTATGAAAGTTGGGGGAAAACAAAAACCTGTCCGATCTCCGGCTGCATTTGAGATATTAAAAAAGTGCTCCCGAGTCTTGCTCAGCATGAGGGTGAGTAGAACATGAATGCAGATCATTCTATGGGTGTACTATTCCTTTAAGCAGTGGAGACCTCTTTAGCACCACCTCCAGATGCAGGCACGAAGAAGTTCCACCTTTTTGTGGTAGAGGTGGTGCAGTAACAGTACAGTATCACTGGCTGAATGATTTCGCGTGCGAGTAAGTCATCACGTATGTCGTCTAAACTTGGTGAGTGGAAACGCCCTTGTTCCAGGCATTCATTTAAGCTCTGCAACAGTTTCCGCTGGGAATGTGGGCGTTTCCTTATGCAATGGAATTAGCAGACAAGTTGCTGGTTAGTGGCAGTGGCAGACAGCTGGTTGGCAGTTTGCAGAAAGGGGAACTTTATCATGCTTCCATCTATAGTGGCAGCCCCAGAATCCTCTGACACCCGGCGGAAGTGCTGTCACTGCCACGTTTTGAGGACGCTTCTCAATTCCTAGTTTGCGTACTACATACTCGTGTACTTGTGAGTACAGACTTGTGGATACGTACTGGAAGTCTGCACTTGTGGAGTTCACAAGCACGGACTCTGCCTACTTGACAGATTGAGACAATGCAAACTTGTGACATCACCACCAACGGTGTGCAGCAGTGAGCAGGGCTGTCAACATGAAAATAATACTGTATTATTCTACAGTTTGTTATTTATTGTTGTGGAGATGTAGTAATGGTACTGAAACAAATAAAAACAATTAAAATAGCTGCTCCAAAAACAATTACACTAAGTGGATGCTTTTGTTTTTTTTCCCCAATGTGTAAATTACACTACTCACAAAAAGTTAGGGATATTCAACTTTTGGTTTTTGGAGAACAGAATGATGCAGAATAAATATTTAGACATTGAACAATGTACATGTGCAGTGAAAAGTTTAGAGAAAGTTTAATTCAGTTCACCTGGAAAGGTTGTTGTGGATTTTAGATTCATTCATTCTATACAAAAAGACAAATATCCTTAACTTTTTGTGAGTAGTGTAGATTCATTTCCAATATATAAGCACATTAATGCAAACGAGTAATCAGGTCATAATTATGTGATCAAAAGCACATGTGAGAGTAAAGCGGGAGGAAGAGCTGCAGATAAAAGGCCAAGAACAGTAAAGAATAGAAATGATCACTCAGGTTTGGCTGTTGGAGGGAGGAGGCTGCCAAACGCTGCGCGTGTGCAGGTGCATGCTAGGGTTAATATCTGACCAAGTACGCACGAGCCTCCTCTGATGCATGCTCGTTAAAATGGGTGGAGGAAGTTTTCATCCGGGAATTTCTACCGTACTTTTTAATGGAACATGACTAGACCGCAGATGATGACGTTTCACGAGTCCACGAGCACGCAAGTACGCACATTGAGAAACGGCCCTGCTGCCACTTCTGGAAATGAAATTTAAAACTTCAAAGACGAACAATTTAAATATCAGCATATCTCACTGTGACGATCGAGACCTTGCCATCACGATTGTACTTTTACAATGTGAACATGTCTACAAAGATCCTTTTTCATAAAACATCTATTAAATTTATCAAACAATACCCAGAATTCATTTGGCCCGATAAAACAACATTTAGTGTGGTTCGTAGTTATTTTGATAGTCTGTCCGTTTTAACCTCATTAATTAATGACATAGTTTCGATTTGAACTTATTTCTGACTATAAAATATATTCTGGCGTCTGTATACATCTAAAAAGTATATAGGTAACTCAAAAAGCGAATTAATGTCAGCGACCTAAAGCTAGTCTACCGACGCGAAGAAAAAAAAACATTTGAACATTTCTGGTTAATCCAGTTCTAGCTCGTGGCTAAACTAACACAAAACAAAGTTAGCTAGTATTCCGCAATCATTAATCCAATTTTAGGGATAGTTTGGACCAGTTCGTCCACTGACCTCGTGAAATCCTTCATCGTGTTTCGGTGACGCAAAAGAAATAATCTTTTTTTTAAAGCTGCAGTTGCCAAAGCATAGACTGTATATAATTACTGGACGTAGCTTCCGTTCTCTTCTGAATAGGGGATTATCACGCTTCCGCGTTCCGGTTTCCGGAAGTTGAAACATTTGGCACTTCCTCTTCCGGGCCATGTTAACATCAGCCGTTCATGCTCTGTTATACTGTTTAAATCGGATAAACTCCAAACATATTTAAGTTCACTCCAAAGAAGTGATACTGGGTCAAAAGCTGGATCAAAGCGATCGATTTGCCGCGGTGAAGGACCGAACTTTATAATAAAACACACGTTTGTTTGTCCCCGGTGGGGCACAACACCGGCACTTCACAGCATGCTAGCATTAGCCAGCTAACGTTTACTGACGTGCTTAACATTGTGCGTCTTAAAACACACAAACATCTGAAAATCGGGTCTGTACCCCCCCCCCCGTTTCCAGTGGAACAACTGGGGACTGCCAAGAAAGGAGACGCTTTCAGATGATTGTGTGTTTTCAGCCGCACAAAGTTAGGCACGTTATCAAGCTGGCTAATGCTAGCCTGCTAACAATAGTCCGCCAGCTACTACTCTGTTAAACTTTGTAAATCGGATAAATGCCAATACCAAGTTTTCATTCCAGACTGAAGTGATGCTGAGGAAGAAGTGGACCAAAACGACCGATTCGCCGCGGTGAAGGACCGAACTTTATAATAAAACGACACACGTTTGTTTGTGGCCGGCAGACTGCGCAGTCGTGTTAGCAGGTTTGAAAAAAAAAATACATCATATACATAGATTTCATATAAACTTTTCAAAGGCATTAAAATTACTCAGAGTCTTTATGGCTTTCAAATTTGTTAAACCTTTTAAGGTTCCAAGGTAGGTTTTCAGTTCAGTTTTGAATTGAGGCAAATTGGGTTTTAAATTGAACCATTTACATTTATGAATATAAAACTTTCCAAATAAAATAAGAAAATTTAAAATAAAAGAGTCCGTTTTGGTCAAGCATTTTGAATCATTAAAGATAATGATGTCTTTGTACTGCAGCGTTATTTGTCTATCACAATATCTTTTAAATAAGTGTTCAATTTCAGTCCAAAAAAATTTAACATAAATACAGTCAAAAAACAAATGTGAAATTGTTTCACTGACAGCTTTACAGAAAGTACAAAATTCATCGAAGTCATTCCTATACCTTTTAATAAATTGATTTGTTGGATATATTTGATGAATTATTTTAAAGTTAACTTCTTTGACCTTGTTCATGACTAGATATTTATTATTGTGAGTCCACACTAATGACCAGTTAATATTCGTAAAGGTGCTATTCCAATAAAACTGACAGCGAGGCGGCACAGGACAATGAAATATATGTCTGATAAACTTGTTGTTAAATTTTTTTTCTAAAATGTTAATACCGTTTATGAGAATGTCTTTTTTTAAAGGTATTTTTATAACTGGTTCATTCCTGTCTTGAAGCAGTCTAACAAAACCAACTGGAATCGCATCAAAGACCATGCTGTATTCTTTCACAGAGACCGGGAAATTAAAGGTTCTCAAAAACTCAGTGTATGTTAGAAGATGTCCTCTTTCATTTACAAGTTGGGATAGTTTATATCATTTTGGATCCATGTCTCATAAAAAATTGATTTATTTTTGTATTTGATATATTTGTTATTCCAAATTAAAGATTTATGTGGGGAAAAGTTGTGTTTGTAGAAAAGAAGCCAACAAGACAATGCCTGTCTGTGAAAATTAGACAACTGAATGGGGATTTTGTTGATCTCAAAATCACATTTGAGAAGGAATTCTATTCCTCCAATGCGTTTAAAAATAAGGTTTGGTATCAAATACCATAGTTTATTTTGGTCTCTAATAAAATATTTGATCCAGTTCACTTTGAATATCACATTTGATGTATTTAAGTCTAACACATTTAATCCCCCTTTATTATAGGGATTACTTAGTACAGATCTATTTAAATAATGAGATTTATTTTTCCAGATAAAGTTATAAAGGGCAGAGTCAACTTTCTTTATGAGTGATTTAGGAACATCTATTACTTTTGAAGGATAAACCAAGCGAGATAACCCTTCTGTTTTTGATAGGAGGATTCTACCTTTAAGTGATAGATCTCTCATCAGCCATAAATCAAATCTATTTTTAATTTTTGGAATCAGATGATGAAAATTAGAAATAACCCTCTCAGACTGATCTCGACTAATATTGATTCCCAGGTAAGTTACTTCCTCCTTGACAGGGATACCTTCGATTTCTTTATGGATACAGCCCTCTTTGAGAGGAAACAAGACACATTTTTTAATGTTTAAGGTAAGACCTGACACTTCAGAGAAAGCATTGATGCAATTTATAATTTTTTTCACTTGGAACTCATCTTTCAAGAAGATAGCTGTGTCATCTGCTAGTTGACAGCATTTAATTTCTTGACCAGAGATGGTAATTCCTTCAAATGTGTCATTTTGTATTTGCAGTATCAGCATTTGCATCACTAACAAAAACAGAAAAGGTGCAGCAGGATCTCCTTGTTTAATACCCTGAGAAATGGGAAATCTCTGAGTCGTTCCCCACATTAGTTTAATTGAACTATTACAATCATTATATAGTGTTTTAATTGCTTTTTTGAAATTCTGACCAAATCCTAAAAAATCCAAAACATCAAATAAAAATTGGTGATTTACAGTATCAAAGGCTTTATAGATATCAACAAACAAAATATATCCGTTTTCAGTTATGTCCTTATAATCAATCAGGTCCAGAATCAACCTAATATTGTTACTGGTGTGCCTTCCTTGCATAAAGCCTGACTGACAGTCATCTATAATAGTATCCAGAAAGGTTTTAAGTCTTTCAGCAAAAATATGGGACAGTAGTTTCGCATAATTGTTAATCAATGTAATTGGCCTCCAATTATCTATTTTCAATAGATCCTTATCAGATTTAGGTATCAATGTAATTAGACCTTGGCGCATAGTTGAAGGGAGCTTACAGGCTGTTATGGCTTCCTTAAAGACCTCTAGTAAGAAGTAAGTGATGTGGTCTTGAAAGATCTTGTAAAATTCTCCGGTAAGGCCATCATTACCTGGGGATTTATTATTTTTCAGTTTGTTAATGCAGTGTATGACTTCTTCCAGGTATAATTCTTGATCACATGATTCTTTTTGGTTTTTGTTAATAATTTGGGCCTTATTTTTGATACTAGAAAGAAAGGGTATGTTATTATGGCTGTTCATCTTTTTACAATACAACTTTTGGTAAAATTCCTTTATAAAGTCAGAGATTTGTTTAAGGTTTTCAGATATTTCATTGTTGATGTTAAGTTTATGTATGCTGTTAAGTTTTTGATTCCTTTTTTCCAAATTATGAAAATATTTGGAGTTCCTTTCACCATGTTCCATCCATTTACGCCGGGAACGGACATACGCACCCCGAGCCAAGTTTTGATAAATATCATCTAATTCGGATTGTAGTTTGGTTAATTTGTTGACATCCGCCTGAGAGGGTACATCATTCTCATGAATAGCAACAATTTCTTTTAGAATTTTATCCTGTTTAAGTCTCTTTTCTTTGGCTAATTCTTTCCCTCTTTTGATTGCAATATTACGAATTTGAAATTTTGCATATTCCCAGTGTTTACCATAAACATTTTCTTGTGCTGCATTTCTCCAATTACAGTTAATAATTTCTATTACTTCTTTTTTGAAGATTTCATCATTCAAAAGCATATTATTTAATTTCCAGTAGTTTGGAGTATGTTTTATTATCTGTTTGACAAAGTGTAGATGTAAAAATATTGCTTTATGATCAGTAAAAATTGATGGGTTTATTTTAACATCTGTCACTTTGTCTTTTAAGTCATTTGATATAAGCCAAAAATCTATTCTTGATTTCTTAGAAAGGTCTTTATTATTCCAAGTGAACTGGATTTGGTTTGGGTTCTGAAGTCTCCAAATATCACAACAATTAAGTTGTATACAGAAATTACGCAACTGATCATTTAAGAATTTGGATTTTCTTTGTGGGAAGCAGTCAATTTTAGGATCATGAATGCAGTTCCAATCTCCTCCTAAAATCAGTTTTGCATTCAAAAAGGTTTTTGATAAATTACAGAGCTCCTCTTGAAATTCCTGAAAGAAAATTGTATTTGTTTGGCTATTGTTGTAACCATATATATTTCCCAGTATAAAAACATCATCCATAAATTCAGTAACAAGAATAATCCATCTTCCATATTTATGACCAATATTTTTAAGTATCTTTCCTTGAAAAGAGCCTTTTAGTATGGCAACTCCTGCTGATTTATTATTCCCATAAGACATCCAAATATTGTCGCCCCACTGAGTTTTCCAGAAATTAAAATCTGAAGCCACAGCATGTGTTTCTTGTAAAAAATAAAAATCTGCCTTATTGTCTTTAACAAATAAAAAAACTGCCTTTCTCTTTAACTGATCACGAATACCCCTCACATTCAATGAATAAACTGATAAAGACAGAGTGAATAATGAAATAATAAACTCACTTGAAGATTTAAGTTTGGTGAGAATATGAAAAATGATTTTTATCACCTTAAGAACATGTCAAAAGCTATGTGCAAACTAGTGAACTGACATTTTACCTGAACTTGTATTACCTCTATTTGAATTACTGAGAACATGCAGTGCTGAGATAACTTGGATTAATCAAAATACAGAAGAAACAGAGAAATTATTATTATTCTGCCCTGATCTCCTTCCCATCTATGAAGGCTCTGGCTCCAACGAAGAAGGCTCTCTTCCCCTGCTGACGTGCCTCGTTGATACGTGGCCATAATCTATTACGCAGCTCTTTATCTTTGGTTGTCAGATCCTCCCCAAATTTGAGCTTTCTTGTTTTGAGGAGCTCGGAATCCTTTGCAGATTTCCAGATGCGATCTTTGGCGGATCTTGAGATGAATCTTATTATCACTGGTCGATGCTTGTTGTTTTCCCTGCGTCCGATTCGGTGGCTCACATCAATGTAGAAGGATGGGTCTTGTCCGACGTCTGGAGCGATCTCTTTGCAGATTTCCGTCACTCGTTGTTTTACCTCCTCTCCTTCTCTTTCAGGTAGGCCGTACAAACGAAGGTTCCATCGTCTGTTATAACGCTCCATCTCGTTCACCTTGTCTTCTAAAGCCGTAATAGCCTTTTGCTGTTCGTCACTGGAGACTTTAATGACTGCAACATCCTTTTTCACATCCTGGACTTCTTTGAACAAGAATTCGGACGTTTCCTTAAGGTCCTCGATGGTGTCAGCATTTTTTTTAATCATCGCAGCTAGGTTTTCAGCACTCTCTTTTATTTTTTCAGCGACAAGCCGCACAATATTGTCTTGTAGTTCAGAGAGTGTCGGCTCCTTTTTCTCTCTCTTAGCCAGAGGTGTACATGGCGCGGAGTCAGGGAGCGGAGAGTCTTCCGGTGCAGCGTTAGCATAGTTATGCATTTCTTTGGTTTTTACAATGTTCATACAGTCTTTCGGAGCCTCTTCTTTTTTAGAAGTAAATGGAAGCGACTTACTTGCCTTTTTGACTTGTTCTCTTGCTCTTTTGTCGGCCATTTGAGTGCTATTGTCTTGTAAGGCGTTTGCTTTGCTAGCATATGTGGGCTAATCCGTAAATGTTCAGAACGGTAGTTTTCCAGTTGACTATTAGTCTTTTTTTTAGTATGCTAGACTGCGTGATGTTGATAGGTCCTGGTTAAATTTGTTTGCGTGTTAAAATTGTTGTTTCAAAGGTGAAAAAATCATGTAGAGGTACTACCCACACATTCTTCCGAGTGACTCGGCCGCCATCTTCCCCTATAGAGAAATATGAAGCCAGTTGGGCGTCTTACCGTCGCCATCTTGCCGTGTCACGTACGTCGTCACTCCAGGAAAATACTAAAATGGGCACAGCGCGGCCGCGGGGCAAATGATTGACAGCTGACGTACTCTGGGCTAAACGCTAACTGAGCTAACACGAAACTAAGAGGAGCTAACAAAGATAAGCCCCCTAAGCAGCATGGTTAAGGTAAGACATGCTTAGACTTGCAATTCGCTGACTAAACACCGCCGTTGTGCGACTCTGTAACAAACTGAGACCTTATTAAGAGCAAAGAAGGAGCTAACTAGGAGCCTCCGGTCGGCAGGCGGAGCTTCCGGTCTGCCGCATGTCAATCATAAGGACACGCCCTTAATTATGTGTAATTTGAAGAATAAATAACATCTAAACGAATGAGTTATAAAAAAATTCACCCCCCTCACAGTTGACATGAAGGTAAACTTGACCTAATAAACCTAAAATGATTTTTTGAACCAGGCTGTAAACCTGTTTATTTCTGCTGTGAAGTTGGCGTTTTTAACATGGGAGTCTATGGGGATTTGCTCGCTCTTGGAGCCAGCCCCTAGCGGATGAAGGGAGGATTACACCATAGACATCGATAGACCCAGCATTAGCGGGTTTGAGACGTGCCGACAGAGCGGCCATCTTGGGTCAGACCAGGCTGCCGTCAGAGTGAATGCGTGCCTGTTGAGGAAAGTGGTATTTCTCATGTTCAGACCTGCTTAACCCAGTGAATTTTCAGCCGATTTCTAGATCAATGGACTGACTGAAAATGCTATCCTTTTAAGGGCTGCACAGGACTATTTGACTGAATTAAAGGATTGCATAACTTTATATATGACATTTTGTTTATGTATTGACAGTGGCAAACCTGCAAAGCATCTCCACTTTTCTTCAGAGGAATATAAACCAGATCTTGCGTGATTATATACATTGTGTGTGTGTGTGTGTGTGTGTGTGTATATATATATATATATATATATGTATACACACATGATACACACACATATATATATAGGGTTCAGGTTCGCTGTAGGACGGAGAGATACAGAAATTCATTCCTACCAGCAGCCATCACCTTAAAGAACAAGGCTGACTGACTTATTATTATTATATCATTTCATATAAATGTTGTATTAATTTTTTTTTTTTAAAAAGTGAGCTTTTCCAAATGCTGAATTTCCCTTCTGGGATGAATAAAGTATTTTTCATATATATATATATATATATATTGTGTGTGTTTTTTTATTCTTTTATTGTGTTATTAAAACACTATAAGTCTGACACAACAATAAAATGTAATTAATTAATAAATCAGTTAATGATCAAGTAATTCATTCACATTTATTAATAATTCATTCATAATGTGTTAATTTATTGATTATTAATTTATTGAGTTATTAGTTAGTTTATTAGTATTCATTAATAATATTCACTTATTAATTAAGAATGGATGAATTAATCATTCACTCATTTATTCTAAACTTTGTTAAGAATGTACACTGAATACATAGTAATACAAAAGAGTATGGGCATTACAAAGGGAAAAGGAAGGAAAAAGTAAATAAATAAAATCCAGTGTCAGAACTTTGCATAAAAGTGATTCCAGAACTCTGAATCCAGTTTGAATCAAGTGAATAAAGTTTGACTTTGTTCACTTGAGTTTAAATTGTTTTTGTTCTAAATAAATAAATGTTTTCCAAATAAAGTTTTTTTTCCAGTTTGTCTTGGTTTTTAAAATGGTAGAGTCATTTAAGTGTTCATTGTGAAATTTTATTTCATTTTTTAATTGTCTTACATGTGATTAATCTGAGATCTGAGGAGCCTTCATTCATTCCGACGGCAGCCGTCTGACCTGTGGTCTGACCCAAGATGGCCGCCCGATAGGCACGTCAGCCTAGCGGCCAGCAGCGTCCAATGGGGTGTCTACGTATATGATATCTATGTATTACACTATTTGCAACAAGGAAGCGAGCTTCACTGTTCTGAGGCGTGGGCCCAATCCCAAACCGGCCCCTAAGCACTACCCCTACACACTACCCCTCCGTTTGAGGGGTAGTGTGAACATCTGAAAATCGGGTCTGTACCTCCCTGTTTCCAGTGGAACAACTGGGGACTGCCAAGAAAGGAGACGCTTTCAAATGCTTGTGTGTTTTCAGCCGCACAAAGTTAGGCACGTTATCGAGCTGGCTAATGCTAACCTGCTAACACGACTGCGCAGTCTGCGGCCACAAACAAACATGTGTCGTTTTATTATAAAGTTCGGTCCTCCACTGCGGCGAATCGGTCGTTTTGATCCACTTCTTCCTTAGCATCACTTCAGTCTGGAATGAAAACTTGGCATTGGCGTTTATCCGATTAACGAAGTTTAACAGAGTAGTAGCGGGCGGACTACTGTTAGCAGGTTAGCATTAGCCAGCTTGATCACGTGCCTAACTTTGTGCGGCTGAAAACACACAAGCATCTGAAAGCGTCTCCTTTCTTGGCAGTCCCCAGTTGTTCCACTGGAAACGGGAGGTACAGACCCGATTTTCAGATGTTTGTGTGTTTTAAGACGCACAATGTTAAGCACGTCGGTAAACGCTAGCTGGCTAATGCTAGCATGCTGTGAAGTGCCGGTGTTGTGCCCCACCGGCAACAAACAAACGTGTGTTTTATTATAAAGTTCGGCCATTCACCGCAGCGAATCGATCGCTTTGGTCCACTTCTTCCTTAGTATCATTTCAGTCTGGAATCTGTGAAAATTTCAGTAGGGTTGGCGTTTATTCACGTTATCTACGAAGTAAAGCAGGGACATTGAACTGGGCCAGAAGTGGGCCCTCTAAGTGTTTCAAATCGGAAGTTCGGAACACACGGAAGCGTGATAATCCAAGGTTCAGTACCCGGGGTTTCATTCATATTCCTCTTTAGTGACATCTAGTGTCCAAATGGGTCCACATCAGCCCAAACAAAAATGCACTCTCAGTAGTGCCCATGACCAGAAAATAAAGGATTTGTCAAATAAATAGCAGCATCTAACAAATACAATGTGGATTATCCGCGCCTTTAAGTATTTGACTCACAGTTTGGCAATAGAATGTTGCTAAATATATATAAAAAAAGCACGCGCGGGTTTCGAACCACAGCCTCCCGAGTAAAAGGCTAAAATGCTAACCACTGTACTATGTAAACACAACAGACCTGAGAGCGCATGATCTATATGACAGAAAACAGCGGCGTTTCGCCATATCGTTTCATTTTATAGTTGGCATGAATTAGCTGTTGTGACAGTGAGAATTACTTGTGTATTGAGTGCTGTGCTTATGGAACTCCAAGTATGAGGGTACATAGGGCTGAAATCTGTTTATTGAGGAATAGGAGCGTCTTCAGTGTTCGGTTTGGTGACTTAATAATCTTCAAATAACGTGCAGAGAGGGAAACATAAATCGGTGGGAAAGCTGATAAAACTGCTGGTTTCTGTGGCTGTATGTCAGGATCTTTCTGTCTTCGTATTTTGAGCTCAGATAAATTATCTGACAACTTCAATCTGGCGACTTCCGAATGTTTCTTGGGCAGATGTGAAACACAGACCGACACGTTACGTCATCTTCACAAACTGAGGCCTCGTTTTGCTCTGGTCACGTGATTCCTATGCTGACAACACAAGCTCCAAAACGAAGCTTCATTAGGAACGCCCCCTTTTTCTCGACACGCACTTCGGAGTCTCAGTTCATCAGGCACATCACTACGGGTCTGTACCTCCCCATTTCCAGTGGAACAACTGGGGACTACCAAGAAAGGAGACGCTTTCAGATGCTTGTGTGTTTTCAGCCGCACGAAGTTAGGCACGTCATTAAGCTGGCTAATGCTAGCCTGCTAACACGACTGCGCAGTCTGCCGGCCACAAACAAACGTGTGTCGTTTTATTATAAAGTTCGGCCCTTCACCGCGGCGAATCGGTCGTTTTGATCCACTTCTTCCTCAGCATCACTTCAGTCTGGAATGAAAACTTGGCATTGGCGTTTATCCGATTAACGAAGTTTAACAGAATAGTAGCTGGCGGACTACTGTTAGCAGGTTAGCATTAGCCAGCTTGATGACGTGCCTAACTTTGTGTGGCTGAAAACACACAAGCATCTGAAAGCGTCTCCTTTCTTGGCAGTCCCCAGTTGTTCCACTGGAAACAGGGGGGGGGGGGGGGGGGGGTACAGACCCGATTTTCAGATGTATGTGTGTTTTAAGACACAAAAGTTAAGCACGTCGGTAAACGCTAGCTGGCTAATGCTAGCATGCCGGTGTTGTGCCCCACCGGCTACAAACAAACATGCTATGTTGTTTTATTATAAAGTTCGGCCCTTCACTCTGGTGAATCGCTTTGATCCACTTCTTTCTTAGTATCACTTCAGTCTGGAATCCGTGAAAATTTAAGTAGGGTTGCCGTTTATTCATGTTATCTACGAAGTAAAGCAGGGACATTGAACTGGGCCGGAAGTGGGCCGCATAAGTGTTTCAAACCGGAAGTTCGGAACACGGAAGCGTGATAATCCCCCATTACGCAGGTCCAGCACCTGGCATTGTGCCAAAGAGCGCACGGTCTGTGCGTAATATCAGATCATCTTCACCAGCGTCTCGTTATCCATGTCCTTAAACTAGCCTCTTCTTACGACCCACAGGGAAACCTGCTGCATTGTTTTTATTTTATAGTTATTATATGAAGAGTTCGTTTGCAAAAACAGACAAATGCCACTGTGGAAAAACAGAGTTTACTGCTTTTCGTCACTCTCGGGTACAAACGTCATATCTCCATTTTACATAATTAAAACCCTCTACTTCATGTGAGCTTGATTTGGTGAAAATATTCAAAAAGTAAATAAGGAGTTTTTTTTTAGTAAAAGCAGTTAACTCTGTTTTTTTTTCCAAACGCCTGTCTATTTTTGCAAATGAACTCTCTCTCAACACCGCCCCCTCCCAGCTTCTTTGCTCTCTCCTCTCTGTATTCCTGCAGTCTTACCCCTTACCCTTAACATTAACTATAACAGGCTCTGAACATGCTAAACCTAACAGAACATGGATAACTAATAACTCGTTACACTACTCCCTCTCCACTAAGTCACTCGCCCCGAGGGTCACACAAAAAGTCTCTCACGTGGGCAGGAGGCCTTCTTTGCCGCCAGGGCCGCCTTGGGGAGGGCCCACGCAGCTGTGGGGAAGCAACTGGTGGTTGCAGGGCAGGGAGTGGAACAGGGGAGGGTTGTGTAGCAGGGGGTGGGGTGGGTGAGGGGACAGGGTTGGGAATGGCAAATGAGTGAACAGGACTGGTGGTGTTTGTTCTCCTTTGGTCCTGCAGTGCACTTCTACGGCCTGGGACAGGTGTGGCCGGGCAGGGGCGCTGGAATGGGCGTGCATCACCCCTATATGGGGCCAATCTGTCTCTGTGCAGGACCACCCTACATCCCCCCAGTGGCAGCCTAACTCTGTACACCACTTCCCCTAATCTTTCCAAAACTTCACACGGCCCCACCCAGTGGCAGTCTAACTTAGGACACCAACCCTTCTTTCTCTTAGAGCTATACACCCACACTAGATCTCCCCTCTCAAAGCTCCTTCCCTTTGCTCTCACGCCTAAATGCGCTGCGCCTGACGCGTGAAACGCGTCGCAGGGTTTTCAACGCCTCCCCGACACGCATCAGCCATTGACTTTGCATGTAAACCTGACGCCCGTGACGCCTTGGTCTGAACACACCGTTAGTAACTAAAAAATGTAACTGTTTAGTTGCAACTTCATCCAAAAAGTAAATTACTGTTACTGTGATTGCTTCTACCAAAAGCAGTATCTTGTATATTTATTAAAAATGCTTCCAATAACGTCCTTAAAACTTAATCTTAGTGTTGTAGAAAATTTAATTCAAAGTCAAACAGATCTGTGAGTGAGGTCAGCAATGATTTTGGGGGAAAAAAACTATATAAAAAAGCTGCTCAGAAATATTCTGACATTTCTGTTGTACTGAAGGAGAAAATTAAAAGTTTCAACAGCAACATGAAGCAGCTGCTGATGCAGATGCAAATAAAATAATATTTACAGTCTTTTCTGAGAACCACTGCACTTTATATGCAGTAAGTAATATGGTATGGGATAAATCTTGTGCCCCCACAGAGCGAATATGAATTCTTTGTATTTGAATTTGAATCATTCACTTCGAACCTGAACATGCCAGTTTGAATAATTGCTTCAAAACATTGAATCTTAATGACCTCATTTGATATTGAATCTTCAGTTCTTAAATTCAAATTCAGTTTTTAATTTCAAATTCAGTTCTCAAATTCAAATTCCGTTTTTAATTTCAAATTCAGTTTTTAAATTCAAATTCAATTTTCTAATTCAAATTCAGTTCTCAAATTCAAACTTTTGTGCCACACATCCGGGACCTGGCGACAGGCAGATGTAGTTGATCGCAGATGGAGTTAACCTCAGTCTTACCAAGAGCTACCAGCGGTGAAGGGAGAGGGGGAAGCAACGGGGGAGGGAGAGACACACACAGAAGCGCCAAAGCGGCCAAAATGGAGAAGAGAGACCGAGGAACGAGGCGTAGGCATAAAGACTAGAAGCAGCATTGGGAGCAGACGAGCCGTGGGGCCGCCATCTCAGACCGGTCACCAGCTCAGGTAGCAGCGACTGTGGATGAACGATACCAGAGCTGTGCAGCGTTTTCTTGCTGTGATCGGCGGAACATCGAAAGCAGCCAACTTGGAGTTACTTTTCACAAGTAAGCCTGAACATCAGTATAAGTTATATTTAATGGTTAGAATCGGTCTCTGCTGGTTTAGCAACATTTGTTGTTAAACCAGGAGTAACCAGGCTTGATGCCATTATAAGCAGAAACAAGTCAGTGGTCAAACCGGCGTGGAAATGAGTGCATATCTGATTATAAAATAATCTTATGACTGGCTTCATGTGTGAATAATAAAATGTTCGTGTCTGACCAAACATCAGAATTTACGTCAGAAATACACCGTCATCCAGCTGTTTCTACCCTGAAGCAGCAGCAGCGCTGACAGATGGAGGCTGGTTGGATCTGAGCCTGACCCGGACAGGGACATAAGAAACGATAAATTTCATTAGTTAAGCTAAGAAACAGTCTACCGACTGAGCACTTTACAATTTTAAGGTATAGATTAGAAACGACGGATCGCCTCCTGTCTCCTCCATATCTCCAGTGCGAGCTGCAGTTACCAGCGCATCCGCCCTTCTGGCTGCGCATAATGTTCATAAACTAGTTTTTTCTGTTCTTTAACTTGTCAATAAAGTGTTGGGGGGGGGGGGGGGGGCTCAGTCAGTTGACTGTTTCTTAGCTTAACTAATTTTAGTAATCGTTTCTTCTGTCCTTGTTTGGGTCAGGCTTGGGTCCGCCCCCCACCTGTCAGGCTGCTGCTGCTTCAGAAACAGCTGGATGATAATAATAATAATAACTATTATTATACATTTTATTTATAGAGCGCTTTTACAAAAGCTCAAAGACGCTTAAATGATGGATTTCTAAAGTAGATTCTGTTGTTTGGTCAGACACGAACTTCTTAAACATCACACGTGGATATCATCATAAGGTGTGCGCTCATTTCCACGCTTGTTTGATAAATGGGACCACTGACTTTTATACACCTAAAATGGCAACAAATGTCATGTGACTGGCAGAGACCGATAGTCGCCAGCCTGTAATAATCTGTACAGGGAAATCATGCTCAGCTAGTCAGCACACGCACGTTTAGTGCTCGCTGTTAAAGTTATGTCATGTAAACATCTATGAAACTTTGTAAATCACATGTTGAATAACACTGGTGTAGATTACAGCTGATGTTGTGATGCTGTGGTAGAAATAATCCTGGTGTTACTGGTACTACCCTGTTTGACCAGAGAGAGAATAACTGCATCCATCTGTAACTACAGCAAAATGTTTCTCATGTTTAATAAAATCTGATCTACTTTCATTCATATCAACACAATACTGATTTTACACTTGAGTGTACAGACTTCATGTTGTTGAGTAGCCTGTACAGTCCTGATGCACAAGTGATAACTGGAGGTGTGATGTGATATGATGTATTATAATGTAAATCAGACATAAATCATGTCCAAGTGATTTGTGTAAAATAAGACAATGTTTGTCATTCTTTCTACCAGGATCATAGCTATGCATCGCCTGGTTGTCTGACTTCTCTGAAGGCCATAATCCACCAATTCATGCGAAGAGTGTAAAGGCCAGCTGGAAAAAGATGAAGACTTAAACGTGTCTTTTGGAGGATCTGAGGGAGAAGAAACTCATTTTACCACGCTACACTATGGGCGCCACAGGAAGTCATTCCTGCCAGTGGCCATCAAACTGTACAGTTCATCTCTCTGATAGTCATTTCATTATTTACTTCATTTGGGATCTTTATGTGCAATAATAATAATAATAAGTATTGAGGAGCACTGTTGTACATACTGAGATTTTATCAAATTTTTATTATTATATATTGGTATTCTTAAATGTTATTTCTTGTATAATGTTAATATAGGAAGGGTTGCAATTTTACTTTGTTATTTGAGTTTATTTTTACTTTTTCACTTCATTTTAAAAATGTTAACTATTCTTACACTCTCTACGTCTGTAAATGGGAGTAATACAAAAAGCATTTCCCACAAGGGATTAATGAAGTAATTCTGATGTATCTTGTTACAGATGTAATTAAACATTTTGAATATTTAATACATTTTTTTTCTGTCGTTAATGTGCAGATTAAGTAGGTAATTATGTATCAGTAACTTTTATTTGTGAATGTTATAATAGACAAATGAGGATATGTATTTATGTACATTTGCATTGTTACTGTTATTAAGTGTAGAAGTATTATCAGTGTAGAGATGACAGTAGTGGGAGTCTTAGTATAAATTAACGCGCGCACACACATACACACATATGTCACAACCAAACAGAGCTGACCATTACCACAATAAGGTGGCAATCCCTCAGGGGTAAACAGAAACTATCAACAATAATAGCCTACAGTATCTTTTATTCTAAGCTACATCACGCTGTCGTCTACAGTCTGAGTTTGGCTAAAACAGATGCAGAAGGTCCACATGAGCTTCTGAAAGCAGCAGGAGTAGAAGAAGCGTAAGGGCGCATTCACAAAGCTTTTAAAACTTGCAGCACGGGACGTTACGTCTGTTTAAGAGTGACGTCCCCAAAATTTGATGTGAAAATGAGCTGAAATGAAGTCCTTTGCTCTTGTGCTCTGGTTCACGATTGCACATACAAGCCTATAATGTACCCTATAACCTAAATATATTTTCTTTCTCCTCTCGTGCACAGTCCGCCCTCGCAGAATGCGATTTGGGTGCTTGTATACACTTAATCCATCACACTGCCTGTGCACCTGCCATCAGGTGAGAGTCTTACTTGACAGCATGGACGATGTGACGTTTATACACAGAATGATGCGGAGAAAAAAGACCTTTGCATCTCGTGCTGTCTTCGGCAGATTTGAGGGGGCACAGTTTGTTTGTTGGGGGGGGGGGGTCTAAGTTCTATTGTCTACGTTATGCAATAGAGGAAAATTGATAAAGAATCCGCTGAGTTCTGCTCGTTTATGTCACTCATAAACAGGCAGTGTTGCATAAAGTACTCAAAAGCCATACTTGAGTAAAAGTACCTTACTAGAAAATGACTCAAGTAAAAGTGAAATTTGCCTGCTATAATATTACTTGAGTAAAAGTAAAAAAAAGTAGCTAGTATTTACTGTACTTAAGTATCAAAAGTAAAAAGTACTGTTGATAAAACGCAATCAGAAATTTGAGTTTTACATTTTCTTTATTCCTGTTTAATTTAGTTTTTAAGTTTAAATTTGCAAAGTGTAAAGGAGCTTCAATACGTCCCTACATAAACCCAACCATATAGAAAAATACTGTTCACAGAAACACATCCGTACAGACCTGCATGCATGCATACCAACATTCACACCCACGTGCATTTAATATTAAATCATTCCTAATAAACTCGTGGTGCTCGGAGGTGATGCAAACAAACAAAAATCTTGATTGGTTGAACTTTAAAACGACTGCAGTGCGACAGCACATGAACTGTCCATCCAGTCGTTACTGAACCCAGAAAAACTTTTTGTTCAACCTCAAAAGAAGTTGCTTCTCAAAATGGCGAGAACTCAGTCTCGCTCTTTTGGACTAAAGACCAGACCAGCGATGCTAAACAGTCTTTCACCTGCTGCTGAGGCAGGTAAAGGCGTGTTTAGCTTCAGAGACAGCTGCACAAGGCTGCTACTGGTGGCTACTAGTCCCACAACAACAAATCAAAGATTTTCCATTAGCTATTACGTTCCTTCTTATTTTGTAACGAGTAACTAAGATGCTCAGGTAAATTTAATGGAGTAAAAGTATTGATTTTTCTTGGAAAATGTAGTAAAGTAAAAGTAATCAGAAATAGAAGTAGTAAAGTAAAGTACAAATATAAAAAAATACTACTTAAGTAAAGTGACGAAGTATTTTTACTTAGTTACTATACAACACTGCTCAGCCGCTACGTGTGGAGGAAATGGCGTGACAACAGAGAAGCTGCAGCGTGCTGCTGACGTGAAGGTGAAGAAAGCAGATCTGACAGCAACTGGACTAAACACCACAGTCCTGCAACCTTGAGGTTCTAGAAAAGTCTGGACACCAGCATTAGTGAAAGCACGCTAGTTAAGCCTGGTCTAAACTACACGAATTTAGCCCGATTTTGGCCCGACGGAGGCGTCGCAGACAGTCGCTCACTGTCGTGCACGATTCTGCGTCGTCGGGTCGCAGAACGTCGTGTCTTCGCTCCGTGTAATGTGACACAATCAGCGATTGGCGATTTGGCGTCTGCGACGCTCCACGACCACGACGCAGAAAGACTGGCGTGTCAGAATTTTTTGGTTTTGTCCGTGTAGTGTGACACGTCCCACGTCATGTCCCTTCATATTGACCAATAGGAGGACAGTGCGTCTTTCGCCTCTACCAGAGTGACGCTCAGGTCGCAGGTACACAAACAACAGTGGAGGAAAGAAGGAGAGACGCAGTCCCGCTCCGGTGGAGCGGTGGAGAGATTTATGGAGCTGTGGCATCAGTTTACTCCAGAAAAAAAAGAAAAGAAAAGCAAGACTGAGTGTGCCAAAGTTATTTTCAACAGTGTTAAACCTCCACGAACATTCAAAAGGGTGTATCTCTCTTGAATAAAACATTACTTTATTAACTCGAAACATAACCACACGATATGCGTTCTATCAGTAATAGTAACAGTCAACAGTAGTTTACAGCAGGTCCAAACGTGCACGAATGTGACGCTCTCAAATAAATCAATGACAAAATCACAGAAAAATCACTTTGTTTAAATAAAAACACCGCAACATAACAGACATTGCGCTCAATGAGATGAGCAAATATGACACCCATGCGCGCTCGTGCACTCAGCTATAACTATCCACTTTACGCGTGATCATCAAAGCTAATTAACCATCTGAACACACCTTCTGGGTGCAGAATAGACACAGCGATGCTGCTGTGCACTGCGCAGCTCTCAGTTTATCATGCGTGTGTGGTTTCATGTGGTTGCCGTGGTTACCAGCGTGCGCTCTGAACTGATGGAGTTCAGTGAATGACGTGAGGACGCACCCGTATGCGTTCGTATAGAACAACACACTTTATTTCACTTTATGCCAGTTTTTTAAAAGTAGCGTCACTGGGTCGGCTGGACTTTGGTCTCGTGGCAGCAGACTGTGGTCAGCCTGATAGTTTTGGCTTCGCTTGGCACTGGGCGTCCTGCGCGCGGTGCGTGATGCACCTGGTGGAAGCAACGGCGCCGATCGGAGCCCAGTTTCTCTCTTTCAAAGCTGTTTTTCAAAGATGAGCAGCGAGTCTTTCTGTGCGCATCATGGATTTAATCCTGTTTAGTTACAACTGAAAACCCGCTCCACAGAACAACTGGAACAGGCAGAATACACACAAACAGGTCATGTTGGTCACAATAATGGAGGGAACTGATGTCTCCGTCCACTTTCCATTTCATAAGTGACCCCAACAGTCAATTCAGAGACTCCAAACCAAGTGACTGATTGACAGCTGCTTGTCCCGCCTCCCGTTTCGTGTTGTCTTTTGCGACACCCCGCGACGATCAGACGGTTGTCTCTCTGGTGCAATCCTTGTAGTGTGACCACTCGCGAGTAACACGACACCGTACGATTTTATGACACAATTTCTGTTAATGTGACATATGACCATCGTGAACGACGGAAAAAGTCGTGTAGTTTGATCCTGGCTTTAGTGATTAGCTTCTATTTGGTTTCACCGTGAGATTGCTTATCAAGACGATACCGAAAGTCTTGTATAAAGTGTGTGCGCGCCGTGTGTACTGCCGACTCTGTTAATGCACAAGTTTGCGAGTTTGTACATTTTAAAGGTGCCATGACATCAAATTTCACTTTTCTGGGGTTTTGGGTGTATACTATGATCTGTTGTGCACTGATGAGGCCATGTGAATGTCCAGAGTGAGAATCAAAGTTCCTTTTTATGGTCTGTCAGCTTTGTCTCTCTGCTCAGAAACAGTTGAATCAGACAGCAGGCTATCATTCTACGTAGTTCTATCATTCTACGTAATTTAATTGCTCCAATAAGAGCACACTATCAAGTAAACAGCGCCCCCCCCCCCTCTCTCCTAACGGTTTATGCACCGTCCGCTCCCCCCTCCCCTCCCTGTCTGATTCAGCTTCGTGTATAGAGCTAGTAGTAACTTCTGTGCAGTCAGGTCTGGGTTTTCAAACAAATGGATTTAAAAGAAAACTTCTGCAGCAGCACTGAGGGGAGGGGGCCACAACCTTGTCATTACCTGTAAGTTTATTTATTTTCTAAATGCTGTCTTGTCTGATAAACGTAGCTCACTATCTGAACTGCCCATGTTGCTAGCAGTTAGCCTTTAGCAAACTCCGACCGCAGCTTGACCTAGATTCTCCAAATAAGGTCATAGCCAAATAAGGTGTAGCCAATCAAAATGAAGTCAACATGGTCTCCGTGTAAAGCTCCATATCATCACCGGACCCAACTGTATTACTGAGGAAGTGAGGTCTGGCGTTTCAAAACAATACTCCGCTGTAAAAAATGCTGTTTTTTTCTTTGGAGTATTTACATATAAAGTAATGCCAACAACATAAACTAGTTTTTAACTGCTATGTCATCACTCCTTTAATGAATCAGAGACATAAACAGACATGACTAATGATGCAGTCTGACTTTATTACGACGCAGACGTTTGGGACAGAACTTCCTCTGTCTGCTTTACATTTAACATGCAGCTCATTGCTCATGAGAGCACGTTTTATTTTGGATTAATGATAATAAATAATAATAGTAATAATTATTAATAATAATAACAATAACTCCCTTCCATGATGACAGATAGTTTCCATAAATTCATGTTTCTGGAGTTTTCTCATGTAGCCATTACGATTATTATTGAGCTCACTCAGATGCATCTCTAGTGAAGCTAAACATACTTGGAACAAGTTAAGAATGAATTACAAAATCCCATTTTTAGGCATCACATCGGCAACATGTGTCTCCATCAGTTAAAAATCTAAACATCTGATGAAAATCTATCCTTGTAAGGCGTCATCGGGGTATTAAAAGCATCTATCAACTCTTTCTTTAAGGGCTCCTGTTAGAACCCGCACACCAACACCTACAGGATGTTTAAGAATGGGCAGGACATTTTCCAATAGATCTGATTGGTCAGGAGGTGGTGACTGATCTCTGATCCAGGTCCTCCTCTGGAGCATGTTAGGCGTACATCAGTTACCATGGTGATTTACACTGATGAGCATGGTAGGATGGAAAACCCAGAGTTACCCTGAGGTGAAAACCTAGTTCTGTAGTCCAGGTCCTGCTGGTATCACAGTTCTGTGATTTTTTTTTTTTTTTAAAGTGTGTGTAAAAACTAAATGAGCAGTTGTACAGATAAAACATGTCATGATCCCAAGTATTAGAAAATCTCACTTTTTTACGACAGTTTTTAAATGTTTACTGTAAATGAATATTGGCTCCTAATATCGGCTATCGGCCACCATGATCACTAATAATCAGTATTGGTATCGGCCAAGAAAAAACCATATTGGTCGATCCTTACTCTTCAGACATGACTGTATACTATGTCCATTTTTTTTATACTCTTTGGTAAATAACATTTGCTCATGCAAAAGAAGTTCTTGCTTTTCATGGAGTGTAACAAGCTTTACCCAACATGTGTCTGTTTCTGACGACTTAGTAATTTAACCAACAACTTAAAACCAGACATATGATCAGCAGCTTCAAAGCAAGTCAGTCTGTAGCAGCAGCAGCTGCACCGTAGTCACATGACTCTGAAAGGAATGCTGGGATATGAAGTTCTTCCACAATAACAGGGACTTTTATACATTCTGGACCAACGCTGATGGAACAAGATCTTCTAAGAATTTGTAATGGAACAACTAAATTTTGTTAGTAGAAAAAAAACTGATACAGATATTTTCCAATATCACATTGTAATGCCAATTCTCCCCGTCTTCTGGTCTTTCACGCTGCTTCCCAAACCAAGTGCTGACCCGGCAAGCATGTTAAGACTGATAAAAAATTTGTTTCTGAACTTTGAAAAGTCGGTTCTCAACAGGCAACAAAGGAAAAATTGTCATTATAGTCTCACACTTGACTGAGAAACAAATATTTATCCATCCCAGACATCACACCTGAAAACACCTCTGGACTAGATCCTATATCCAGCTACTGACACCAGAAACATTCCCTCTCTGCATCAGTAAATGCATCAACAACTGTGGTTATTCACTAAACAGAAATGGAGAAAAGTCTAGTTCAGGAACTTCTTTAATCTCTGGGAACTTCAGAGATGTTTTATCACATCAGGGAAGACGTCAGCCGGTTTATTGTTGCTGACTCAGATCAGAAACAGCTGCTGTCTTAAATCACTGACAGGCCAGATTCAGTTGTTTGTGTGCATCAGGTCTTTAAAACAAGCACATATAAATATGGACTAAACCAGTGATAGAAACCAGACTGTTGAATCTTTTCCTGTTGTGTATCTGATACAACAGCACCAGGAAGGTATCACAACTCTGTTTCTGTTTCTGTAAGAAGACTTTCAGGTCCCTGTAGCAGAAGTGAAAGAAGGTCGGAGGTCACAGCTTCCCAAAGTTTTATAAGCTGTTATCAAACAATAAAAAGTGATATGAACTCTCCCTATTCCACTTTAATTTCTACCTGCTCGAGCTGGAAAAACAGCATCTTATCTTTGTTTCATAATGCTCCGGTCTTTCCTCGGTTGAAGGAACCTCTGGTTTCCTCAGAGTTCAGATAATTTAACCAGCTCGTGTCATGGGCGCTACTCTGAGACTTTCAGTGATTTCACTCAAAAAAATAATAAAATAATCTTAGTGTTTGTGAGAAATGTTAAATCTTCAACAGAATCGTTTAACAGCAACAAATCCAGACAGCTGAGTGTTAAACAGCAGCTCTGCTTTAATCAAAACCAACTTCTGCAAACTCAAGACTTTTTAGTATGTAAACTGAAGTGAAACCAGTAAGACGAAGTTTGTAAACCTTGAGACCTGAGATTCTGCCAGGCTGTCCACATGTTAGAGCTGATCTGCCGTGTAAACACCAGCTCCGCCTACGCTGCTGTGGAAACCTGTTGCTGCTTCCCCCATAGATATCTCTATATAATCTCTTTCTCTTATGGTGGATTGCCAAACGGCATCACCAGTGGCCATCTTAGCACAGGCAGGCTCTCTCTGAGGACTGGTTTCTGAATAAAGAAGAGTAATCTGTGCAATAGGGGATTATCACGCTTACCGGAAGTTCCCAGATTTTGAGCACTTCCTCTTCCGGGCCATGTTAACGACAGCCGTTCCTGCTCTGTTATACTTGTGATGGGATTGGATGGGACTTACCTGAACCAATTATCTGTGGAAGAGAGAGAGTGACTGAGCACAGGTGTGTGCAATCAACAGACATGGAGCTCATCAGAAGGTGATAAAAGCTGAGGCAAGAAGCAAGCAGGGGAGTGAGCTTCAGCTGAACTGTGTGGCACCTCTTGGGAGGGAGGGTGTCGTTCGCAGTTGTGTAGGACTGCCGGCGATGAAGATAGCCAGACAGGTGGTTAGTGTTCCTGTGAAAGGAGGGGAGGCCAGCTGCCTCCTGTAGATAGTGAGGGCCGGGGTTTTAGTGGAGTGTGTCCACAGTCTGCTCACCTTATTCTTTCTGTTATAGAGGCATTGACTGCCCTGGAGTGTGGAAGGCTCCCGTGGGTTGGACCCCTCCCCAGTCCTATATTAGTCAAATATCCTTAATAAAGTCTCTGTATTACGTAAGTTGTGTTGTGTGATTGTTTAAGGGCTCTGACATTTTGGCAAGAATTTCTGCCTGTGGTGAACCTACCAAATTCATTACATACTGTTTAAATCGGATAAACGCCAACCATACTGAAATTTTCACGGATTCCAGACTGAAGTGATACTAAGGAAGAAGTGGATCAAAGCGATCGATTCGCCGCGGTGAAGGGCCGAACTTTATAATAAAACACACGTTTGTTTGTCGCCGGTGGGGCACAACACCGGCACTTCACAGCATGCTAGCGTTAGCCAGCTAGCGTTTACTTTCGTGCTTAACATTGTGCGTCTTAAAACACACAAACATCTGAAAATCGGGTCTGTACCCCCCCGTTTCCAGTGGAACAACTGGGGACTGCCAAGAAAGGAGACGCTTTCAGATGCTTGTGTGTTTTCAGCCGCACAAAGTTAGGCACGTTATCGGGCTGGCTAATGCTAACCTGCTAACACGACTGTGCAGACTGCCGGCCACAAACAAACGTGTGTCGTTTTATTATAAAGTTCGGTCCTTCACCGCGGCGAATCGGTCGTTTTAATCCACTTCTTCCTTAGTATCATTTCAGTCTGGAATGAAAACTTGGCATTGGCGTTTATCCGATTAACAAAGTTTAACAGAGTAGTAGCTGGCGGACTACTGTTAGCAGGTTAGCATTAGCCAGCTTGATGACGTGCCTTACTTTGTGCGGCTGAAAACACACAAGCATCTGAAGGCGTCTCCTTTCTTGGCAGTCCCCAGTTGTTCCAGTGGAAACGGGGACATCCAGATGTATGTGTGTTTTAAGACGCAAAAAAGTTAAGCACGTCGGTAAACGCTAGCTGGCTAATGCTAGCATGCCGGTGTTGTGCCCCACCGGCTACAAACAAACATGCTACGTTGTTTTATTATAAAGTTCGGCCCTTCACTCTGGTGAATCGCTTTGATCCACTTCTTCCTTAGTATCACTTCAGTCTGGAATCCGTGAAAATTTCAGTAGGGTTGGCGTTTATTCACGTTATCTACGAAGTTAAGCAGGGACATTGAACTGGACCGGAAGTGGGCCCTCTAAGTGTTTCAAACCGGACGTTCGGAACACGGAAGCGTGATAATCCCCTATTGCATATCATCATACAGTATTTTGCTGAAATCTTGACCGATTTACAAACTGGTTTCTTACAAACGTTATTAACATGGCTATAATTCTGGAGGCTTGAACATGTTGAAATTGCAGCATTTCTTTTTGAAAAACAGCTGAATTGTGTAGCACAGTTGTGCATCATGGCTAATATTTTGATTGTTAATTAAACAGCAAGATTTTTCTGATCAACAATGACAATTTTATGATCAACTCTTTTGTTTAAATTACCATCTGTGTTTACTGTGTGATTGTATTAGACGGATGCGTTTCTCAAAACCATAGTTGCCAATATAATGTCTCAAACTATGTTGCTAACAGTTTAGCAACTATGGTTTTGGTAAATGCGCATCGATGAAACTTTAGTCTGGTCCTCCTGTCCATCTTTTTGTCCACTGATTAAAAAGATTACGTTTGAATGAACCTATGTGCCTAAAAAGTAGACGTAATTCAGGTGAGATGGAAATCTGTGAGTGAAATCTGGTAGGAAAGTTTACTCAGAAATTTTTCATATTTTATGTGTGTGTGTGTGTGTGTGTGTGTGTGTGTGTGTGTGTGTGTATGTATGTATATATATATATATATATATATATATATATATATATAAATAACTGTGTACACTTTGTTTTAGCAGCCTAAATACTGATTATTTATATAATACATAAAATAATGTAAATGCCTTGAGCGTGTGTATATTTATTGCACCTAGCCTGTTTATTATAATATGAAAGTCTGTGGTTATAGCTCGCTCAGGGAATTGTTAGTTATAATCATTTAGTATGTGGTCACATCTCTGACGTTTATAACAAACCAGACCGATTGAAAATCGTTAGAAAATTGAGGAAGTTATGCTTATTTAAAAAGTCCATCACCATTAAAAGCAAATGCTGTAGGTGAGTGAGCTGCTGTGGTAAGATGGTCGTTGGCCAACAGCACGGGTGAGTCATCTAGCAGTTGTATGGATATCTATGTCCACCCCCAAGTCCCATCAGTCCACTAGCTTCGTCTGTAACCATTGACGAGTTCATCATGTTCCTGAGAGTAAAACATACTAAATAAAAGTAATAAAACACGTTCAGCGGAAAGCACATGTGTGTGATGATCAATTAAGGTAAGTGTATTCGTCATTTTAGCTGCTGGATCTGACGGGAACATCAGGGTCTGCAGTAGCTGACGAGGCGCAGCAATGGCATGCAGATAACGACTCAAGTCAACCTGCACGGGTCAGATAATGATGTAAACCCACTGACAAGGCAACCAGCTCCTCGTCTTCCTCTGTGACATGTCATCCATCATTTTACAGTCATCAACAGATACTGGTGTTTTATTAGCTGTTTATGGCTTCTAGTCAGAACTCGTCCTGAACTCAGGGTGTGTCATCATGCTGGGCAAAGCCTGATCTGGCAGCTGGAGCTGGTTATTCACCAGTGTTGCCAACTTGCTGACTCTATAGAGATATTTAGAGACTTTTCAGACCCTTCACAGAATATTTTTCAAAGATATGACGACAACAAAGCTAGTGACCTTCTCTGGTGTTCTTAGAGACATTTATAGACCCTCCCCATCAATGAAAATTAACTGCATAAACATGGACAAAGCCATTGGTGGCTGCTATTTGATCCCACTAGACTGTAATAGATTTTATAGGAAAAATATTTGGAAATATTCATGTTTTACTCTGGGTATCAGGACCACTCAATCACTCTCTGCTTTTAAAAACCTGCTTAAAACCTTTCTCTTTGCCTAGGCCTTTCTGCCAAAATGGCCGCCCTCCCAACTCCCAACCCCCCCAAATTTTCATTTGTCTGATTGAAACCTACAGGACAGGAGCTGCTGAACACGTAGAAATAAGTAAAAAAAGAAATGAAACTGTTAAATAAAGAAGTAAAGCTTCTAAATAAAGAAGTGAAACTGCTAAATTCAGTGTAATATAGTTAGTCGTCTGTGTTGATATTGTAAGAATATATCTAAAATCAGATTTGTTTTTAGTTGATATGTTTGATAGCTTTTTCCTTAAAAAGTGTGGACGAAGTATTCAACCCGCAGAAATTATGCCTTATTCTTAAAGCAGAATATGGGAATGACCTGTGTTTAGTGTAGTGTGTAGTTTAATGGTCGCATACATATTTTGAGTTTAGCATAGCCAAACTGTTAATTAGTCAGTTCTAAGAATGTGAACCACTGTGTGTGTGTGTGAGAGAGAGAGTGTGTGTGTTTGTGAAATGAATGAGGAAAAACATAATGAGAGCATGGCTGGTACAGTGGAAAATTGGCCCAGAACAAGAAGAAAATGGAGTCGGCCGATGGAAGAAGATAATACCCTGAAAAGAATAGTTATGATAGGAGGAGCGAAGATGAACAATAAAAGGGTTCAAGGGAACGATAGCAGGGTTCTTGGTCCAGACTGCCTGGCTTGTGTCTGGTTGGTACGGCTGCTGACTAATGAACCCAGAGATCTCTGTTGCACATTTCTGACTCAGTGTATTTAGTAAATGTAGAAGTGAGAATTTAACTTCTGTGTCCTCGTGGGTTCTTCTCCATCGCCGAACCTTCGGAAGGAGGGTGTTACCAGGTAAAGGTGTTTTATTAGTACTGCTCTGAAGGAGTGGAAATTAAGTACAGCTTAGATAATTATAAGAATGTGGAATTAACTGTTTAAGTTATCTGAGATTTGCGGAAATACAAGAGTACTTCTTTTGGAAATAATGAGTAAGTGGAAAGTAATTCACTTTTAGGTAAAACGGGCCTCCTTCCAAACAATTGGGTCTCATTCATGAAACGTTAGCAAATTTACGAACAGATTTACTCATAAAGGCCTACTCCACTAAAAACTTACTCCGGATTCAGGAACTCGTTCGGGGAAACTCAGATTTGATCGTAAACACGTGTGTAAGATCATGAATGCCAAACGATCGTAAATGGACAGCACGCCCCTGGTAATCAGTCGTTTACATAAATCTCCGCCCATGAATCAGCAATGAGCTCCCGAAAAGGAGGTTCAGATTAAGGCCTCCGGCTGAGGCCAGATACAGGCATGGGCAAGGAGGGGCATTGCCCACCTAAATGCCATGACTGCCCCCCAAACATGATGGCATGCAAAAATCCAAAATTGAAAAATTATTATAAGGAAAATGGTCAGAGCGCATTCTGCTCTCTCTCTCTCTCTCTCCCTCCCTCAATCAAAGTAGCTACTGATTGGTAGCTATGGTAGATACGTAGGAAGGGTGTGTCCAGTCCGGCCCAGTCGCTTCACTTTCCTCTGGTCAACCTGAGCTCTGCGTCTCACTTACAGTCACAGTTCAGCACACAGACATGCTGCCGTTAGCTCAGCCACTGTTTTGAGATTTCTTCCGCCCTCTGTCACGGAATTATTTGGTTACTCTTTCTCTCAACGTGTTCTCGTTCTCTCTATGTCTCTCTTTTCGCTCTCTCTGTTGTAATTTGAACAGTCGAGTCACTATGTGCAGATTTCTGGTTGCTAAAGCTAAAGCTAGCACAGCGAAGCTGCCGGTAGCAGAACTGCGGCATTAGCAGCAGCAGAGCGATCATTGCTGCTCCGCCATAGTGACTCGCCACAAATTCTAACCATTCTAATGTGAGAGCTCTTTCTCCTCTTTGTCTCATGTTTTTCCTCCTTCCACCGCACAATGCTACATGTGAGAAAAATCAATCTACTCTGGCTCACAAGAAGGCTATAACAACAGGTGTGAATATGGACGCATTTGTTAGGACTTAAACACAGAAAAGCAGACGACTGATGTTATAATGACTGATAAGAGCCATGCTGTGTAAAAAACTAAAGAATAATAAAAAAAAATACACAAAAAAGAAATAGAGATAAAAATGGATGGATGGATGGATGGATGGATGGATGGATGGATGGATGGATGGATGGATGGATGGATGGATGAAGAGAAAACAACATAAAAACATAAAACCTGATGAGACCAATCACATGGATCAAAGAGAGACAGAGATGTGAATAGATGTACTGACATGATGATAGTCTAGTTTTCTATGCATTTTAAGGGTTTGGGGGATTTGACACCCCCAAACTTTTCTGGCTGCGCCGCCCTTGCCCCCCCCCTTATATGCGACCTGCACCTCCTCGTGGGGCTGTCTAAATCCGAGCCTGCCTCCGGCTTACCTGTCAGTCACAGCGCACGCAGAGAGAGATGGAGAGAGAGAGTGAAAGAAGGACTTCCCTGAAGCAGAGATAGGGATTATTTTGAGTGAAGTTGAGTTAAAAAAAACAACAAAACATTTTAATCAATTTATCAATTAGCAGGCACAGGATATGCCTCATCAGGGTGTGATATGTGGAAATATATAAGTAAATGAATAAATTTAAAAAAACAGAAGGGGGGGGATTTGAATTAACATTTTTAAACAGAAAAATGACCACATCACCTTTTTCACACAGACGTTTTGTTCCATATTTGCTTTCTTTTTCGGAGTGCACCCCCCATTCAAATAGCGCATCACTGCCATCACAGCTGCGGGACTTCATATGAGGCAGAATCAAACCATTAAAATCATGACAACTGTGGCATTAGTCATTGGGCGCACAGCTTAGAGGGGCCATTTCTGTCACGGGGGGGGAGGACACACACACACACACTCAAAGCCTGTGAAAAAGGTGATGTGGTCATTTTTCATATTGGGGGTGGGGGTGCAGCATGTGTTTTCAACTGAATCTGTCCAAAATAGAGCGGAATATGAATTGACAGTTTACACACAAATTCGCTCTGCTCACGTTTCATGAATGAGACCCAATGTTGCTATCTGGGTGCGTTTCTGCCAAGACTTGCTTTCTGTCCCTAAATTAAAGGAATAGTTCACCCACAGAATGATGTAAATTTATTTTCCACTTACCCTCATGGTGAGCAAGACTCTGGAGCACTTTTTTAATATCTCAAATGCAGTTAGAGATCAGGAAGGCTTCTTGTTTTCTCCCAACTTTCATATAATGGAGTTCGCTGGGGTCCAACCCAAAAAGGTCCATAAAAGGCCACAAAACTTGTCAATATTCCTCCATACTGCTCGTCCAACATAATCCAAGCGTCCTGGGTGGGTATCGTCCATAATTTACCCGAAACGACATCATTTAGTATACTTTCAGAGCCTAAACAGTAGTACAACTTACTTTCACGAAGCACGCATAAGCGCATTCACGAAACTACGGAAGCCTTGGCGTTCAGAGCCTACTCTGCGGATAATACAAGCGTAGAAGAATAAATTAGCTGCTTACATTGTGCTAAGAGCGACAGAGCTGCAGACAAACCGGGACACACACAGGGTCCAAGAGGGGTTGGATATTGATTTAAAAGAAAGAAAGAAAGAAAAAGAGAACGCGCGATCTTGTCTTCCGTGGCTTCCATAGTTTCATGAACGTTTCCTCTGTTCTCATTGGCCAGGCACCACACCATCATCATCTCCTCCTTCCCTCCACCATTAGCGACTCATTGGACACACCTGGAACTGCTTCCCTATGCTATAAAAGAACCCAGCAGACATTCAGTCACTGGCAGCTGCTTGGCCTGGCAACAGTCCTTAGTTTGTTTTATTTGTCGGGTTTGGTGACTTTAGTTTCGGTAACTTTGTTTCTTTAGATTTTGATTTCCAGGTGTTTTACTTTGGTTAATGGTTTAGTTGCTAGATTCCCTTTTCTTTGTCATTTTCACTGGTAGTTTGGAGTTGGGATAGCTAGGTTTTGTTGTAGTTAAGTTTGGTTACAGGTTTTAGCTTATTGGTGCTGCTCGTTCCCTTTTTGGTTGATAGACTAGGTTTCTGTTTGGTTTTCCCAATTTGGTTTCTAGGCTTTACACGATCAGGAATTTTGGGGCCGATCACCGATTACCTATCAGAGTTTTAAAAAAAACAATCACCGATCCGATCATGTTAGGAAGCAAATATATCTATTTAAATAGCTCGTTTACCTGTTTTTATACAGTTTACTGAGTATCATAAAAATTATTTTTGTTTCCATTTTTTTGTCCTGAACTGACTGAGATTAAAAGGTTAAACATCAATAACCTCTAACGGGCATTCAGGTTTAATCATGACAAACCAAAATAATTTGATCCAGTGGCACAAATAACAGCCCAACTTAAACAGTTATATCAGTGCAAATGAAGGCAGTAATGCTGCTTCAACGTTGGGGCTCACATCTGATGAAGTCATATCAGTGGTCAAACTAATCGAGTAACTGTTTCCTCAGAAGAATCTCGACGTGAGAATGAACAACCTGCTGCAGCTCATGTAGTCCGGTATCACCACAGTAGGCTGGAATATATTTGCTGTGGACGCATGCGTCAGCGTCAGAAGTGTTTGTGTACATACCTGCTGCAGTATACGAGGAGCACTGGAGGTCTCCGCGGTCTGGAGACGTGTTATTTACAGTCTCTGATGGAGACACGGTGACAAACACTTATGCTGCAACAGTTTAAGGTAATCTGTTTGCAGAAATGCAGGAAATGCGCTGTGTCCTTTCAGTCTAAGAGCTGACATGTTTGCAACCGGCGTCGTCATCCTTTACGTGTGGCGTATTTGGGATTGTAAAAAATTTATTGTCCAGCACATAGTGAAAGAACTCACGACAAAAACGCCACGAAGACATAAAACACATACTAGTGAGTACGTGTCTGTTCTGCTTTGTTTGTTTGCTTGTTTTCTAGGTTTAATTGGTGTAAATGAGAGTTTTACCGGAGCAGATTCAAAATGACAATGACGTCATTGATCGGATCGATAAATGAAAAGTTAAGGACCGATCAGAAAATATGAAAAAAATGTGATATATCAGCCGATCCGATCAAACCGATCTGATCGATGGAAAGCCTATTGGTTTCCCTTTTAGTGTTAGGCTTTGTCTTTCTTTTTGTTTGTTCCTTTTGAGCAGCATCGCTAACCCCATCTCATTTTTTAGTTTACAGTTTTCCAGGTTTTGTGTTTATGCCTTTTAATTCACAAATGAATAATAATAAAACCTCTTTACTCCAACTGAAACCAGTCTTTTGTTTGCGTCCCCAACCCCTAGCAGAGCTGGGACGTAACATGAGTGTCAAAAACATTTCAAGAGGCTGACTTGATGCTTCTCTATGTCCCAAGGAAAAATAACAGGTTTTGATTACTCAGATAACTGTCTCTGTCTGGGACATCTTCAGATCAGGCTGACAGGACTTGAGCAGCTGGTGAAAAAGACCTGTGCCAACATGTCAGCTGTTTTTCAATCTTATATGTTGGGTGTTTCACCTTGAGGCGAATTCATAACTATGAGATGTCGCCAAACAGGTTGTCAAGCCATTAACAGTTTGTTTACAGACTCAGAGAAGAAGTCTGATAAATATCAAGACATTCCTTAGACTTGCAGGACTCAAGTTCATTCACACGTGAACCGAAAGCAAAAAGCTGTTTAGTCTAAATATGAGATGATTTATGCATCGTCTGAATCTGTAAACTAGATGCTTTAGAAACAGTCTTCAACAGAAATGAGATGAAAACATCTTTAGGGTTCCTATTTGACATTTCAGAATTCCACTTTTTCACTATAAAAAAAAACTAATGTCTGATATTTGAGTAAACAGATGTGTGTAAAGTAAATTATGGAATAAATAGTTTTTTTTTATCCTATTATGTATAATTTTTACATACATATTGCCAAAAGTATTGTCTGCCTACCTGCCTTGACCTACAGTATATATGAGCTTAAGTGACATCCCATTCCTAATCCATAGGGTTCAATATGACGTTGGTCCACCTTTGCATCTAGAACAGCTTCAACTCTTCTGGGAAGGCTGTCCACAAGGTTCAGGAGTGTTTATGGGAATTTTTTACCATTCTTCCAGAAGCACATTTGTGAGGTCACACACTGATGTTGGACGAGAAGACCTGGCTCTCAGTCTCTAATTCATCCCAAAAGTGTTCTATTGGGTTGAGGTCAGGACTCTGTGCAGGCCAGTCAAGTTCCTCCACACCAGACTCTGCATCCAGGTCTTTATAAACCTGCTTTGTGCACTGGTGCACAATCATGTTGAAAGAGGAAGGGACCAGCTCCAAAAGTTGGGAGCATAGAATTGTCCAAAACGTCTTCGTATGCTGAAGCATTCAGAGTTCCTTTCACTGGAACTAAGGGGCCAAGCCCAGTTCCTGAAAAACAACCCCACACCATAATCCCCCCTCCATCAAACTTTACACTTGGCACAAAGCAGTCAGACAAGTACTGTTGTCCTGGCAACCGCCAAACCCAGACTCATCCATCAGATTGCCAGATGGAGAAGTGTGATTTGTCACTCCAGAGAACGCCTCCACTGCTCTAGAGTCCAGTTGCGGCTGCTTTACACCACTGCATCCACACTTTGCATTCCACTTGGTGATGTATGGATTAATGCAGCTGATCGCCATGGAAACCCATTCCATGAAGCTCTCTGCCACTGTTTTTTAACTGATCTGAAGGCCACATGAAGTTTGGAGGTCTGTAGTGATTGACTCTGCAGAAAGTTGGCGACCTCTTCCCACTGTGCGCTTCAGCATCCGCTGATCCTGCTCCGTCAGGTTACGTGGTCGACCACTTCATGGCTGAGTTGCTGTTGTTCCCAAACACTTTCACTGTCTTATAATACAGCTGACAGTTGACTGTGGAATATTTAGAAGTGAGGAAATTTCATGACTGGATTTGTTGTGTAGCAGAACCTGAAATATCCTTAAATTAATCTGTGGCATATCCTTTTTACAAAGATATACTTTATATTCCATATATGTACATTTCTACATAAATGGCAGTTTGGTATCAGAGCCTTGTTGTCCACTGGAATGGCTGTATGTCTGAGTGGGAACATCCAACATTCTTGGATGTTCCTCAAGTGTGTCTGGGAGGAAGAGATTGAGGAATATAAACGAGAGTGTGAGGTGGAGAGATTAATTGTTTGCAGATATGGAACGGTCGAGCTGACCCAGAGTGGGGCAGGAGTGGGGGTCTGGAGATTAAGATGGAGTCAGCATCCTCCGCGGGGCTTTTGAGCCCTTTCGCTACCTTCACCCTCATCCTGCTTCATTTTTGTCCTCTTGAATTTGAGAAATGAGGCAAGGAAAATATTTCTACACAGAGCAATCGAACTAGCAAATACTGAGCTAACAACAAAGAATCCCAACGTTAGAATGGTAATTATTTATGTGGCAAGGTACACAACGGAGGGCTTTGAACCCCAGACTCACCAGATGAAAGTCATGCGCGCTGACCATTCAGCCAAAGGGACAAGTAGCTAGCACACATGATCAGCCGGAGGCATAGTGACAGGACTGTCAACTGCCACATTCACAAATATTTATTTTTGGGACCCATCAAAATTGATAAAACAATCATTTGCACGCTACAACATTTTTTGATAAAATTAATACTTTTAATTAAATTAATACCCCTTCCCAACGTTCTATGAATGAATAATTTGTTTTTTTTAATGATCGTTTCGATTAAAAATTTATAGCTATCACCTTTAAGAAAAACCATAAAACCTGCAACCCGCTACGATGATGTTCAAATCTACTTCACAGAAAACCAGCCCAAAGTCGCTTAGAAGATTAGATTTGGCAACACTGTTGTCAAGATTGCGTTTAAAATGACTGAATTTGTGGCAACTTAAAAAAAAAACCCAAAACTGTTAATCTTCAATACTTTTTTTTTTTTTTAGAAAACAGAACAGTGGTATCAGTGTTGGAAATAAAACATGATGGCATATTTGCTCAGGGCTGGCTTCAGATGAATGTACTGTATGACATCAGCTCAGAAGTACACGGATGTGCTTATCTCGGCCATCTGTGCTCGTCTGTCAGGCTGCAGCAGAAACTTACAGAAAGAACTGCTCATGCAGTGATGAAGTAAAAAGCAGTGATGTAAATATGTTTCCAAGTTTGAGTAAATTTTTAACACTGAGAAATATATGATTTATAATTGTTAGAGAAACACAGATCAAAAAATATTAATCTGACTGAAAATTTCTATGTTCAAGCCACACATTCTTTGTCAGGGGTAAAGGGCCAGCCCATCGCAGGTATCAAGAGTTTCTCTGCTGCAACACACTTTGTAAACTGTACAGAGCTGTACATCAAGCTCTGCACAAAGTCTGCTGATTATCCAATGATCAGAATCAGATCTGCTGCAGCAGGTAAACTCCTAACCTGTTGCTGTGATCTGTGGATATTCACTCTGATAATCCACCAAAAAGAAAAAGACAGATGTGGCTCAAGTTACATAGGCGTCAACATTTGCAGTGTGGAACTTTTAAACCGCAGAAGGAGCTGGAGTTGAGCCGTTAATGCTTTTTAGAAACGTGGTTCATCAGCTGTTTTACTAACTAGCTAACAAGCTAGCCACTCAGCTGTTTTTGGTTATCTTTGGTGACTTGCTGGTGGAACATCAGTGCATTCCTGCGCTCTGGAGGCTTTGGGCCGGAATTTTGCAGCGTGCACTGCAGTGGACGGGCGTTTGTCCGTCCTTTAAATAACTCAAAACTGCTCAGATTTGGATGAAATTTTCAGGGAATGTTGATAATGGTTCAAGGAAGAATCCTTTTAATTTCAGTGTTGATCCGGATCACTGTTTGGATCCAGGAATTCTTTCAAGGGTTCTGTGTCATTGTGAGACGGGGCCACATGGATGAGCAACAGTGTTGTATAAAGCACCCAAAAGCCATACTTGAGTAAAAGTAAAAGTACCTTACCGGAAAATTACTCAAGTAAAAGTGAAAGTCGCCTGCTAGAATATTACTTGAGTAAAAGTAAAAAAGTAGCTCGTATTTACTGTACTTAAGTATAAAACGTAAAAAGTACTGTTAATAAAACGGAATCAGAAACTTGAGTTTAACATTTTCTTTATTCCTGTTTAATTTCCAAAGTGTAAAGGAGTTTCAATACCTCCTTACATAAACCCAACCATACAGAAAAACACACACAAACACATCCTTGCTGACCTGCATGCATGCCTGCCAACATTCATACGTGCATTTAAAACAATAATATAAACTGGTTGAACTTTAACGTGACTGCAGTGCGACAGCATATGAACTGTCCATCCAGTCATTACTGAACCCCCGAAAAACTTTTTGTTCAGCCTCAAAAGAAGTTGTTTCTCAAAATGGAGAGAACTCAGTCTCACTTTTCTTGGACTGAAGACCAGACCAGCGATGCTAAACAGCCATTCGCCTGCTGCTGAGGTAAAGGCGTGTTTAGCTTCAGAGACAGCTGCACAACGCTGCTACTAGTGGCTACTAGTCCCACTACAACAAAACAAAGATTGTCCATTGGCTATTACGTTACTTATTTTGTAAGGAGTAACTAAGGTGCTCAGGTAAATGTAATGGAGTAAAAGTATTGATTTTTTTTGGAAAATGTAGTGAAGTAAAAGTAAAAGTAATCAGAAATAGAAGTAGTAAAGTACAAATATAAAAAAATACTACTTAAGTAAAGTTAAGTATTTTTACTTTGTTACTGTACAACACTGATGAGCAGAGATAAACAGAGATGGAGGAAAACGGACTCCTTGGTGGAGGTCTGCGCTCTCTGAGTGTTTTTCGAGCTTCTGAATGAAGCTCAGTCCAAATGTTTATCCAGGATCCTCAAGAGCTCTGAGTCTGAGACAGCTGGACTTATTTATGTCTCTGGAAAACATTTCTCTTCTCCTCCAAAAGGCTTCTTCAGTTCTGAACTGACTGCTGTTGACCAACCCAAACATCCCCTGGGTTGTTAGAGTCAGTAACATCAGAGTTGTTTACTCTTGTGTACATATTTGTACTTGAAAGAAAAGCAAAGACTAAATTTTCCCATTTTTGAAAGCCACTGGACAGCCCAGTTTGCATCACTGGTGACATGAATGATACTGTGAAACAGTTGGGGGACAAACTGCACCAAAGCAATACAAAGCAATTGCAAAGCAATCTGAGTTTTGGGCGATATCCAATATAGTGATATTTTACAACTCATTTGGTCTGTCACTGATTTTGAAGCTGAAAATGATGTAATATTCATTCCTTGTACAAAATTAGAAAAATACCTTAACTTACATTATGTATAACGTCAAATTTAATAAAGAGAATAGTTTATAAACAAAACAAGCAGGATATGTGCATTCTATCCTAGAATAACTTGAATCGTGTTCGCCTTGAGACAATCAGACCAATCAGAGACAGGTAGTTGCCAGAGACGTCATCATGTCACGCGGGGGGCGTGGCCTTATGACATTCTTATACCTCAATGCGTAAAAAAAAAAAAAAAAAAAACGCCCACGGCTTTGTCACAAAACAGCACCTGTTATATATCAGTTAATTATATCGGTGAAACGTGTGATACAGTTTTAAAGCCGATGCCCGATACTGATAATGAGCCAATGATATTGTACATTTTAGGCATGTAACGGTATGAAAATGTCATGCAGTTATTGTGACCAAAATTATCACAATTACCATTATCATTGTGGTATTGTTGAAATGTGCCCAAAATGTTCAAAACTTACAAACACACACTGAAATCATTTCACTGGGGATATTTGGTTATTTACACAAATCAGCGTGTATAAACTTTGTTCACACAGAACATCCTAAAAGAAACTGTCTTTAGAAGTTTTGAAGTCTGTAAAAAAGAAGTTTTTGTTTTTTTTTAGATTTTTAAACAGCGGCCCGATCGGTTAAATATCGCTAAAATATCGGTGGGGTTGCCGATGTCCGATACTTAGTTTTAAGGCCGATATAGGCCGATACTGATAGGGGGCCGATTATATCGTGCATCCCTAATATTTGGTCATTATTCCTAAAAGCAAGTAAAGGTTCTCATTTAATGTCGTATTCAACTCTATGAAGTCGACCACAAACTTTTAGAAATGCTGGTGACGCTCCAGCCCTCACTATTTACGATAAACAGTTAATGCACACGCAAATGGCTGAATATGTCCGTCCTGTCAGACAAAGTCAAAGTAAAAATAAAACATTTTCATTGCGTTGTGTTAAAAAGAGACTGGGACGGTGTGCTTTTCTCCCGAGTCGATTCTTTTATGATTTATTTGCAGTATAAATTGCCATGCTTCGATATCGCAGATTTTTCTGATTTTAAATGTTTTTTTCAAACACTAAATCAAGTTGACCATCATTATCCGCCTTCTGTTTCAGTCTGTTTTTTTTTTTTTTTAAACAGATAAAAGAAGAAAGAAAAACTTTTTACCTTCTGCTGGAGAAAAACGGCACATTTTTTTTCTACTTGGCCAAAAGAAAGTGTTTAAATTTGGAGAAAAACCTACTGACTTTTAAATTTAAAAAGTTAACTGAGGAAAACCAAAAAATCTTGATGCTTCAATTTTGTATTTTTTTCTCCCACCCTGTAAGACACATCTTCATTGACAATTTGTGTTTCTTAATATGTTAGATGACACGATCACTGACTAGAAAGCTCCCTACGAAAACAGATAACAAAAGTGCTCCAATTATATAAAACTGGACATTAATATATATTATCTTATTACAAACTGGTTTAATTCCTGTCCCCGTTCTAAAAAAAACCCCAAAACACGGGAAGCATACTTGTTAAACATTTATTACTGGATGCAACATAATGTGTGCGCTGGTGTAGTTTCAGGTACAACAGGAACTTATTAACTTTGCTTAACTGGATGGAAAGAACTTCAGACATCTAAAGAAAACAATGTGAAACTGGGACATACAAAAGAGTCTGATATGATTCATTGTGCTGATGTGACCACACAGCAGAACCAGAGTGCAGCAGGTCCACCAGCGAACACAAGACAATGAAGAAACAGACCTCAGCCCTTTGTGCACTAATACGTGTGTAAACACACACACACACACTTTAAACTGCTGGGTGGTTTCATTAAACCATCTGCAAGGTTGTAAAATGTCTGACCTATTATGGGATGTTATCTGGATCATTTTTATGAACCATGCATTAAGTTAAACACCGCTCATTTATGCTGGTATTTATTTATTTATTTTTACTAAGTTGGGTGTTTCTATTAGAGAGGGTGGGGATATTTCAAAAACTCAACGTATCTGGACCACAAAGGTCCGTGGGAAATTCAATTTCAGCAGGAATTTAATCTTTTATGATTGTTTTCTTATATATTATGAATTTTACTGCCTTTATGTTCACATTTAGCCAAAGTTGCTAAAAGATTCTGTTCAGCTTTAAAGGAATAGTTCACCCACAGAATAATGTAACTTTATTTTCCACTTGCCCTCATGGTGAGCAAGACTGGAGCACTTTTTTAATCTCTCAAATGCAGCTGGTGATCAGGAAGGCTTCTCGTTTCCCCCCAACTTTCATATAATGGAGTTCACCGGTCCGAGCCAAAAAGGTCCATAAAAGTCCACAAAAACTTGTCAATATTCCTCCATACTGCTCGTCCAATGTAATCCAAGTGTCCTGAGTGGGTAGCGTCCAGGGCTTGACATTAACTTTTTTGCTCACCAGCCACTGTGGCCAGTGGTTTTTCCAAAGTTACTAGCCACTCAACATTTCCACTAGTCACAATTTTGTTGTTGAGAAAAGATGTTTAATAGAATTAAAGCCAACTATGGCCTGCTAAAGTTTACTTAAACTAGATTTACAAACTTTTTAAACGTAAATGACTCTTGTCCACATATGTTTAACACTCCAGGTCATTATCAATCATTCAGCTCTGATAGGGTTCTGTGTAAAGCTCATTTTATATAAAAATATACAGCATACTGTACAAAGTAATAACAATGTGGTTTCTTTTTGCATTTTAAAAATGGTGCAGGGGAGTAAAAAACTGAGTTGGAAAAAAATCTGAAAAGAATCACTGTCTGTTTCAGTATTTATTTAGCCTACTGCAGTAGACTAAATAGGCAACTACAGAGAAAAACTAAACACACAACTACGGAAGCCTCAGCGTTCAGAGCTTACTCTGCCGATAAGGCAGAAAAAAAAAATTGCTGTTTACATTGTGCTAAGAGCGAAAGAGCTGCAGACAAACCGGGAAAAACACAAGAGGGTCCAGGAGGGGTTGGATATTGATTTAAAACAAAGAAAGAAAGAAAAAGAGAGTGTGCGATCTCTTCTGCTGTGGCTTCCGTAGTTTCGTGAACATGCATCGGGGTGCTTGCTAGACATGCAATGTAGAATTGTTTAGGCTCTAAAAATATACTAAATGATGTAGTTTTGAGTAAATTCTGGACGCTACCCACTCAGGACACTTGGATTACGTTGGACGAGCAGTATAGAGGAATACTGACAAGTTTTTGTGGACTTTTATGGACCTTTTTGGCTCGGACCCCGGTGAACTCCATTATATGAAAGTTGGGGGAAAAACAGAAGCCTTCCTGATCTCCAGCTGCATTTGAGATGTTAAAAAAGTGGTCCAGAGTCTTGCTCACCATGAGGGGAAGTGGAAAATAAAGTTACATCATTCTGTGGGTGAACTATTCCTTTAAGGTTGAAGTTTCATGAAGGACAGAACAAGGAGAAAAACATGACAACTACAGATATTAACATCAGTCATTGGCTACTCAGGTTACAGTATCTGTCTCTGACTCTTTTGCATACTTATCTCTGGTAAATATGCTCTCGGTTATCTAGAGATGGGTTAGAGCGACTAAATGTCCCGTTTGGGATTAATATGGTTTTGTAAAACAAGATCATTTTAACTAGACCCGGCATCTGAAATAAATGTTTCGTAGGAATGCAACAATACAGAAAAATTCACAGTTCGGCTCGATACTTTAGTATCACCGTTCAATAATTTTGCATACACGCACACACCTACAGACACACACACACACATATGTATGTGTGACAAAAACTGTATCTGCAACAGCCATGTTTGATTATAACAAAAGACATGAAACACATATTTCTCAACAGCAAAAATCCTTGAACAGAACTTTTGAAAATCACATTTAAGAGACTCCAGTTATTCCACGGGTGCAAATACACCAGGAAACAAACGTATAAAACCCCAAAACTGCTCAAAATGGTATAACTTCCAAAAGTGTACTAAAAATTCACTATATACATTTAATCATAAATCAGTAAACAAACAACAATATAAAATATCAAGAATAATATACCAATAAGTTATAGAATAAATATTCGAAATAGCAAAAATCCTAAATAACACACTAAAGAATGAAGGTGTGACTGACTTCAGCCATTTTATACAGTTTTTAACTTTGTAAAAGCAAAGTTAAAAACTGTATTTTCCAGACTTTTCTGTGATATTTTACTTTTCTTTTTGTATTTTCTTTTTCTTTTGTGGCAATATCCATCATACAAATATGTTAGTAATCACAAATCGTCCATTATAGCCTGATGTTACAGTTGCTGCTTATTTCCCATGATGCCTTGTGGCACAAACACAAGACTGGCAGACAGACAGACTGGCGACCTGTCCAGGGTGTACCCCGCCTCTGATAATAGCTGGGATGGGCTCCAGCAACCCCCGCAACCCTGAATTGGATAAGCGGTACAGAAAATGACTGATGGCCTTGTGGCAAACCTGGATCTTCTTTGCATCATGACTCAAATGTGTGTCACCTCTTCATTAGCCTTGTAAATTAGCAACATAGCTTATGTAACAAACAAGTTGGATGCCATGATGTGATACTGCACATGGATACAAAGATGTCACGTAAAAGCAAAGTTATAAACTGTATTTTTATGATGGAAAATTACCGTGTTTTTATGAAAACGTTTTTCTCTAATCTTGCCGGAATATTACCGTTTCTTTTTTTACATTTTTTGTTTACAGGGCATCTGACCTCAGATAAAAAAAAAGAACAACAATTAAATCAGGCTGAGTGTAAGCTCGCGCTGTTTTTATTGGGCCCAATGACAAAAGAATTAGCCTAAATAATAAACAAGCCTATCAACAACAAATCTCAATTTAAAATGAGGCTACAAATCTATTCAAACTGCCAACTGAAAACCCTGAGACCACCATAAAAACATCTGCATCGCCGTGAATTAATCAGCTGCTGGGTGACAGAAGGAAGAGTTCTGCTTTTAGGAGCTGAGTTATTGCTGAGACAGCAGGTTGCGTCTGCACGCGACGCCAGACAGAGACGGTCCCGGTTTTCCCTGCAGTAGCGGATGTAACAGCACAGAGGATCAGATCGAAACCAGTTAATCTCAATCATTTCCAAAATCATGACCTGTTTTGTCTGAAGATGCCGCAAGATTAGCGCGCAGGACCGCGGACGCAGAGCAGGGACCTTCTCAGCCAGCAGCGGCGCGTGCAGCTGGAGGCGCCGGCTCCTGACACAGTCGCGTGACAATGTGAGATAAAACAAACAAACAAACAAACATGTAGTGGCGCAGATTTTCTTTCAAGCGCTCGTGCCGTCCCGGACCCAAACCCGCTCCTGGACTTCATGTCCCTTTTTCTGGTGGGAGCAGAGAAGCTCGTGCGGACCAGATGGGTCGTTGTTTCAGACACATCTGGATACTTCAGGCTGATTTTGGAGCTGAACGGTCCTGATCTGGTCACTTTCAGTTCAACACAAAACCAGACCGAGTCCAGTTCGATCCTCACGAACAAATCTGGCCCCACCAGGTCCAACAGATCCAAAACCACCCGAACCTCCTCTCTAACTTCCTCTTTTTATCATCAGAACATTTTAACATATTTCATGGCAACAGAATCTGGTTCTGATCCACATCCAGCTCCTACCTTCCATCAGATCCAGCGCAGGAAGCCCGGTGGATCTGTCCGTCCGCTCTGCGCCTTTACGCAGCGGAGCGTCCTCTCCAACCAGCGGAACCTGCCGATTCCCAGTGAGAGGATGTGTGACTAACCGGTTCTCACAGGATCGATAGAGGAAGAACAGGTTTAGCTGGACGAGCATGACTTTCTTTTCCTGCTGTGACGTGAAGTAAAAAAAAAAAATCTGAGAAAGAGGCCAGAAATCCAGTTTCATCCTCCGAACTCAAGAAAAATAGTCAGAATAATCCGCTTCTGGTCAAGTTTGCAGTCAGTCCGTTTCATGGATTCAAACTTCCACGATCTTTATTCATCTTCCGTCTGGTTCCTGGGAGGAGAGACGTGAACGCGCCCCGTGACTGACGTCTGGAGAAAGGCAGCAGCCTTATAAGGGTTTTATCCGTTTATGGTGTTTGTAAAAAGTCAGTGACACATGAACATGTAGCTTAATAACAACAACAACAACAATAATAATAATACATTTTATTTAACATCACCTTTCAAAACACTAAGGGCGACAACAAAGGAATAACTGTACAATTAAAACTCTTAAAAAACACGTCAGTTTTGATCAAAAAACTTATTAATCTGGACATTGTGCAGTCAGACCGGTTTATAGGGAAAAAAAAAGAAACATATACGGTCCTCAGATTTATTCATCTCGTCCCATTAAAGAAGGAAGAATAAAACAGGTGCAGTGAAATAAACTGAAATTTTAAACTTAAGAAAATCATGACACTGATTTTAAATTGTGGTTCAATAGAAAATTTAAAAACAAACAAAAAATAAAACAAGTAAACAAGCATGATGAGGCTCAGAGCTAAAATGTCCACTGCAATCAGATGTTTCTGTAACGTCCAATCAGACGTCTGCACCTGTTGGCAGGTATGTTGGTCCACTGATCATTTACAAAGTCTTTAATTTGTTTAGGACAGTTTTGTTTATTTATTTTAATTATTATTTTTAACCACAATAAAAAATAATACATTATTTCTCTAAATTATAATGTGACAAATTTTTCATTCATATTACTTTTTAAAGGTACAGTGTGTAATAATTACTGACATCTAGTGGTGAAGATGGGTATAGACTGATCCAAAGAGCGTTTTGTGTGTTTCGCCATCTTGTGGCGCCGCCATGGCAACAGGAATGAGTCCCAATGACCTGGTATCTGCCAACATGGAAAGCATATCTGGATTTACAACGTTGGACAGTCTTCTAAGGTCATGATAACCTATAGGTATGTTATCCAGAGATCTCTAAAGTATTGACTTTTCTTTTTTTTTTTTTTTTTTTTTTTTTTTACATCGCATCATTAATTTAAACTATTATTCATCTTCAGAAACTGGGTTTAATGACAAGCCACACTGGAAGAACACGCACAACTCATGATTATCCAAAAGTTAAAAGACTAAACTTTTTCAAAGGTTGCGACTTTTGTATTTTATCCCATATTTGGCTTTTGGTGTTGTTTAAGGACTGTACAGACCACGTAGCCTTCACATGTCCTGTTGATGAAACTAAAGGCTGCAGGACACCGTCTCCCTGATCAGTTTGTTTCTGACTGACTTTTTCTTTTTTTTTATTTCTGGTCACAACAATATCTCCCAGATTAGTCCTTAACACCACAGCTGTCTTTGTTAGCATTAGCTAGCACAATAACGTTATGGGTGTGTGATTTTCGGGAGGATAGATACGTGAAATAAAGTGTCAGATTAATGAGTGTTCACCATAATTTACCGTGTTTTTGTTGTTGGGGATTAAATCCAGTGTTTTCTCCGCTGTGGCAGCAAGTTATTCCTCTTCTGCTCTGTGTGTCCCATATTCCTCCCGATACGAACACACTGACATCAGTGGACGGAGCAGCACTTTCGACTTTTGTCACAGACAGCAGAAATCTTCATGAAATAAATGTCTGTGATCTTCTTATTCACTTATTACAACATTAAAGTTTTCCACTGATGTTCCAACAACCAGGAATGTGACGTCCTTCCAGATTTCCACCACGTTGTTCAGAAAAAGTCTGATTCTCATCTGTTCTAATTACACATGTACAGAAACGCCCCCCAGGCAGTGGTGGACGGTCTAGTTGTGGCGTTTGGCCAGATTAGTCTATACACAATGACTTCATATGGCAAGCACTGTTGTGAGTGTACGGTGGCTGTCAGTGGCCAAAATTCTCCCAGTTATAAAGATGTTTTCATGTGTGAGTGGATCCAGTGGTCTCATGTTTTGACTGTACAGAACTATGAGTCGCTACTTTTAATATCTTTTGGGATTACTGATCCCAAACAGTCTCTAACTCCTATTAAACAAGCTGATGCAGCAGTTTTAAAGTTCAGAGAGTTCTTAATTCACACTATGATGTCCATTTAGGGACATTATGGTAAAAATGGTGGTATGAATTTGGCGGCCTCCATGTATGTGGATCCCTGCAAGTAGATATAAATGACTCATTCTAAAAAAATAAACATATAACAGCTGTTCTAGTGCAGCGATTACACATCAAAGAAACAGAGTTTTGAATTATATATTCCATGTTTTTGCCATTGACCTTTGACTTTATTACACACTGCACCTTTAAATTTCTTATTATTTAAATAACTTTTCTTTAATGACTGTATGCAGAAGATACAACAGAATACATTCAGACAGCAGCCAGTTACTCCACCAATGACGAAGCGAATTTGTGATTCATCACGTCACATTTCCCTGTTACCCGAACGCGAATAAATTCATTCGCATGAATGAATTACATTTTAAGTCAATGTACTGATGCGCGTTTGCCTGGCGCGGCGCAACGAGCCCCAAATGCACGTGTAACTCGCGTGAATGTAGCGTTTTACTCGCACGAATGAGGCATCCTATTCGCGTGAATAGAGCGTCTTTCGCCTATTTTCTGGAGTTGAAAAAATTGAACTTGAGCATTTTTGACGTGCGAACAAACCAGCGTCGTCACTGAAAATGAATGAGACGTGATGTGAACGGACGGCGCTCTGCAGCTCGCTACAATACAATTCAATAGTAAAGAAGCGCTTTTCACAGATAAAATCACAATAAGACGTCAATATAATTCAATATGAGTTTGTGGTCAGACTAATGTAGTATTCAGTTTGGTCAGAAGATGACGCTCCAGTACCAGGAGTTCAGCCTCAGCTGATGTCAACAAACACTCGGAAAGCAGCAGGAAAGCGTCAGTTATGAGTTGCGTTTAATCAGCTGGTTAAATGTTGAGAAGTGGAGGCGAGGAGACGGTAGAGATTCGTTAAACTGAGCTACAATAGCGACAGAGGCCAAGTTGTTCTGCTTGAAGTTCTTGGATGTTTAGCTGGAAGCGCTAGCTAGCTGCGGCTAGCTTACTCACTGAAGGCAGATGCTCTGCAGCCGAAATACAACGTTTGTAGTTTGTATCCTGGAGGGATTTGCAGCACCGATCCTCCCCGACAGAAGCCCATCATGCTGGGCTCGGGAAATCCCCCTGGGAGCAGCCGTCATCCAGACGCCATCCAGATCAGGTGATGAAATCCACCGAGCTCTGAGACCTCTGGAGAATCTGCTGGATCAACACATGCCGGCGTCTTCGGTTTCTTCAATTTCCAAAGCAGGTAGAACGCCACAGCCCTCTCAAAGTACTCAAAATAACCGGGTTCTGCCACGTTCACCTGACTGAGGTGAATGACGAGTGAAAAACCACCATCCCCCACTCCAGAGAGTTAAACTTGACGCACGAATGAAGCGTCTATTCGCGTATATGATACGCTTCATTCACGCGTATTATTCACTCCATTCACCTGAAAAAAACCGCCCGAATCAAGCGAGTAAACATCCAGCATTCGCGTGTTGAAATGTAGGCGCGTACGCGAATGGAGGCGTCTGGTGTGAACACGGGGTAAGAGCCTTCTCCATGAAGCTGCTCTCAGCATCACAGCAGACCACCGTCCGGCTGCTGTGATGATGGACAGACCCTTTTCCTGTTCATCCACTCTGGTTCAGGTCCTAACACACCAGCTTTGTTTTGACTGGTCAAACTGGTTTTAACTGCAGGGCAGGGATTATTTACATGAGCAGCTTCTTTCCTGGATCAGCTGTTCTGGAGTTTGAAGCTTTTCTGTGTCACATTCAAAGTTCTGATGTTTTTCAATCATTAACTTCAGTTTGACACGTTCAACAGAGAAAGTTTAGTTTCTGGAGCATCTGAGTTTATTTACTGATCAGACTGGAACAGATAATCAGAGCTGAATCATTTACCTCGTTGATTATTAACAGAATATTATAAAGGATCTCGACATGTGAACGTCTGGAGGGTCAGAGGCGACAGTCATGTGATGAACATTGTGAATAATTCACCATTAACTCCATCTAAAAAGCACAAAGGTCCAGTTTCCAGTTTCCAGGAGGGGTACCAGAACGGGAACTTTTCCATCATCATCACTGATCTCACACTGGAGGATGAAGGAGCGTACGCGTGTCAGAGTGAAGACGGTCTGGTTATAAATGTCACTCTGAAGGTTTCAGGTCAGTTTGTGACCAGTTGTGATGGACCAGCAGCATCAATGCTGCAACACTGCCATCTGCTGGACGGCTCCGGTACCGACAGCAGCTCCTGCATCACTCTGCAGTCTGACCAGGTTTAAAGACACACAACGTAACTTTTAGACCTTAAAAATCTGTGTTTCTGACTTGTTTTGATGTCACATCAACATTCATTAAGCCCATTTTCGAGCTGTCAGTGCCCAGAGGCGTCCCGGGGCTCAGAAACAGCACTATGTAAGATTCCCATCCGGGACGCGACTGTGACGTTGCAGCCAACTATTGGTTGCAGCACCGCGTCACTCACTAGCAACCGGATGTAAACCAGGTATCAACATCGCGGGTGTTTTGAATGCGCATCATGTCGAATTCGGTAAAGAAACACAAGGAAACATCACCGGAGGAAGAGAGGAAAAGAAACAGAGGAAGGGACAGAACAAGAGTCAAGATAAGACTGTCTTTTACTGGCTGGAGTGAGCTTACAGTACAGGTACGAACAAGATGGATGCTAGTTTAGCTGCCGATAGGGGGCGCGTCACTTAGAAAACTGCTGAAAGTTCCGTTGTGTGTCTTTAACTCACTAAGTTTGGGTCCAGTTCTTTATTTCCACCTGTTGGTTTAATTACAGACTCGTGTAAGGTCACGTATGAAGTGTTTCCAGTGTCTGAACTCATTTCATTTCATTCATTTCATTTATATAGCACATATATCTACATCCAGCTGGATGCCCAAAGTGCTTTACAGAGCAGGACATCAAAAAACATGGCTAAACATGGCTAAAAACATAAACATATAACTTAAAAAGAGAAGAATTAATAAGACAATAATAAAAGAGAAAAAAGATTAAGAAGGAAAAGCCTGCGCCAAAAGATGGGATCTGAGCATGGTTTTAAAAGACGTGATGGACTGCGTTGACCTGAGTTCGAGGGGGAGTGCGTTCCAGAGGCGCGGGGCAGCTACAGAGAATGCCCTGGCACCCCTGGAATTGCACCTGTGCCTTGGTACCTCCAGAAGGGATAAGGAGGATGACCTAAGAGATCTGGTGGGGACGTGGCGGGACAATAACTCAGAGATGTAACTGGGAGCAGAACCGTGCAACGCTTTAAAGGTCAACAACAAGATTTTGAACTGAACCCTGGAGCAAACAGGGAGCCAGTGAAGACCAGCTAGGACGGGGGAGATGTGCTCATAGCGTCGAGAGCCGGAGAGAAGACGGGCTGCAGCATTCTGAACAGCCTGAAGACGCTGTAGGGAGGATTTACTGGGGCCGGCAAGGAGCGAGTTGCAATAATCGAGACGTGAAAAAATCAGGAGCTGAACAAGTTTCTTAAGGTCGTAGCTGGAAACGTATGATTTTATCTTTGCAAGCATCCTCAGGTGAAAAAATGAGTTTCTAACAACTATGTTTATGTGTTTGTCGAACTTTAACGAGTCATCCACAGTGATTCCAAGGCTCTTCACACAAGAACGTTTAGAAGAAGCCAGGGGACCAAGGTCAGCTGTGGTGGAGACAAGAACAGAGGGGGGGCCAAAAAAGATAATCTCAGTTTTATCCTGATTAAGATGTAAAAAGTTAATGGCCAACCATGCACGCAACTCCTTGAGGCAGTTTAGCAGTCGGGTGACAGAGCCATTGCCAGTATGTATGGGGAGGTAAACCTGAATATCATCGGCATAGCAATGATACGATATGTTATATTTCTGGAATATCTGACTTATGGGAAGTAGATAGAGGGAAAACAGAAGAGGACCAAGGATCGAACCTTGAGGAACCCCGCAATCAAGAGCAGCCTGGGTGGAGGTGAATTGTTCTAACTGAACTATAAATGATCGGTGTGTTAAGTATGATCGGAACCAGTTTAGCACAGTACCCTTAAGACCCACCTGGTGTTCAAGGCGAGAGATCAGAATATGATGGTCCACAGTATCAAAAGCGGCTGTAAGATCTAATAAAATCAGAGCCGCTGATCTTCCTACGTCGAGGGTCAAATAAATGTCGTTGAAAATTTTCAGAAGAGCTGTTTCAGTGCTGTGAGCCTGTTTAAAGCCGGATTGGAATTTGTCTGTAATTTTGTGTAATGTTAAAAAGTCTTGGAGTTGTATTGACACTGCTTTCTCCAAGATCTTTGAGATGAAGGGTAATTTTGAGATGGGCCTGTAGTTAGAAAGAACAGTCGGATCCAAGTTTGGTTTCTTCAGTAACGGTTGCACCACTGCCTGTTTAAAGAAAGCTGGGAAACAGCCAGAGTGCAAACACAAATTTATGAGAGTGAGTAGGAATGGTCCTAAAGATGAGAAAACGCTCCGAAGGAAAAGAGGGGGAAGGCAATCAGTAGGGGATGGGGATGGTTTTATCCCAAAGACTAGCCTTTTAAGCTGGGTTAGGGAGATGGGGTCAAAGTGATGAAAGACTTGACACACGGTTCAACGGGAAACGAGATTGCAGGGGGAGGTAGAGGGGGGAGAGACCTAATGGAGGCGATCTTTTCAGTGAAAAAATTCAGAAAATTCTCGCACAGAATTTCAGAGGGCGAAAAGGGGGGCGGTTGGGGGGTGAGACTAAGCGGTTTAAGGTTGTGAAGAGAAAACTGGGTTTACTTTTATTATTGGAGATTAAGTGGGAGAAATATGCTGATTTAGCATCTCTCACTGCAATCTGATAGCTATCAAGACACTCTCTCAAATAATACAAAGAAACATGAAGTCGGTCTTTTTTCCATTTGCGTTCCGCTTGCCTGCAAGAGCGGCGGAGCGCACGGGTGGACTGATTCAGCCATGGCTGAAGGAAAGGTTTCTGGCGCCTAAGGGAAAGGGGGGCAACAAAATCTAAAATGTCCGCACAAGTGTCATTAAAAGAAGTCACTAGAAAGTCGGCGTCAGCATCAGAGACTGGTTGGGAGAATAAAGGACAGTCTCTTAATGCTAAACTAAACCGTAACGGTGCAAGCGGGTTAAATACCCGACGAGGGACCAGAGGAAGAACGGTTTTAGGAACTACAGAAGAGAGGGACAAGGTAAAATGCACTGGCCAATGGTCAGAGAAGCCTGCATTAGAAATGTCATCAAGAGAAACATCTAGACCATGAGACATAACAAGATCCAGAGTGTGACCCTTATCATGTGTCGGACCAGAGACAATCTGTGATAAGTTAAAAGCTTCAATAACATTTAAAAAAATTTGAGACATGGGTTTAGACACACAGCAAACATGAATGTTAAAATCACCAAGCAATAAATATTTATCAGAAATCAGAGCCAGACTGCTCACCAAATCTGAAAAGTCAATAATAAAATCATTATTAAGTTTAGGGGGCCGATAAACGATGGTGCATAATACTGAAACTGGCAGTTGAAGTTCGAGCAGCTGCAGTTCGAAAGAAGAATAGGCTCTGGACGGGAGTTTTTTGCAGGAAAACTTGGATTTCCAGATAGTCGCAATGCCGCCGCCCCTGCCCGAGTGGCGGGGGGTGCTGTAATACGAACAGTCAGGAGGAAGAAGCTCCGAGAACGGTAAGGACTCACCCGATCGTAGCCACGTTTCTGTGATGAACATAAACTCATGACGATATGAATATAAAGACTAAGCAGCAGGAACAAACCTCCTCCATCTTGTCCTCTTCTCTGCTTTCCATCTGCTTCTTGAAGATTCTGGTTTCTGTTTCACCAGCTTTTAGATATTTTACATTTACAGATGAGGAGTTGTGTTGGTTCATTATTTCAGTAAAACAACAGCTTTTATTTTCAGTCTGCAGCTGTTTATTCATGCACCACCACACTGATGTTAAACTGGTTTTAGAAGCAGACTTTTTATTTCAGGAAGTTGTTGCAAACTGTTGATGTGAATGAGTTAAATATATTTATTGTTTTATTTTGTATTATTAATTTATAAAGCTAATAAAACCAAGAAGAAGAATGTAAACCTTCAATGAAGCCAGAGACGGCTTTGCTGTTCTGAGGTCAGATTTGTGGTTTCAGCTGGAGCTTGTCTCTCCTCTAAAAAACATCTTTATATTTGAGGCTGGACAACCTGGACATGATGAAATGTGTGAAATACTGGAGGTACAATTGATGCTTGGACCAGAAAGGAGCCCAGAACTCTGAGATGTGACGTAAATACCGTCCTGATATTTCACTGATATGTTTTATTTATGTTTTGTCTTTTCAAGTTAATCTCCAACATCTGTGTTGAGGTTTTTCTGACTTTAGAGGGATGTTTGAAGTATTTACAACCACTATTATCATAACATTACTAAAGTTTACTGCATGTTTGTACCAGAGTGAGTTTCATGTGTGTTGCTGTGAGGCGTTTCAGACCAACACTGGCTGAACGCTGAATCACATTCTGTATTTTACCTGGAATGATGTTTATTCTCTTTTTTTTCTTTAAAAACGATGTATTTCAGTATAAAGTAATTCTATATGGGATGAAATCTAACATATAAATAAAGTTACCACTGGCGACTTTGAGCTGGTAAACAGAACTGTGTTTGTGGTCATCGCCCCCCTCCCCCAGCTGAGGAAGTGGTTTCTGGGTGTTTGTTGAGAAAAACTCAGAGATCAACTTCACTGTCGTTAAAAATTTGGCTGTAAAGCTGCTCAGTTTTTCTGCAAATAGAAAGAAAACATGTTATTATTGCTTCGTAATGAGTATTTAGTATCATGCACTGTTTAAATCAGCTTTATGTCGTCCTTCTTCTCTGCTATGAGACGTCCTATACACAATATACCACAATAAGTAAAGACTGCAGAAAATCCAACAAAAGAAAGAAAAGATTTTTTCAAATGTAGCTTGTTCGAACTGTTTTTCCAAAATCCCCTACCCTGCCTTTAATTATAATTCCACTGATTTAAGCTACACTATGAAAATGCAGCTCTCTAACAATGTTATTCCTATTTATTCAAAATGTGACCATGAGGAAAACAACGATAAAAAAAGCTGCTTCTAATTCCTATAAACCTTCAAAGTAGATTATTGAAAAGAAAAACAATCTTTTTCCTTAATTTTTTTTTTTTCTACTTGTCCTGTCCAGCATCGAAGCAAGCAGAATGGAAATCTGATTGCTTTATTCTGTTGAACAGTTTTGCTTTACCAAACGGAGCTTTATGAACATAAGGCTCCACTTGATATCATGTTTATTCATTTTATTTCTTTATTTAAACATTTGTCTATTACACCATTCCATTTCATACTGCTGGGCCTGACAAGGGAGAAATGAAAGTTAACAGAGGTAATGATAGAAAGTGAAACAGAGAGAAAGGAGTAAGGAAGAGGAAGAGAGAGAGGAGAGAAAACATGAATCCACTTACACAGTTCACTGGTACATCTGTACAGCGATCCCTAAACAACCAAGGTCTCTGTTGGAAAACAAAACAAGCAATCCCCTACAGGAGGACCTGCAGGTGGCTTAAATATCCTCAGATCATACAAACACACGCAGAACTACGCAGAGAAGAGGTACAACCTAGTCAGCGCGATGGGAAGTGGAGAAGAGGTACAACCTAGTCAGCGCAATGGGAAGTAGAGAAGAGGTACAACCTAGTCATCGCAATGGGAAGTAGAGAAGAGGTACAACCTAGTCATCGCAATGGGAAGCAGTGTCACAGTGTCAACATGCATAATAAAGGGTGCTCCGTGGTGATACAGTCATGCAGATGCAGCCTCGTCTCTGCAAGGAGGAGGAAGCCCACAAGGCTCACGACCCAGGCCCCCAGCAGCCACCCAGAGGCCCAGATCCCAGCTACCCCCCCCCCCAAAGAGCGGACATGCATCCCCCGAAGGGCGGCAAAAGGCGGCCCCAGCCGGAGCCCCCTGCAGTCTGGGGGCCCAGGCCCCAGCGGACCAAGACCAGCAGCTGCCGACCCCACCGGGCGCCGGGCGTCCCCCGGAGCGGAGACAGCGCCGGGCCCAGGGCCCAAGCGCCCAGGAGCAGCCACCCCCCCCTGACCCGGGCGGCCCAACTGAAACCCAGGAGGACCGGACCCCCCAGACGACGCCCCCCAGGGCAGGCCAGCCCCCACCCCAACGTCCCTGCCCCACACACCTGACACCAGGGCGCCACCACCTCTACCACCCCCTACCCCGCCACCACGCTCACACACACACTCCCCACACACCTACCCCAACACTAGGGCTGAAAGATATACCGTCACCGCCCCCACATCGAGACACGGGCACCCAAGACATCAACACCGCAAGAGCAACCACACACAAGATACAGATCCCCCCTGCGCCCGCCCTGCATACAAAGCCCCGGAAGCCACAAACAAAACCGCACCCCCCACCAAAGCGCCCGACCCCCAACCAACCCGCAGCCACACCGCACCACACCGACACCGAGATGCCTGGCACGAACACCGAGATACAAACCTCCGCCCACACCGCCCAGCCCTACCCAACACCTCCATGTACCCCCCCCCCACACACACATACACCCACCCACTCCGCTCTCCGACCTTACATACCCACACTCACTCCTCCCTCCACCCCCAACACTCTCCTCCCTCTACCGTCCAGACCTACCCCCACCTCCTCATACCCTCTAACACACACATGCACTCCCCCCACATAACTGCACCAACCCCCTCCCTACCCCCCCCACACATACGCCCCCCACCCTCCCTATACCCCCAATGCCCCATACAGTCCCCCCTTACATGTCCAGCCCCGCCCATCCCTCTGACCTATCACACTCCCGCCCTTCCTTCCTTCAGCCCCTCATGACCATCCCTACTAGACACTCACGAGCATGCCACTCCTTCCACCATCCCCCTTTCCTCCAACCACTTACCCACATCTCCTCCCTCTTCCAGCCCAAGTTCCTCCCTCCCACATTTCCTCTTTCACACTCTCATTCATTATTCTCACATACCCACCTCTCTCTTGCCCATGCCCTCGTGCCTCCTGAGTGGTAGCTCGGGCTGGGGAAGGAGCCGTGAGCTCAAGCCCCCAACACGTCCCCCCCCCGCCCCACCCCTCCCCCATCCCCCACCCCCGGACACAGCAGGCCAGGCATCCCCCAGGCCAGCAGATCCCCCGCAATGCAGCCAGCCTTAACCACTGGCGCGTGAAGCAGCCACTGCCCCCCCCCTCCCCCCAGTAGCGCCTGGGAGACCGGGGTATGAAAGGACCCTGTCCCCCCCCCCCACCCCCCGCTCATGACTGTGTGTGTAAGATGTGTGTTGTTTGCAGTTAAAACTGAGGGGCAGTGCCAAGTCATGCCGGGAGTGGGGTCGCGTAGGGGGCATGACCCCCCAACCGGCCCCTCCCTCCTTCCACACACTATATGGCCCGCCCCTCAGAAGTGGTTGTGAGCTGTTGTTATTTTATGTGTTTAGGTGTCTAAGTGTGGTTAAAACTGGGGAGCAGGCTGTCTCTAGACGTGGCAAGCAAAGGCACTTTGGTGCCCTCCCTCACCACGCCCGCTTGACACGCACCCTCCCCAAAACCCTACATGTGTGTGTGTGAGGTAGAGCGGAGGGGGGAGAGGCCTGGTGAAAGGAGACCAGCGGGGTATGAATTCCCCCCCTGGAAGAAGAGCCGTTACCGGCATTAGGTACCCCTGCCTCCCGGGATCCCCCCAGGGCAGAAGGGGGCAGGCATGGCCGCCCCCACGGCCCGGCGACCGGCGTTCACCACAGAGGGGCCAGCCTCGGCCCCTGGGGGCGCTCGACCACCCCAGGCCAGGGAGGGGGGAAAAGGGACGGGAGCGGAAAGGGTCGGCGGAGGGGCCAGAGTCACCGGCCCAACATCCCCAGGCCTCGCAAACCCCCCAAGAGGCACGCAGAGCTGCTATTTTTTTCCCCCTCCCCTTTCCTCCCCCACTCTATTGTATCACCCCTAAACCCTACTTCAAACAACCAACGACTTTACCCCCGTCAACACTCCCCCATCCCATCCTCCTCCCACCCCTCCTGTATAGCCAGTCCCCACACATCCGCCCCCCCAGTGTCCATGCCCCCCCCCTCCAAACCCAAGCCTGCACCCCCACCCAGGCCGCGACACGCACAATCCCCCAACCCCGCCAGAGCCACCACCCACCCACCCACCCACCCAGCGCCCCGCATCCGATCCCCCCACAGATCCACCCCCGCTCCCCACCCAAGCCCCCCCAACCCGACACACACAAACCCCACCAATGCACCACCACCCCCACACCCAAACACCCATCATCCATGCACCCACCCATCTCCACACACCCCCACAGGCAACCACACACACAGACAACCGCATTCACGCCCCCCCCCCCCTCCAGTCACACACCCACCCACACACACCAAGGACGGGGACCATGGGGCCACCAGCCCCCCCCACGCCACAAGTCCACCGCCCCCAGCCCCCGGACCACACGAGACCAACCCGCACAAGACCACCGGCGCAGGCCAGCCCCAACCGACACAGCGGCCGGGCGGGACAGGCACCCGGCGTGGAATAGACCCGGCCACCCCGCAACCCCCCACCTCCACACACTAGAGCTGAACGATATGGACAAAACCCCACACCCCGACAGCCACGCCAGACACCCCAACATCGATACGACACGACACTACTACGGGTCCGCCGAAAACCAAGCACCCCGGCGGAAAGCGCAGCTCCGTCCGCGACCCCCAGAGCCCCACACGCAGGACAAGCACAGGGGAAATCCACATCCCCCATATAGCCGCTCCCGCGACACCAACATCCCGAATGCCCACATCCCGACACAGACACAACAACGATACACCCCCCAGCCCCACCACACACACACCCCCACCAGCACACACACCCGCACACACACAGCAGAGGCGCCCCGGCCCCCGGCGCAGTGACTAGACGTCACCAGGTCGTGAGGACCGGCCAAAATCAGAGGAGGCATGTCCCGCCAGCCCGCCCCCCCCCCCCCCCCAGCGCCAAGCCGGGTCCCCCGGCCCCGGAGGCAGGGGCCACCCCGGAGCACCGGGGCCCAGGACCCCCCCGCCCCGGGACGACCCCGGCCACCCGGCGCCAGCAGACAGCCACCGGCCAGGGCCCCACCAGCGACCCGCCCACCGCCGCAGAGCAGCCCCCAACCGCTGACCCCCATGCCCCCCATCGGGCTGGACTACAGCCCTGCCCCAGCGGCGAGGCAGCCCAGACCCCCCCCAAGTCAACCGCCAGGGATCCATAGCCATCAAGCACTCGCCAGCACCCAACCCCCACATCGCCGAGGCCGCTCTCCTACACCAACGTTAAGTGATGGAGCTAATCACAGGGGACCAGAGGGAGTGGAATTCATCTAACTGGTTCTTAGAGGAGGCAGACATCGTCTCAATACTGATATGGTCTACTTTTTCCTTAATATTTACAAAGATTCTCTCAAGTTTATAGGCTACAGGGACATTCAACATATTGTATTTTGAACAGGAAACATAAAGGCGGTACATTAAAAATATCATAGCTTTTATAATGTTTGAAAGTCTGAAACAAAGAGATTATGAAGGGGAATGAAGATGAATAAACTAACATTATTTTTAATAGTGTAAGAAATCCAGCCAATTACTCCTTATAAACACCAGTTTACTTATTTATGCCCACATTTTGTCTTAATTGTAAGACATATAATTTTAGAAATTTATGAAAATTCACACTTAGAAGGATTTGCATTTGCAATGTCTTCCATTGGAAGGAGCAGAAAGCCAACACGTAACAGAAAACACTTGGAAACTAGTTCTTATAGACCAAAACCTTTGTCTAAGTTGTGTATTAAGTGGAAAAGTTGCATTAGTACCTGTAGATTTTTATTGTGAGTAGAAAATGACAGTGACAGTGAATTGTTGCCAGTGGGGCAAAATGGGTTAACCTAAACTGGTTCAAACTGGTTTCACTGCAGGTTTTTGGTCAAAAGTTAAAGTTTAGTTCACATTTTAAAGTTTATCCAAGATAACTTAGAAACTTTCTGAAGTAAATCTTAAAGATAATTCAATGAATGTCTCGTTGAGAATCTGCATATTCATTCATTTCCCCTAAAAAAATAAACTAAAATCATAAATCTGTGATGGTGGGACAGGAAACCTTCATGAAGTCGTCCATATTCTTCAGGAAGCATCCACCTGTCCAGGTGTGTGTCTGCGTCGTGGTGAAGGATGCTGAGCTTTGTAGTAAACACACGAGAGAGTTGGAGATGAAAGCAGGAGGATCTCCTCACACTGAAACACAGGAGTACTTAGTTCAGCTGGAGTACTACTGGTAGTACAGGAAGCAGTAACAGTCTTTACTTCTACATGACTGCAGCTTCCACGGTGCAGGAACAGGGACTGCTAGTTTCACCTGCAGCTTCTCCAGCATCTCTGGGTTCTCAGGACTGAGATCTGCAGGGTTCTTCATCCTACAGCTGCCGCTCCTCATCCTCAAACACGCACAAATAAAACCTGCCGACAGACCATCAGGTGAGTCTCTGGACCTGGAACCTCCTGGACATCCAGCTTCTAACATTCACAGCTGTGTTAGACTCCAGTTAAACCAACTAACATCAGTGAAAATATGAGTCGTTACTGGTGTTTGTCTGAAACTGCTGACCACAAAGTCTGCAGAGCTGAAGATGAGCTGGAAACTCACCCACGATGATGAAAACCAGGATGAAGATCAGACTGAAGGATCCCAACACAACAGCTTCATTCAGCCTCCCTAACGTGTTGTTGGACGGACGGGGACACTTGGAGTCTGTTGGGGTGATGGATGATGGGGTGATGGGGACATCTGGAGACAGAAACATGATGAAGATTAACAAAGGAAAGGAGGGAAGGAAAACATGACTCAGCATCTTTACAGACGACCATTTTCTGATCTGGATGCTGATGTAATACCTTCATCATCCATCTGTAAAAACTTTCTGTAAATCAGTTTTTTTTATTAGTGTGGCAAGTTACGCAACAAGGCCCAGGCAGGATTCAATCCCACAGACTCTGAGGTCAGAGTCACATGCGCTTACCAGTCAGCCAAATGGATATCCCTGCGGCCAAGTAGCCATGATAAAATGCACATGATCAGTCGGAGGCAAAAGCCCCGTTTCCACCCGCGGGTCAGGTCGGGTCAGGTCGGATCGGGCGGGTTTTGGTATGGATGTGTTGATTTCACGCTGCGCCCCCACAGCAACCTGTACCCTTACTTTGGAGGCGCTGGACAGCGCTACTACGTGATCGCGTGACATCATCGCTGTGCAACGCTGTTTAACCAAAACACCGCGCCACACATGACAGAAACAAAAAAGGAGTCACCCCAGCTTTGTTTTTACGCTTGGTCACGCGGGAAGTGGGATTTTTCAACAAATCAATGTATTGCTTTGTGTTAGCTCCACCTCTTTGGTCCGGATCGGTTAGATCAGTACCCCTACCGAAGGGTGCCAAAAAAGTAGGCCGGGTCGGGTCGGATATAAGGGTACCCGTCCCGGTTTTTATCTGTGGAGACGCAAAAAAACGAGTACCGATCCGGCCCGACCCGACCCAGACCCGCTGGTGGAAACGAGGCTATAGTGACAGGACCCCACACTGTCACATCTCTCCCCCTCTTTCCAGATCCCTTTGGCTGAGTGGTAAGTGTGCATGACTCTCACCCGGGAGTCATGCAGATACCTGAAGTAACTCATGTGCATGGTATCAAGCCATTCATTAGATTCAGGTGTGTTGGAAACAGGATGGATCTAATAGTTGCAGGATTATGGCTCTTGAGGATTGGACTTGGCCACCCCTGCACTAGACATATCATTTTCTGCCATTGCCCCCCATTGTCTGTCACACCTAATTAACTCGACCTTTCTTATGCAAATTCACCCAGGAAGGGGCCACCAAGCAGAACTGCCCCAACCATTTAATGCCCCTTTTACATCAGCACCTGCCTAGCCCAGCCCCTTAGCCCGGCCCACGCTACCCCAGTTTAGTTTGCAATGGAAGCCCTTTTTTTAGCTGTGGTTTTCAGTGTGGACGAGGTCATCATAGTGAATTTTTGTGAAGTCATTTGTTTGCGACACACACACACGCTGATCAGCAATGCAGGAAGTTGAGCATGTGATTTACCTGCTGTTTGTTTGATCAACACTGTTCTTCATGGTGTTGTGGGCGTGTGGCTGGTATGGACGTGTAGAGAACGGCCCCAATAACTACAGCAAACCAAATCTGAACTTACAGGACAAAAGTACTCGTTTGTTTGTTCATTCATCTTAAAATACTGGTGAAATGGGTCTTATAGAGGCCCATTCCTTCTGCCACCTTCACGTCCATTATATGGATCTTCTGTACACAAATCTATGACTAATCTGAAAACAGTAGCGTCCAAAGGAGTCCAAGTGATGCAGAAATGTTACTGTTGAGTAAATACACATATAAATTCCTAGAAATAAGGTTGAAAGAAACAAGTTATCCTTTGATAACCCTTGACCACCCCTAAAAAAATCTCTGCAGGCGGCCCTGCTTGTATCATCGGGAATGAAAATGTGGATCTTACCTGAGACCAGATGGAAAGTGTCCATGAAGATGATATTCTCATTTATCATCCTTCCACAGAAGTAAAGCTTGCTGTCCTCTGCTGTCATGTTTCTAATCAGGAAGTTGTTACCCTGAATTAGATATTTGGTTTTAAACTCAGTGGAGCAGAATAAAGCTGATCTTGCAGATAAACTCCGTCCAACACATTTCAGATGACTGTGGATCATCATGTACCAGAACACGTCTTCATCTCTGATGCTGCAGGTTAAATTCACATCTTTTTCCCAGCTCTACTCTGACCTCCGTCACATTCTCAGCCTTTACACAGACCATCATCATTATTATCATCATCATCATCAGATCCATGATCATGTTCAGTATGAAAACTGACCGAGTCGTCTGAAAGCAGTTCAGCTCTGCTGAGACCATGGAGGAAGTGTCTCCACTTCCTGGTTGGGTTAGGTTAGATGGATGGATGTTGTTGACATCATTCCTTCTTCCTTCATCCGTAAAAACATCCTGACAATCTTTTTTCAGGCTACAAAACCTCATAATCATCAGTTTTGAAACATAAATCTGCTGCTTCTGCTGTTGATCTTCATCCAAACTGAGTTTAGATGTGAAGGATGAAGGAGGTTCTGATGTTAGAAGGTTCAACTCTGAGGCCAGATGGGCCGTGACTCTTCCTGACTGAACCTCAGAGTCACAATCTTTCCTCTAACATGAGCTGCCTGATTCACTTTCATTCAGATCGCTTCGTCACCATCTTCTCTGTCTCTCCACGAACACCTGTAATCTAAACCCTCAGCTCCCTCGATTTCCACAAAATAATTACAAGCTTATCTTGCACTGCCACCTACCAGATTACATGATAATTACACTCAATAACATGATTAAAGCTTGTTTTCCACCGACAAGCTCCACTAGGGTGTCCTGCAGCCTCTCCTGCAAAAAAATCCTTTGATATCTTTGGCAGTGAACATTTGAACTTGATTGGCAGCCAGTGAGTTCATATGTAGAAGATACGTACCCCACAATATTATCAAAACATGCTCGACTTTATGTAGGGACAAACTCAAGTGCGGTGTCAGTACTCCTGGGTTGAAGGAATCATTAGTGGATGTGATGGAAGCAGAGCAGATGCAGGGGGAGTAGCCTTAACAGCCAGTAAGCATGTGTGATTGAATGTCAGATATTTAATTGTGTTGCATCAAACCTGCTTGTTTCAGCAACATCATCCTACAATACATTCTCCTCAATTATATTACAGTTCTCTGTTGAAGGAATGAGTCTTCAGTTATTTCTAGTTAAATTTCTAGTTAACTTCCATCAAAAGTTTCCATCTTTGAAAATTTTGCAACCCTACTCAGAACGTGCTGAAGTTTCCAGACCTGAATTAAAAACCTGCAGAACTCACCTGAGACCAAACGGAAAGTGTCCATGAAGACAATATTCCCATTTGTCTTCCTGCCACAGAAGTAAATCCTGCTGTCCTCTGCTGTCATGTTTCTAATCATCAGTCTGTTTTCCAGGATTAAATATTTGGTTTCAAAATCAGGAGAATAATAACTGGCTTTTGTTCTGGATAAACTCCGTCCGATACCTGCTTTAAACTGACTGTGGATCATCATGAACCAGTAGATGTCTTCATCTTTGATGCTGCAGGTTAAAGTCACATCTTTTCCCAGCTCTCCTCTCTCCTCCATCACATCCTCAGCCTCCACACAGACCAGAACCATCATCATCATCATCATCAGATCCATGATCATTCTCAGCATGAGAACCTGACCGAGTCGTCTGAAAGCAGTTCAGCTCTGCTGAGACCATGGAGGAAGTGTCTCCACTTCCTGGTTGACAGGGTGATGATGCTGAGTGTTAACATCTGATTAAAAACCGCAAACATCTCGTCAGTCTCAGAGGACGGAAGAGGAACTGCTGAACCTCCACACTGGATCTGAAAACAGGTACGCTTCATCTAAAACTGAAAACTGACAGATTGTGTCGTATTTTGGTGTAAACAAAAACTTTCATTCAGGAAACACAATAAAAGCTCTGAATCACTAGCCTGGTACACCAGCCTGACTAACGGCATGTATGAGATACACGGCAAGTCAGTCTGGGTTCCCTCCATTGGAGAATGATTCCACTCCGGTAAAAAATTGACCGGACCAATCACAACGCAGCAGTAGAATTATTAACAGATGAACGTTAAACTCCAACATCTCCGCCGCTGTTTTTGCTCTGTTTTGGTGCGTAACTAACAGCTTCCGGGTCATAGTCACATGACGTGCGACACAAACGCTTCCTCATATTAGTAGTTCAGCAATAAACAATGCTGACATGTAACAGAGTATTTATAATAATAAAACCAAACATTCTATGTTAATATACACAAGAAAACTACATTAAATAGAGAGGGAAGAACAACGTGTAAACGCTGACTTCCGGCGTCGCCATAGCAACGTAGCAACAGAGTGCCGAGCTACGCAAAGCTACAGTCCCTTCTGATTGGTTCTCTACCGGTTCACTGTCCTCCTGTTAGTCCCGCCTCTTGTCTCGCATTGGAAATCAGTCTCCAACGGAGGAATCCAGACTGACTTGCTATGTATCTCATACATGGCGTTAGTCAGGCTGGTGTACCAGGCTACTGAATCACAACTTGAGAGAACTCTGCAAACTTGCATCAACACCAAGGAAGGAAGTGTTTATTGGACCTTTGGAAAATACAAAATGATCTGATCAGTTGGTGACGTGATTAGAGAAGAGATTAAAATGGAAGTTGGTAAGGTGCCTTTCTTGCTGTTATGGTGGATGAGACGACAGGGTGAGCAGACAATAAGTTGGTTGTGCCATAAGACGCGAGCACGCGAAATGCAGATGGAGGCCTAGAAGTAGGCCAAAGTAGCCTGTGAAATCTGTGGAAAATGCCTCTGTTTTGTACAGTTTATGGCTCCAATCGCACTCAGAGAGTACCGAAACTATCGTTCACAAAGGTGAAAAATGTCAAAAATTGACAAAGCAACGCTGCAAAAAGTGGATTTTTAAACCTCCACCTTCGGTCAAAAGGAGCAGAGTCTACCAATGCCAGAGTTTGCAGCGATCACTTTCTAAGACAGGTATGATAGTTTATTATTATTTTATTATTAATTGCTAAGGCTGTTTCCATGCTCGCTCTGGCTGCAAAACAGTGGGGAGGGAGGTGTTCTGTGGATCTCTGTGAATGGTGGACCTAGATTGGAGAAATGTGGTTTGACTTACCTACACAGCCTACAATTCGATAAGGAATTTGGGATAACAGAAGTAAAATAAATTAAGTTACAAGATCCAAGCACATGAAAACACTCATTGTTAGCATTAATGTTAGGTTAATCATTTAGATTAAGCAAAACTCACTATTACCCGCAGAAACAAGGTGACAGCCATTCAAAGCTGATTTTGGATCCTAAATAGTCGACCCAACATAACACAGAATAACTGTCGGCTTCTAGGCTGCTGAAGGCTTTAGACAGACAGAAGCAAAGTTATAAGCATTGCCTTTTTTTTCTTCTTTTTTTGTGGACCTCGGGTGGATCTCTGCCCCGCTAGCAGCCTCAGTCTGGGCTTTGCAGCAAGGTTATAACATAGTTTTGGATTTTTTTTTTATTAGTTTCAGTTTTTATTTAGTTTTGACTTTTTGTTTTTCAATTCAATTAGTTTTAGTAGTTTTTTGAGCAGATTGGCTAGTTTTTATTAGTGTCAGTGTTTAGTTTTAGTTTTTTTTTTCGTTTTGTAAAGACACAATACAGTTTCAGTTAATTATTGTTTCAGTTAAAGGTACAGTATGTAAGAATTACTGACATCTAGTGGTAAAGATGGGTATTTTAAAAAAAAGATGTTTTCTTCCAAATGACTTCATATTCCAAGCACTGTTGTGAATGTACGGTGGCTGTAAAATATTCTGGATAAATGAAAGTTTTCAGCCACTGCACAGCTTAATGAGAACTAAAGCTGCATTATTTGTGTCTTTTTTATTTCCCCTGTTTGCCAACGTCACGTTTTAACTTGGATTTTAGCACCTGAACAGGACCACATGGATCACCTGGCAGCGCAAGCCTCTGAAGCCGTTGGCATTGAGCCAAAGAGCACAAGGGTTAGAGTTACAATGACCGACAAGGACGCCGCCATACATCCAATCCATACAGGAAGTCTCATGTGGACGTTAGTTAAATACCACCAAGAGTAACTATCTGCAGCTTGCAAACAGATGTGTTTAGTGTAGTTGGGTGGTTAGGGTTAGGAGAAGGGTCAGGGTTAGGGTTAGATTTTAGTAAGTAACATGAAAAAGAAACTTACGATTGGGACTTCCGGCGTGGATTGGATATATGGCGACGTACTGTGACTGCAGTTGGGTCCCTCTCAAAGTGCGCGCCTCCAGCATAATAGAGACCGTGTTGGAGCTGCAGACACTTTCATTTGTTCAGCAACTCCTGATCCATGTCCTCATAAACTGGACACTTCTGAGGCTTTGCACAGATACTTGTATCATTTTTTATATTTATCATACTTATTTTAAATTATTTTAATTTATTCCGTCCTCCTAATATATCCACCTTCATCTGGCAACTGGCGTCATATTTCCTTTTTTTCTGTCGTCTCTCACTATTCCCCACGCTGGAAAACCTCAAAACACGCAAAACCTCATTTACTGTATACAGGGGTGTTTCCAACACGTTTGCACTCACTGTCATTTGGGCCTTCAGTCTTGGTAAATCACTTGCAAACCGTGGTTCAGCCACGGTTTGCGCAAAATTCCAGATAGCGTGGGCAAATTGCTACACGCAAATTTGGATCTTGATAAATCCGACCCTTAGAGCCAGTGTTACAGCAAAACCTGTGACCCGTGAAAATCTGTGATCACAGGGGGCGATAGTGAGTTCTTTTCTGTATTAGACGATGAGACAGAAGCAGGTCAGAGACAGGTCACCATTGTTGATGAAATACAGTCTTTAGATCTTCAAAACACGTTTATAAAAGTTGGGGTTTATTATAATGCTGGTACAGTGAGGTAATACTTTCTGACGGCCACCAGAAATGGTGGCCCAGGTTGTACTGTACCTCTGTCTCGTCGTCTCAAGCCCTATTCTGATGGGATTATTTCTACATAGGGACCACTTGTAATAAACAAATTACTCGCATCTAACCTTACGGTATTTGCATAGGATACTTTTCTTCACAGTTAAAGACGTTGGTCTGACGCTGAAACATGCTGGTAAAACGATACAACCCCCCTAGAGTAACATAATTAGGTGGTCACAGATTTTGGTGTAACACCCTCTTAGCCTGGTAGTAGCTGAGAAAGTCCCCCCCACCAAGCCTGGTGTTGAAACCGATCCAGGCGATCTGTTAGCAGCGCCCCCCCCCCCCCCCCAAAAAAAAAAAGTTGCTGTTAGCAGCCCAGCTATGGTTTGTCTCGGCGATAAGCGGACACTCAGGTTAGTGGGTTTCGTGGGCTTTATTTCCACACACTAAACTAAAATATGAATCACAATCAACCCACAGATGGGTTGATGTCTTGAGCCCATCAACACTTCCTGGTGACCAGCAGCCTATCTTCCACAACGCAGGTTACGTCACTTTTGACGTAGTTCCCGCATCTCTCTTGTTAGCCTGCTGTGGGCTGTTTCGCTGGGTTTTGTTGTTGCAGTTACAACTACAGCTTAAAAAAACAATATAGAAGATTTCTTAAGGGTCCACAGAAACATGATGGGGGACTTCAGGGGGTCAGTGGACAAACTGGTCCAAACTATCCCTAACATTAGACAAACGGCGGAACACAAGCTAACTTTGTCATTTGTTACTTCAGCCATGAGCTAGCTTAGCTTAGCTTAGCTTAGCTTATGAAGGGTATTTCCCAGAAGTCACATGAAGAACCGGAATCACCAGAAATGCTGAAGTTGTTTTTTCTCATCACGTCTGTAAGCTAGCTTTAGACCGCTGACATAAATTAGTTTTTGAGTCAATTATGTTCTTACATTTAATAACACAGACCCTAGAATATGTTTTATAGACAAAAATACTCCTTTATTAGTTCAAATCGAAAGTTAAATGTCATTGTTCATTAACGGCAATTAAAGTAGCTGATAGCCACACAAAACATTAGTTTATCAGGTCAGAGCAGGATCCTCCTCCTTCATCATAAATAATTAGATGTTTATGATGAAGATGAAGGAGGATCCTTGTAGACACGTTCAGTTTCTATTATTCAGAGTAAAAGTGTAGTCTTGAAGAACTCATTAGATAAACTGGTTCAGGGACCATCTGAACACCTGGTTCTGAAACTGGTTGGATCATCTGGAAAACAGGAAACAGATTAGTTGTATTGGAGGGTTTTTATTTATTAAATTAAATTTCACTTCCTGTCTCAGCAGGAATGTTGCTCAACTTCCGCAGAAATTAATTCAGCATAATTTGTTTCCTGTTTACTGTGTTCATCAGACCTGATGAAGTCAGAGGACGGGTTCTGACAGGTCCCCATGTCGCGGAGAGTCATTGTCTTATGAACTTGCACCATGTCTGTATAGCCCCTTTCAGACTTGCACTGGAAAGCGGTAATATTGTGAACTCTGTCCTTTATAACGCTGCATTCAGACTTGCGATCTGCTGTTTCACCTCAGGGAGGTAGTGGACATGTACTGGCTGGACTCCATGTCATAAGAGCGGAAATGTTGTGGCATGTCGTTTTGGCTTAACGCACAAGGAAATGTTCTAGACAGAGTTGAAGGGAGAGCGGGGCTGTGCTGACTTTTCCGCAACATTTCCTGATGTCCGAAAGCACCCAGGACGCGAAAAGTCTGCAACGAAGTGGCATGTTTGAAAAGACGAGTCTGTTTAAAGAGCAGATGAACTTTACCGCATGTTCCACAATGCAAGTCTGAAACCGGCTTATGTTGTCCAAAATAAACATGCCTGGCCGTGGGAAAATGACATTTATGTCTGTTTTTTGGTTGTTGTTTTTTTCCTTTCATATAGGCCTGTATGTGACTGGTGAAACTTCCCCTGTCAAAATAGGGCTTAAAGGCGTCATTGAAGATTAATTAATCATAGATTAATCATAGCGTATGGAGTAGTGAATCTAAATTTTACAGATTATTGCAAAAATTGTTGAAAGAAACATCTTCTATAACGCCTTTAAAAGACAGTCATACAGAAAAGAACTCACTATCACCCCCTGGGTCAATGACGTTTAAAGGAGTGATGACATAGCAGTTAAAAATTAGTTTATGTTGTTGGCATTACTGCGAATGTGGCAAGGTACGCAACAGAGGGCCCGGGCAGGCTTTGAACCCCAGACTCCCCGGTGAAAGTCATGCACGCTGACCATTCAGCCAAAGGGACATCCCTGTGGCCAAGTAGCCAGCGCACATGATCAGTCGGAGGCATAGTGACAGGACCACACTGTCACACATACATAAATACTCCAAAGAAAAAAACGGCATTTTTTACAGCGGAGTATTGTTTTGAAACGCCAGACCTCACTTCCTCAGTAAAACAGTTGGGTCCGGTGATGATATGGAGCTTTACCCGGAGACCACGTTGACTTCATTTTGATTGGCTACACCTTATTTGGCTATGACCTTTTTTGGAGAATCTAGGTCCAGCTGCGGTCGGACTTTGCTAAAGGCTAACTGCTAGCAACATGGGCACTTCAGACAGCGAGCTACGTTTATCAGGCCCGGTTCTACGAGGGTGCATAAGCATGCATTGCACCCTCAGTTTATGTGTCTGCATGCTCAGTTGGAAAGAGGGACAAGTGCGCGCGCCCGTCAGTGCACGTCACCCATCTGCGTCCACGCGCAGTTACCTGCATCAGCAAGACGCTGTTTTTTGAGCGTTTCAATGAAAAACACACACACAAAAAAAAAACTCATGAAAAAAAGGTTTGAAACCCAACATCTGCTGTCTGCGCGCGATGCTGCAGAACGCGGGAGAGCAGAGAGAGAGAGAGAGAAAAGGCGAAAGCAGCAGCGTGTTGGAAAGAGTGAGACAGATCGCGACTTTTAGAATAAAAAAAACTAAACGCCCAGAAGCCTTTACAGTGCAGACGAGGTGCTGCACTGATGTTTGCTGCTGATCAGCAATAGAAGGAGATGATAAGGCCTCGTTCGCCAGAGACGAGTGATGACTGACAACGCAGCGCGCGCTCACGCTGCACAAACTGTCAGAAATCAAGGTGGGCGTGAGGGGATAATCAAAATAGGGGAGTAACTGATGATGGCTGGGAATGTTTGAGAGGTGATGAAGTGATCCATGAATGGATAAAAGACTGATGAGCCTGTGGGACATCGCGGACACGATGATTTCGGAGATGCTCGTGCATGTGACTTCCTGTCTCTGTTTTCGGATGAGTATTTCTGGAACCTCATCACAAATGAAACAGTCATGCTCACTAGTACCGAAACACACCCCAACTCCAGCCAAACTCCAGATTTCATGGCTGGTATGATGTCACCATCCCTGAGATGAAAGCTTTCATCTCACTGCATTTGTGCATGAGGCTGGTTGAAAACCTGAGATTGAGGACTACTAGGCAGCATTTGGGCCAGTTTACACACCTGGCTTTGGCAAAGTAATGACAAGGAACAGATTTGAGATGACATCATCCTATCTTTCCTCCACTTTGCAAATAAAGGTCATGTTGAGAGTCTATAATAACAAAAAAGAAAAGAAAAAACATTTTAAAAAAAAGATCATTTTAATGTGATTGTGAAAATCATGTGATTTTCTTTTAAGGGACAAAAAGTATCAGTATACAGGAGATTGAAGGCATCTCAACTGATGTGCGAATTGAAGCCACAGGGCTTTTGAAGGTCGTTACCGAGCACAATATTGCTGCAATAAAGCATTTTCAAAGACACTTTAAAGATTCTTGTTTGACTAGTATCATCCCACTTTAAAGATCTCCTTCCACTGAAAACCAGTTTAACTTGCTCCTTCTGAAATACGGAGGGTCACCCCCGGTTACTTACACATGCTGCGCCTGCTAGTGGTGCGTTACCTCCACCGGCTGTGTTTCCTCTTCATAGAAACAATACGGAGAAAAGAGCGAATCAAGAAAAGCCTTTCGCTTCTACGTCACATTGAAAATGACGTATCCCACGTGGGTTTATATCCGCCCAAAGGGAAGGCAGGTATCCCTCCCTCCGCGCTAGAAATGAAGACAGCACGACTGTAGCTTCGGAGTTGAGAATCTAATTAGCTAACTGTTTGTTAGCATGGCGGACCAAATTCGTTCGTGTGCTCTGTTACACACACAGAGCCGGGGAAGCTTCCTTCATACACTGATGGGAGGCAGCCAATCAGACGGAAATTCATGAGAAGGACCCGGAAAAGCCTGCTGTTGGACCACAAGCCTCTCTTCTAGTATACAAATACAGCTGGATACAAAGATACCAGAAGGTTTTTTTTTAAACAGAAACGATGCAGAATGCATTCAATAATAATGGAGAACACAGAAATATTAATGAAATGACCATGGAAGTAAATCTTTAAATAACGGGAAAATGCATAATTTAGTGTTGAGTAATGTGCCAGGCATGTGCACCCCCTCTGATCTGAGATGCACCCCCTAGTCATCATTTTCTAGAACCAGCCCTGCTGTCAACCAGGAAGTGGAGACACTTCCTTCATGGTCTCAGCAGAGCTGAACTGCTTTCAGACGACTCGTTCAGGTTTTCATGCTGAACGTGATCATGGATCTTATGATGATGATGATGATGATGATGGTTCTGGTCTCTGTGGAGGCTGAGAAAGTGACGGAGGTCAGAGGAGAGCTGGGAAAAGATGTGACTTTAACCTGCAGCATCAGAGATACAGACATCTACTGGTTCATGATGATCCACCATCATCTTAAAGTAGAGATTGGATGGACTTCTTCTTCTCTTCCTGAGTATCACTCTCCTGAGTTTGAAATCAAATATTTAATCCTGGAAAACAGAATGATAATTAAAAACATGACAGCAGAGGACAGCAGGATTTACTTCGGTGGCAAGAAGAGAAGTGGGAACATCGTCTTCATGGACACTTTCCGTCTGGTCTCAGGTGAGTTCTGCAGGTTTCAGGTCTTGAAACTTCAGGATGTTCTGGTCCTGCTGAGTAAAAACTGGTTTCCATCTGAACTCTGATCTCACTGAGCTGAATCTTCTAACATCAGAACCTCCTTCATCTTTCATGTCTAAACTCAGTTTAGATGAAGATCAACAGCAGAAGCAGCAGCTTTATGTTTAAGATAAGATGATGATGTCAGAAATCCAAAGTCTTCATATCAGTCAGACATGTCCAAGTTAAAATTAAAATGTGACCTGATGATTTTGTGGTAAATGGCACCGGCAGCCTCTGTTTGTACCGCCTACATGTCATGTAAATAACTGCCGTCACTAGTTCATCATTTAAAAAAAAAAAGAAGATTATGGTATATTATGGGTATTAAATATGGAATTTGGAAAAATAATCGAACTGCAATGGCTCTTCAGGTCCTCTGCTGGTTTGTACCTGTGGTTTAAAGTTGGCCACACCTCCGCGTCTTGGTTCTGCAGCGTTGTTGGGCTTGGTTGTGCTGGACAGAATCTGCAACATGATCCACATTTTGATCAGCTGGCACTGTAAAATGCCTACAGTGACATTCAGTCTGTCTTTGGCTGGAAGAGGAAAAGTCTTTCTCTCTGTGTCTGGGTATGGTCAGTGAGATGTGACCATCTGTGTTGCATTGCTGTGTGCTGTGTTGTTGTAAGCATCTGTGTTGTTCCACTAATAAGAATAAGATAGGACAGAGAGAAGTTTGTGTGTCATCTGTTATCTGTAGCCAAGCAAGATCTTCATTGCATGAGCGTGCACGTGAAAACATGTGGGTAAGTGGTGTACAGTAGATGTATGTGTGTTATCTGTAAGGGAGCGTGTGTGTGGCTTATCACCACCTGTGACCTTGTGTCAGAGGCTGTGTCTTGGAAACCTGCTACTTGTAAAAAGATTCATTCTAGTGCTTGCTGCTTCTTTTTGATGTAAAGCTTTCTGATTTTCTGCATGTTCTCTGCCATGTTTCTGAAATAATTCCAAAATTTGTATGTCTCTTTTCAATTTCTCTCTGCATTTCTGTTTTTTGGCTGCTGTAATTCCAGTTATGGGCGTGTTTTTAATGACTATTTTCATTTCTGCACAGACGCATCGGTCGAACGTACCATTTTTTTTTTTTTTCCAATAGGTGGCGCTGTTTTTTGTTCTCATCCACCTAGTGAAGAATTTTGTAATTTCATATTTCAACAATGGAAATTTACTGGTTAGAATTTCTACTGCTGTGTCATTTGGTCGATATTTTGTTCATTTTTGCTTTATCGGAGTCTGCCATTTTGTCAACCTCGAACACCGGAGAGCCACTCTGACACAGAAAATTGTTTTTCTGCTAGACAAAATATCTGTCCAGTACTCGACATCAACAAAATACACACTCTGTCCCTCTCTTCCTCCCCCGAGAATTTATACAGGAAGAAAGATAAAGGTGGAAAAAATTCTTATGGCTGTAGCACTGTCCCGTGGAAAAACTTTACACAGACTTTTTCTTTACTTTTACTTTAAAATCTGAAAAAGAATCTAACAATCTAAAAAATCTAAACACAATTCTAAAAATTTTACTTTCAACTTTACTTATTCTTTTAAGCAAAATTTATTTATTTATTTTTCCCAGCACTTGCACAAATTTCACCCAGAGTTTTTCTTACTTTGTTCATATAACATTGACTTTTCTTAACAATTGACCAACCCAAATGTTTCAGAAACTCCAGTTATTTTTTACTTTTATTTAAGATGGTTCTGTCAGGCACAGTCTCTTCCTTTACTGAAACATTATAAACATTTTCATATGATTTTTTTGGGATTAACACAAACTTCATTGCACCTTACTTTAACTATTCTCTTTATTTTATTTCTCCATGTGAAATGTTTCCTCCATCAGCTTTTTGATACCGAAATTAACGCTACTTATTAACTCCGTCATCAGACCGAAACTTTAAATTTACATGCGTCCACAAACACCATCCATACGCAAGCTTTTAACTCATGAGTATACGTATAAATTTGTGTTCCTACAAACATGCAAATTTAAATTAAAAGTTTTTTTCAACGTTTTATCAAAAACAAAAAAAAATTTCCCTAATGCCCAAATATTTTTTCTCAATGTTTTTATGTAAAACAACTGACTTTTCCGGAGGCCGGATGCCCAATTTCTTCACTCAATGCTTTTTTTCTTTAGCAACAAACTTTCCCTGATGCCCAATTATTTTTCCTCAATGTTTTTATGTAAAACAACTGACTTTTCCGGAGGCCGGATGCCCAATTTCTTCACTCAATGCTTTTTTTCTTAAGCAACAAACTTTCCCTGATGCCCAATACTTCACTCAATGCTTTTGATTTCTGTTCAATTTGTAGCAATTTGTTACATATAAGTTCACGTGCGCCGATGTGTAATCTTACACCTATCCACAACACCATCCATACGTAAACTCTCATGCATTACAAGAACAGTATTGCAACATATAAGTTTAGACAAATGGGACGTCTCCCTAGTAACCTTATATGCATTTCATTTTGGCAACATGCAAGTTTCGATTAGATCAGAGTCATTTCAAACATGCAAACCACACACCTCACACACGCGATCTCACACGCGGAACTTCAATTCAATCCAACATATATTGAGACACCATCCAAACGCAAACCTATGTGTTTTTCATTTTCACAACACACACGTTCACATCTAGACCCGTGTCCCCTCAAACATGCAGTTGATGATTATTAGGGTCATCACACCCTGTCCTGATTTTCGGACACAGATCACATGGAGTAACACTTCTAAGCACTATGAAAATACCGTATTTTGTTTATTTTTGTATTGCTAAACCCCAGGTCTATACCTGTTTTCTTTTGGCTGTGAAGTGTTTTCTTTTAGCTTGAATCTCTGCTCTTCATTGATAGGTAAATATATTATCTTTCTTACCGTTTTCCATCCGTATTAAAGATCCGTTACCGACCTCTGATCTCGTCTTCAAAACACTTGGGGGAAAGTTTCGGACCTTCGCGTCGTAGTCCGTGTGTTTTCCCCTCGGTTCGTAGACAGAAGCAGAAAAAAAAAAAATTCTCAATCCCAGTGTGGGTCGAACAATTAATCCATACCCAGAGGGCAAAAACCCAACCAGGGGGAATTATGTCGTAGCGCAACCCTTTTGGTAGCTAATCAGAAGTGCTGTTCATTTAAGAATAATAGAAGAGAACTAATGTTGACTATTGCCATCGTACAGACCTTAAGTGTGGATGTCAGCAGCGTGGTGTTTGCAGTCAGGCACCTCGTTGGTCAGCCTGCTAGCAGTGGCTGAGCCAAGATGATGCAGCGGTGAAGAATCACAGACGCGTCGCTTGAGGTTACACGTTTATTACAATATAACTGGTCAAATACGGCAAAGGACTGTGTCGTCAGACCCTGTAAGTGTCTCAGCGGTCAAAACGGAGTCCCCAGGTCCAGCTGTCTGTAGTCCGCGCTCGCTCACGTTCTGAAGGACCCCGTCTTCCTGTTTACTGTGATACTTTATAGGACCCTGTCAAAACCCCTCCCCACCTGATATTCAGTCTGGTGTGAGTCGTCTGTGAAAGACACGTCAGCTTGGGATCTAGGTTTATAATTTGTCATGTCGCCCTAATTTATCAGTCGTCCTTGTCCTTGTCATAATCTTAACAGTATATATCTATAGAGTCAGACTGTCTGCCACCACACTCCCCCCTCAGTGACGTAATTCACGTCACTCACCCAGTCGAACTAGATATGTGTCATTTACCCAAACCCTCATTAACTAACCAAATCAAATTCAAGTCCCCATAATCAACTTAAACATAAATTTAACCCAAGTCACCCCACCTTAACTGTTACCCTCGTCAGTCTTGACACAGTCCTGTTGCCAACAATCAATTACATATTAAATCAAAAATAGGAAAGATAGAGAAAGTAGAGGAGGAAAGACAGAAAATCACAAAATCACATCCTAACGTGTAACCTTATAAAAGATTTGTTTACAGGTACGCAAATCGGTATGCGTTTACAATACAATCATTGTGGACACAATCATGAAGACATTCAACAATCAAAAACAATCAAACAATAATCAAAACAGAATTACTGGCTAATTGATCCTTAGCTGTAAGAAAATTATATGATTAACACTAATCAATGTGTATGTTATTAACCTTATGATCAACAAATATCAAATTAACTCAAATTCATAATGATTAACAAATTCAATGTGTATTCAGTTAATGATTAACAAACCCATAATGATTTACAGATTTAATGTGTAAGCAATTAGCTGATTAACCAAAACATAACGAAAACTCAATGTGCATGGAATCTAACTGATTAATAGAACTCAATGTGTCTGAAATTAACTCTATTGATTAACAATTTACTATACCACCTACCAACTCAACATGCACGCAACCAATTCCACCACTTAACCAAATCAAAGTGTGTGATTTAACAATACTGATTAATAAAATCAACAGGAACTACTAAAATGTGTGATGCACAAACTGAACTTTAGTCAAGTACCACTAAATGAAAAATTGATGTGAAATAAAGATGACACAAACTAGAAATGTGTGTGTGAAATTATTCTTAGCTGAAAACAGAAACTTTGAAATCTTTAACTTTATGTGGAAACACCAATTATCCTCCTGGAATGATTCTTGTAGAAATGCAGCATTTGGATAGTAATTTCTTGGCCCCTTGTCAGTCATAGACTGAATTTCCTGTAGCTCGAACAACCACCCCCCTCAGCCACATAATGAGACTATGTTGGCTGAGGAAAGCAGATCCAACATCCAGTGTGCAATAGCAAAGCAGATTATGCAGAGATTTGTAACTTTATTTTGCAGCTGACATGTTACTGATGTGTCTTCTTGCACCACGACAATGAGGCTCTTTGTAACCTGATGCCTCAGCTCATCACAGGCACAGGTCAAGGTAACCATCACCACCCATCTCCACAGGTGTCAACCTTCTTCACATTTCTGGACACATTTTGAGCAGTGAACAGCACAGTGAGTGATGACGCAGACATCAACAACTCAGCCTCTGTGAGACTCGTTCACCCTCGCCATCCAGGCTGCATCCTTATTTTTGTCGTGGTGAACAACATACAGTGTCGGCATGTCAGCTGTTCTGTTGACCAGTTGTGGACTGATTTCCTTCCGGACGGCTTGATTCAGCAGTGATCTGCAAGCAGAAAAAAAGACAACAGCTTACCACAGATACACAAATACATGTAATGTAGTTTTTATTTCTAATTGGATTAACGTTACTCCCCGGAGTGAAAAGTTGTTGTTCGTCCAGTTCGGCTCTCCTCGGCTCTCCTCTGCGTCCTCAGCGTCCTTTCCATTTCCTTCGAAACGGTCCCGAATCTTCTCCTTGGTTATGGTGAACTTTCCTCCTTCCTCTGTGTGGGTGGAATTTTCTGCAACACTATTACACTTTTCCATTGTCTGATGAAAAAGACTGTAAACAGGTCAAACAGCTATGACCTCTTTACATAAAAAAATTCAGTTCTTCTGCAGTTCTGTGTTCTGTGGCTTCAAGCCAAAGAGAGAAACGGCAAAATACTGTCAAAAAATTACAGTTTCTGTTTTCACTTTGATGACATGTTACAGAAATCCACCCGGAGGTTGTAGAAAACTTCTTTTTGGCACAAGCGGTCAACCTGGGGAAAGGCACAAACTTTTCCTGGCTTGCTGGTCAGACAGATGTAACATCTTTACAATTGCAGCTCTCCTGAAGAGCATCAGATCATCAGTTCAGTTCAGAGTTTCATGGGCGTGCCCATGTATGGGGACCGCTGAGACACAGTACTAGGAATCTGAAAACACAGTGACATCTTTACCTTCCGACAGTGTTAGAGCTCGGATTACTGCAGTTAATTCGGCTCGTTGGGCTGAACACGCATTTGTTAGTTTCGCGCTTTCAAGCAGGTGGAAATTGTCGTTTTTACGGTCATACTGAACGATCGCATAACCCGATTCTAGGCCTTCTGTTGAACGATAACACGACCCATCTGTGAAAAGCAGAGATTCATTATCATTTAGTGATATTGCTTTCAGATCTGGTCTAAGTTTTGTGTTCTGTTCACATTCAGCTACACAATCATGAGGTTCTCCATCACCTGGGAGGGGAATCAAATCTGCTGGGTTTTTTGTTTTACACACTTTGATGGTTACGTGTGGGTATTCAAGAATCCGTTGGTAGTCAATGATTCTTTGGGGTGTGAGTGTGAATGCCCCTTTTTCCAACAGATTGACAACTTTGTGTTCCACTAAAATTTGGACATCATAACCCATGGTTAAAGTGGATGCACGTGAGTAAATCTGATGAACTGCTGCGAGGTATTGGTAGCAGGACGGCAGACCGAGTTCTATTGGGCTCAGCGCAGTACTGAAATAGGCTACACATTGTGGCTTTGCTCCAACACCTGTGTTTTGAGTTAAAACCCAACATGCATGGCCCTGTCTGCAACTGACATATAGAATGAACGGTCTGTCATAGTTTGGGATCGCAAGAACTGGTGCTGTTTGGAGTGCAAGTTTTATTTCTTCAAAGGCCTGGTCTGCAAGGTCAGTGAAGCTCTCAACATTGTTGTCCCTGCGTTTTCACCACATCTCTAAGCGGCTGTACAAGAACAGAGTAATGTTCGACCCACTCCCCACAATACCCCGTCATCCCAAGGAAAGTTAACATCTGTTTGACTGTTCTGGGTTTTGGTGCACTGCTGATCGCTTCAAGATTTGATTTCAGAATTTGTTTTTTCCCTTCAGAAATTTTTCGGCCCAGGTATTGGATCTCTGACTGACAGAATTGCAGTTTTTTGTGAGACTCTGTCCCTGCTCAGCTAAGTAGCTGAGAAGGTTGAAGGTGTCTGTGAAATATTGGTGTTTGTCAGTACTGGCTGCGAGCATCATCACAATATGAAATTACAACGCTTGTGAGTTTAAACTGACGTTCTCGAGGTTCTGTCTCAGTTCCTTTGTGAACTCCGCTGGTGAGTTCACAAAGGCCTGTGGCATCCTCATGTACTTCAAAACGACTTCTGAACTGAAATATGAACAGTTACTGGGAAACTTAACTGACTTTTATGCTAAATAAGTTAGACAATGCTTCATTTTTCAAAACTATACATGTTTTAACAATTTCCTCTCATATTTTTTGAGCGTGAGTCTGTACAGGGTTCTTCATGGGAGCGTGCAAAGCTTTTTTAGTTTAACACTCACCGGTTGCACAGATTTTATCTCGCCGACGTCTGAGTCCAATTTCACCCAAACTTACTTGGTGCATTGGATAATATTTGGAAACGAAGTTTCGCTTGGTCGTCGTCAGCGTTCGATTGGCTCGGTAAAATCGCTATCGTTGGAGTCGCTTCACCTCTGCAAGAGACAGACAACTTTAGGAATTCTTTCATTTGTGTTTGTGAGACAAATGGTTGTTGTGTTTCAAAATAAGCTAATTTTCTAACTTCTACGATAATGGGACCTAAATGTTTTCATGTGTAGTTAATGTTGATAAATAGGGTGATGTGTGGGCAGCTGTTAGTCACATCTCTTTGAATACTCAGACATCTTCACTCCAATGGCTGTCACACAGATTTCTCAGGCCAGTCTTTTGGGGTTCTGTGTCAGCTGGAAAGTCTTTCAGGGTTACATGAAGTGAGCAGCGTGGTTTTTCTTGCTTCAGGGCAATTGTCCATTATGAACTTTGTCCAGGCTTCAGTGGCTGAAACAATAGAAGATGTTATTTCACCCAACTAACAGATAAGAGCAGATTCTTTTTGACACATCATGGCATATGGCTGTTTGTCTGCAGTCTTGTGCCTTCGTTTGTGCACAAAATTGCCATGTTCAGGGGGCAGGATGCATTTCTGCCATGCAGGTTTATCAGTGCAGTGTCACTCACAGTCAGCTGAACAGTCACCGTTCTGTCCTCACTGGGACAGGAATCATGAGGGGGTGTAACTGAGTCTCTTCTGCAAACCCCGATTGTGGACACCTGCTGTCTGCACTGTGGGACATGTGGATGTGGTCGTGGTTGTCAAAACCAGGCTGGAGGGCCCCCATAGGTGTTGGGCCTCTGGGTGTCTCTGTGTGGACACTGCCTCCACATGTGTCCTGGCTGGTCACATGTCGTTGAATCTCACAGGTCCTCTGCTGGTTTGTACCTGTGGTTGAAGGTTGGCCACACCTCTGCGTCTTGGTTCTGCAGCGTTGTTGGGCTTGGTTGTGCTGGACAAACTCTGCAACATGAGCCACATTTTGATCAGCTGGCACTGTAAAATGCCTACAGTGACATTCAGTCTGTCTTTGGCTGGAAGAGGAAAAGTCTTTTCTTTGTGTCTGGGTCTTTGGTCAGTGAGATGTGACCATCTGTGTTGCATTGCTGTGTGCTGTGTTGTTGTAAACATCTGTGTTGCTGGGGGGCCATCTGGTGCTAATAAGAATAAGATAGGACAGAGAGAAGTTTGTGTGTCATCTGTTATCTGTAGCCAAGCAAGATCTTCATTGCATGAGCGTGCACGTGAAAACATGTGGGTGAGTGGTGTACAGTAGATGTATGTGTGTTATCTGTAAGGAAGCGTGTGTGTGGCTTATCACCACCTGTGACCTTGTGTCAGAGGCTGTGTCTTGGAAACCTGCTACTTGTAAAAAGATTCATTCTAGTGGTTGCTGCTTCTTCTTGATGTAAAGCTTTCTGATTTTCTGCTCTGCCATGTTTCTGAAATAATTCCAAAATTTGTATGTCTCTTTCAATTTTTCTTTTCATTTTTGTTTTTTTTGGCTGCAGTAATTCCAGTTATGGGCGTGTTTTTAATGATTTTTTTCAGTTCAGCACAGACGCATCAATCGTAAGTACCATTTTTTTTGCCAATAGGTGGCGCTGTTTTTTGTTCTCATCCACCTAGTGAAGAATTTTGTAATTTCATATTTCAACAATGGAAATTTACTGGTTAGAATTTCTACTGCTGTGTCATTTGGTCGATATTTTGTTCATTTTTGCTTTATCGGAGTCTGCCATTTTGTTGACCTCGAACACCGGAGAGGCACTCTGACACAGAAAATTGTTTTTCTGCTAGACAAAATATCTGTCCAGTGCTCGACATCAACAAAATACACACTCTTTCCCCGCTCTTCTTCCCCCGAGAATTTCTACAGGGAAGAAAGATAAGGGTGGAAAAATTCTTATAGCTGTAGCACTGTCCCGTGGAAAACTTCACACAGACTTTTTCTTTACTTTTACTTTAAAATCTGAAAAAGAATCTAACAATCTAAAAAAATCTAAACACAATTCTAAAAATTTACTTTCAACTTTACTTATTCTTTTAAGCAAAATTTATTTATTTATTTTTTCCCAGCACTTGCACAAATTTCACTCAGAGTTTTTCTTACTTTGTTCATATAACATTGACTTTTCTTAACAATTGACCAACCCAAATGTTTCAGAAACTCCAGTTATTTTTTTTTCTTTTATTTAAGATGGTTCTGTCAGGCACAGTCTCTTCCTTTACTGAAACATTTTAAACATTTTCATATGATTTTTTTTTTTTGGGATTAACACAAACTTCATTGCTTTTTTTTTTTCTTTACTTTAACTATTCTCTTTATTTTATTTCTCCATGTGAAATGTTTCCTCCATCAGCTTTTTGATACCGAAATTAACGCTACTTATTAACTCCGTCATCAGACCGAAACTTTAAATTTACATGCGTCTACAAACACCATCCATACGCAAGCTTTTAACTCATGAGTATACGTATAAATTTGTGTTCCTACAAACATGCAAATTTAAATTAAAAGTTTTTTCCAACGTTTTATCAAAAACAAAAAAATTTCCCTAATGCCCAAATATTTTTTCTCAATGTTTTTATGTAAAACAACTGACTTTTCCGGAGGCCGGATGCCCAATTTCTTCACTCAATGCTTTTTTTCTTTAGCAACAAACTTTCCCTGATGCCCAATTATTTTTCCTCAATGTTTTTATGTAAAACAACTGACTTTTCCGGAGGCCGGATGCCCAATTTCTTCACTCAATGCTTTTTTCTTAAGCAACAAACTTTCCCTGATGCCCAATACTTCACTCAATGCTTTTGATTTCTGTTCAATTTGTAGCAATTTGTTACATATAAGTTCACGTGCGCCGATGTGTAATCTTACACCTATCCACAACACCATCCATACGTAAACTCTCATGCATTACAAGAACAGTATTGCAACATATAAGTTTAGACAAATGGGACGTCTCCCTAGTAACCTTATATGCATTTCATTTTGGCAACATGCAAGTTTCGATTAGATCAGAGTCATTTCAAACATGCAAACCACACACCTACACACGCGATCTCACACGCGGAACTTCAATTCAATCCAACATGTACTGAGACACCATCCAAACGCAAACCTATGTGTTTTTCATTTTCACAACACACACGTTCACATCTAGACCCGTGTCCCCTCAAACATGCAGTTGATGATTATTAGGGTCATCACACCCTGTCCTGATTTTCGGACACAGATCACATGGAGTAACACTTCTAAGCACTATGAAAATACCGTATTTTGTTTATTTTTGTATTGCTAAACCCCAGGTCTATACCTGTTTTCTTTTGGCTGTGAAGTGTTTTCTTTTTAGCTTGAATCTCTGCTCTTCATTGATAGGTAAATATATTATCTTTCTTACCGTTTTCCATCCGTATTAAAGATCTGTTACCGACCTCTGATCTCGTCTTCAAAACACTTGGGGAAAGTTTCGGACCTTCGCGTCGTAGTCCGTGTGTTTTCCTCGGTTCGTGGACAGAAGCAGAAAAAGACAACAATTAATTCTCTATATTCCCACGTCGATGGGTCACCATTATTCTGTCGTAGCGCAACCCTTCCGGTAGCTAATCAGAAGTGCTGTTCGTTAAGAATAATAGAAGAGAACTAATGTTGACTTTTGCCATCGTACAGACCTTAAGTGTGGATGTCAGCAGCGTGGTGTTTGCAGTCAGGCACCTCGTTGGTCAGCCTGCTAGCAGTGGCTGAGCCAAGATGATGCAGCGGTGAAGAATCACAGACGCGTCGCTTAAGGTTACACGTTTATTACAATATAACTGGTCAAATACGGCAAAGGACTGTGTCGTCAGACCCTGTACGTGTCTCAGCGGTCAAAACGGAGTCCCCAGGTCCAGCTGTCTGTAGTCCGCGCTCGCTCACGTTCTGAAGGACCCCGTCTTCCTGTTTACTGTGATGCTTTATAGGAGCCTGTCAGAACCCTCCCCACCTGACATTCAGTCTGATGGGAGTCGTCTGTGGATGACACGTCAGCTTGGGATCTAGGTTCATAATTTGTCATGTCGCCCTAATTTATCAGTCGTCCTTGTCCTTGTCATAATCTTAACAGTATATATCTATAGAGTCAGACAGTCTGCCACCACACTCCCCCTCAGTGACGTAATTCACGTCACTCACCCAGTCGAAATAGGTATGTGTCATTTACCCAAACCCTCATTACCTAACTAAATAAAATTCAAGTCCCCATAAACAACTTAAACAAATCAACCCAAGTCACCCTACCTTACTTTTACCCGTCAGTCTTGACACAGTCCTGTTGCCAACAATCAATTACATATTAATCAAAAATAGGAAAGATAGAGAAGGTAGAGGAGGAAAGACAGAAAATCACAAAATCACATCCTAACGTGTAACCTTATAAAAGATTTGTTTACAGGTACGCAAATCGGTATGCGTTTACAATACAATCATTGTGGACACAAGAAGGAAACATTCAACAATCAAAAACAATCAAACAATAATCAAAACAGAATTACTGGCTAATTGATCCTTAGCTGTAAGAAAATTATATGATTAACACCAATCAATGTGTATGTTATTAACCTTATGACCAACAAATATCAACTTAACTCAAATTCATAATGATTAACAAATTCAATGTGTATGCAGTTAACACTATGATTAACAAACCCATAATGATTTACAGATTTAATGTGTAAGCAATTAGCTGATCAACCAAAACATAACGAAAACTCAATGTGCATGGAATCTAACTGATTAATAGAACTCAATGTGTCTGAAATTAACTCTATTGATTAACAATTTACTATACCACCTACCAACTCAACATGCACGCAACCAATTCCACCACTTAACCAAATCAAAGTGTGTGATTTAACAATACTGATTAATAAAATCAACAGGAACTACTAAACTGTGTGATGCACAAACTAAAATGTACTCAAGTACCACTAAATGAAAAATTGATGTAAAATAAAGATGACACAACTAGAAATGTGCGTGTGAAATTATTCTTAGCTGAAAACAGAAACTTTGAAATCTTTAACTTTATGTGAAAACACCAATTATCCTCCTGGAATGATTCTTGTAGAAATGCAGCATTTGGATAGTAATTTCTTGGCCCCTTGTCAGTCATAGACTGAATTTCCTGTAGCTCGAACAACCACCCCCCTCAGCCACATAATGAGACTATGTCGGCTGAGGAAAGCAGATCCAACATCCAGTGTGCAATAGCAAAGCAGATTATGCAGAGATTTGTAACTTTATTTTGCAGCTGACATGTTACTGATGTGTCTTCTTGCACCACGACAATAATGGCTCTTTGTAACCTGATGCCTCAATTCTCCAGGCACCGGTTTAAAAGTGATTATCACCACCCATCTCCACAGGTGTCAACCTTCATCACATTTCTGGACACATTTTGAGCTGTGAACAGCACAGTGAGTGATGACGCAGACATCAACAACTCAGCCTCTGTGAGACTCGTTCACCCTCGACATCCAGGCTGCATCCTTATTTTTGTCGTGGTGTACAACATACAGTGTTGCCATGTCAGCTGTTCTGTTGACCAGTTGTGGACTGATTTCCTTCCGGACGGCTTGATTCAGCAGTGATCTGCAAGCAGAAAAAAAGACAACAGCTTACCACAGATACACAAATACATGTAATGTAGTTTTTACTGCTAATTGGATTAACGTTACTCCCCGGAGTGAAAAGTTGTTGTTCGTCCAGTTCGGCTCCTCCTCGGCGTCCTCGGCGTCCTCTGCGATCCTTTCCATTTCCTTCGAAACGGTCCCGAATCTTCTCCTTGGTTATGGTGAACTTTCCTCCTTCCTCTGTGTGGGTGGAATTTTCTGCAACACTATTACACTTTTCCATTGTCTGATGAAAAAGACTGTAAACAGGTCAAACAGCTATGACCTCTTTACATAAAAAAAATTCAGTTCTTCTGCAGTTCTGTGTTCTGTGGCTTCAAGCCAAAGAGAGAGACGGCAAAATACTGTCAAAAAATTACAGTTTCTGTTTTCACTTTGATGACATGTTACAGAATTCCACCCGGAGGTTGTAGAAAACTTCTTTTTGGCACAAGCGGTCAACCTGGGGAAAGGCACAAACTTTTCCTGGATTGCTGGTCAGACAGATGTAACACTTTACAATTGCAGCTCTCCTGAAGAGCATCAGATCATCAGTTCAGTTCAGAGTTTTATGGGCGTGCCCATGTATGGGGACCGCTGAGACACAGTACTAGGAATCCGAAAACACAGTGACATCTTTACCTTCCGACAGTGTTAGAGCTCGGATTACTGCAGTTAATTCGGCTCGTTGGGCTGAACACGCATTTGTTAGTTTCGCGCTTTCAAGCAGGTGGAAATTGTCGTTTTTACGGTCATACTGAACGATCGCATAACCCGATTCTAGGCCTTCTGTTGAACGATAACACGACCCATCTGTGAAAAGCAGAGATTCATTATCATTTAGTGATATTGCTTTCAGATCTGGTCTAAGTTTTGTGTTCTGTTCACATTCAGCTACACAATCATGAGGTTCTCCATCACCTGGGAGGGGAATCAAATCTGCTGGGTTTTTTGTTTTACACACTTTGATGGTTTCGTCTGGGTATTCAAGAATCCGTTGGTAGTCAATGATTCTTTGGGGTGTGAGTGTGAATGCCCCTTTTTCCAACAGATTGACAACTTTGTGTTCCACTAAAATTTGGACATCATAACCCATGGTTAAAGTGGATGCACGTGAGTAAATCTGATGAACTGCTGCGAGGTATTGGTAGCAGGACGGCAGACCGAGTTCTATTGGGCTCAGCGCAGTACTGAAATAGGCTACACATTGTGGCTTTGCTCCAACACCTGTGTTTTGAGTTAAAACCCAACATGCATGGCCCTGTCTGCAACTGACATATAGAATGAATGGTCTGTCATAGTTTGGGATCGCAAAAACCGGTGCTGTTTGGAGTGCAAGTTTTATTTCTTCAAAGGCCTGGTCTGCAAGAGGCGTCCAGGTCAGTGAAGCTCTCAACATTGTTGTCCCTGCGTTTTTCACCATATCTCTAAGCGGCTGTACAAGAACAGAGTAATGTTCGACCCACTCCCCACAATACCTCGTCATCCCAAGGAAAGTTAACATCTGTTTGACTGTTCTGGGTTTTGGTGCACTGCTGATCGCTTCAAGATTTGATTGCAGAATTTGTTTTTTTCCCTTCAGAAATTTTTTTCGGCCCAGGTATTAATCTCTGACTGACAGAATTGCAGTTTTTTTGTGAGACTCTGTCCCTGCTCAGCTAAGTAGCTGAGAAGGTTGAAGGTGTCTGTGAAATATTGGTGTTTGTCAGTACTGGCTGCGAGCATCATCACAATAAGAAATTACAACGCTCGTGAGTTTTAACTGACGTTCTCGAGGTTCTGTCTCAGTTCCTTTGTGAACTCCGCAGGTTAGCCCACAAAGGTCTGTGGCATCCTCATGTACTTCAAATTGACTTCTGAACTGAAATATGAACAGGTACTGGGAAACTTAACTGACTTTTATGCTAAATAAATTAGACAATGCTTCGTTTTTCACAACTATAAATGTTTTAACAATTTCCTCTCATATTTTTTGAGTGCGAGTCTGTACAGGGTTCTTCATGGGAGCGTGCAAAGCTTTTTTTAGTTTAACACTCACCGGTTGCGCAGATTTTATCTCACCGACGTCTGAGTCCAATTTCACCCAAACTTACTTGGTGCATTGGATAATATTTGGAAACGAAGTTTCGCTTGGTCGTCGTCAGCGTTCGATTGGTACGGTAAATTGCTATTGTTGGAGTCGCTTCACCTCTGCAAGAGACAGACAACTTTAGGAATTCTTTCATTTGTGTTTGTGAGACAAATGGTTGTTGTGTTTCAAAATAAGCTAATTTTCTAACTTCTACGATAATGGGACCTAAATGTTTTCATGTGTAGTTAATGTTGATAAATAGGGTGATGTGTGGGCAGCTGTTAGTCACATCTCTTTGAATACTCAGACATCTTCACTCCATTGGCTGTCACACAGATTTCTCAGGCCAGTCTTTTGGGGTTCTGTGTCAGCTGGAAAGTCTTTCAGGGTTACATGAAGTGAGCAGCGTGGTTTTTCTTGCTTCAGGGCAATTGTCCATTATGAACTTTGTCCAGGCTTCAGTGGCTGAAACAATAGGAGATGTTATTTCACCCAACCAACAGATAACAGCAGATTCTTTTTGACACATCATGGCATATGGCTGTTTGATTGTCTGCAGTCTTGTGCCCTCATTTGTGCACAAAATTGCCATGTTCAGGGGGCAGGATGCATTTCTGCCATGCAGGTTTATCAGTGCAGTGTCACTCACAGTCAGCTGAACAGTCACTGTTCTGTCCTCACTGGGACAGGAATCATGAGGGGGTGTAACTGAGTCTTTTCTGCAACCCCGCTTGTGGACACCTGCTGTCTGCACCGTGGGACATGTGGATGTGGTCGTGGTTGTCAAAACCAGGCTGGTGGCCCCCATAGGTGTTGGGCCTCTGGGTGTTTCTGTGTGGACACTCCCTCCACATGTGTCCTGGCTGGTCACATGTCCTGCACCTCACAGGTCCTCTGCTGGTTTGTACCTGTGGTTTAAAGTTGGCCACACCTCCGCGTCTTGGTTCTGCAGCGTTGTTGGGCTTGGTTGTGCTGGACAGAATCTGCAACATGATCCACATTTTGATCAGCTGGCACTGTAAAATGCCTACAGTGACATTCAGTCTGTCTTTGGCTGGAAGAGGAAAAGTCTTTTCTCTGTGTCTGGGTATGGTCAGTGAGATGTGACCATCTGTGTTGCATTGCTGTGTGCTGTGTTGTTGTAAGCATCTGTGTTGTTCCACTAATAAGAATAAGATAGGACAGAGAGAAGTTTGTGTGTCATCTGTTATCTGTAGCCAAGCAAGATCTTCATTGCATGAGCGTGCACGTGAAAACATGTGGGTAAGTGGTGTACAGTAGATGTATGTGTGTTATCTGTAAGGAAGCGTGTGTGTGGCTTATCACCACCTGTGACCTTGTGTCAGAGGCTGTGTCTTGAAACCTGCTACTTGTAAAAAGATTCATTCTAGTGCTTGCTGCTTCTTTTTGATGTAAAGCTTTCTGATTTTCTGCATATTCTCTGCCATGTTTCTGAAATAATTCCAAAATTTGTATGTCTCTTTTCAATTTCTCTCTGCATTTCTGTTTTTTGGCTGCTGTAATTCCAGTTATGGGCGTGTTTTTAATGACTATTTTCATTTCTGCACAGACGCATCGGTCGAACGTACCATTTTTTTTTTCCCAATAGGTGGCGCTGTTTTTTGTTCTCATCCACCTAGTGAAGAATTTTGTAATTTCATATTTCAACAATGGAAATTTACTGGTTAGAATTTCTACTGCTGTGTCATTTGGTCGATATTTTGTTCATTTTTGCTTTATCGGAGTCTGCCATTTTGTCAACCTCGAACACCGGAGAGCCACTCTGACACAGAAAATTGTTTTTCTGCTAGACAAAATATCTGTCCAGTACTCGACATCAACAAAATACACACTCTGTCCCTCTCTTCCTCCCCCGAGAATTTATACAGGGAAGAAAGATAAGGGTGGAAAAATTCTTATAGCTGTAGCACTGTCCCGTGGAAAACTTCACACAGACTTTTTCTTTACTTTTACTTTAAAATCTGAAAAAGAATCTAACAATCTAAAAAATCTAAACACAATTCTAAAAATTTTACTTTCAACTTTACTTATTCTTTTAAGCAAAATTTATTTATTTATTTTTCCCAGCACTTGCACAAATTTCACTCAGAGTTTTTTCTTACTTTGTTCATATAACATTGACTTTTCTTAACAATTGACCAACCCAAATGTTTCAGAAACTCCAGTTATTTTTTACTTTTATTTAAGATGGTTCTGTCAGGCACAGTCTCTTCCTTTACTGAAACATTATAAACATTTTCATATGATTTTTTTGGGATTAACACAAACTTCATTGCACCTTACTTTAACTATTCTCTTTATTTTATTTCTCCATGTGAAATGTTTCCTCCATCAGCTTTTTGATACCGAAATTAACGCTACTTATTAACTCCGTCATCAGACCGAAACTTTAAATTTACATGCGTCTACAAACACCATCCATACGCAAGCTTTTTTAACTCATGAGTATACGTATAAATTTGTGTTCCTACAAACATGCAAATTTAAATTAAAAGTTTTTTCCAACGTTTTATCAAAAACAAAAAAATTTCCCTAATGCCCAAATATTTTTTCTCAATGTTTTTATGTAAAACAACTGACTTTTCCGGAGGCCGGATGCCCAATTTCTTCACTCAATGCTTTTTTCTTTAGCAACAAACTTTCCCTGATGCCCAATTATTTTTCCTCAATGTTTTTATGTAAAACAACTGACTTTTCGGAGGCCGGATGCCCAATTTCTTCACTCAATGCTTTTTCTTAAGCAACAAACTTTCCCTGATGCCCAATACTTCACTCAATGCTTTTGATTTCTGTTCAATTTGTAGCAATTTGTTACATATAAGTTCACGTGCGCCGATGTGTAATCTTACACCTATCCACAACACCATCCATACGTAAACTCTCATGCATTACAAGAACAGTATTGCAACATATAAGTTTAGACAAATGGGACGTCTCCCTAGTAACCTTATATGCATTTCATTTTGGCAACATGCAAGTTTCGATTAGATCAGAGTCATTTCAAACATGCAAACCACACACCTACACACGCGATCTCACGCGGAACTTCAATTCAATCCAACATGTATTGAGACACCATCCAAACGCAAACCTATGTGTTTTTCATTTTCACAACACACACGTTCACATCTAGACCCGTGTCCCCTCAAACATGCAGTTGATGATTATTAGGGTCATCACACCCTGTCCTGATTTTCGGACACAGATCACATGGAGTAACACTTCTAAGCACTATGAAAATACCGTATTTTGTTTATTTTTGTATTGCTAAACCCCAGGTCTATACCTGTTTTCTTTTGGCTGTGAAGTGTTTTCTTTTTAGCTTGAATCTCTGCTCTTCATTGATAGGTAAATATATTATCTTTCTTACCGTTTTCCATCCGTATTAAAGATCCGTTACCGACCTTTGATCTCGTCTTCAAAACACTTGGGGAAAGTTTCGGACCTTCGCGTCGTAGTCCGTGTGTTTTCCTCGGTTCGTGGACAGAAGCAGAAAAAGACAACAATTAATTCTCTATATTCCCACGTCGATGGGTCACCATTATTCTGTCGTAGCGCAACCCTTCCGGTAGCTAATCAGAAGTGCTGTTCGTTAAGAATAATAGAAGAGAACTAATGTTGACTTTTGCCATCGTACAGACCTTAAGTGTGGATGTCAGCAGCGTGGTGTTTGCAGTCAGGCACCTCGTTGGTCAGCCTGCTAGCAGTGGCTGAGCCAAGATGATGCAGCGGTGAAGAATCACAGACGCGTCGCTTGCGGTTACACGTTTATTACAATATAACTGGTCAAATACGGCAAAGGACTGTGTCTTCAGACCCTGTAAGTGTCTCAGCGGTCAAAACGGAGTCCCCAGGTCCAGCTGTCTGTAGTCCGCGCTCGCTCACGTTCTGAAGGACCCCCTCTTCCTGTTTACTGTGATGCTTTATAGGAGCCTGTCAGAACCCTCCCCACCTGACATTCAGTCTGATGGGAGTCGTCTGTGGATGACACGTCAGCTTGGGATCTAGGTTCATAATTTGTCATGTCGCCCTAATTTATCAGTCGTCCTTGTCCTTGTCATAATCTTAACAGTATATATCTATAGAGTCAGACAGTCTGCCACCACAGGAGACACTTCCTCCATGGTCTCAGCAGAGCTGAACTGCTTTCAGACGACTGCTGGTCAGGTTTTCATGCTGAACATGATCATGGATCTGAGGATGATGATGATGATGATGGTTCTGGTCTGTGGAGGCTGAGAATGTGACGGAGGTCAGAGGAGAGCTGGGAAAAGATGTGACTTTAACCTGCAGCTTTAGAGATGCAGACATCGATATTACTGAGTACTTGATGATCCACAGTCATCTGAAATGTGTTGGACGGAGTTTAACCAGAACAAAAGCTAAATTCTGCTCTCCTGAGTTTCAAACCAAATATCTGATTCAGGGTAACAGCCTCCTGATTAGAAACATGGTAGCAGAGGACAGCAGGCTTTACTTCTGTGGCAGGATGAAAAATGAGAATATTGTCTTCATGGACTCTCTCCGTCTGGTCTCAGGTAAGATCCACATTTTCATTCCTGATGATATAAGATGCAGAAACTCAGTAAAACCCGTCTACAGCTGACTTGTCTTCAAAGAAATTCAGAACAGTTTTGTTCATTTGTGAAAAACATTTCCTCAGTTTATGTAGACTGAAATCATCAGACTCCGACTCCTTCGCTGCTGTTCTGTCCGACCTTTGTTTGCTCGGCTAAGAAAAGCATAGTTAAAATGTGACATACACACACACACACATATGAATAAAGTCCATCAACACAACACACGGAGTCATTGTCATATTTGTCTTGATGCATGTGGTGTAACATCCTTGAGGGCATCACTCTTTAGGTGTACTGCCTTTGAGGTGGTGTCACATGAGGAAGACGCCGTTGGCAAATATAGTCCAGTTGTTGCGTGCGCTTTGGAGATCTAGAGGAAAATGGTGCTGGGCCATTAAGTTGGGCAATGAACACCTTTCATTCTTTAAGCTTTGAGACCCCGTCAGTCTGTGCTAAATTTAGTCGCTGTGCAGAGCAGTGTGTGAATGATTGGTGCCTCTACTTAGTTTTGGATGCTTAGTTCAGATGACAGACTTCTGTGCCGTCCTACCACTGCACTGCTACTTTATTCAGACATTAAAGGCGCTATAGAAGATGTTTCAGCATTTCAGAAAGCAGAGATGTTTGCGTGTTTTGAATTATGCACATGCGCAAAACCAACCTGCTAGATTCACACTCACAGCTCCCTCCCCCGACCACAGAACAACGTGCACGAGCCACTCGCAGGTACAGATTCTCCATCATGTCACAAATGCAAGTAAAGCAGATGTTGTCTGAACGTTGCTAACTGCTAGCAGAATGATGTTAGCTACCTGCTGTAAACATCAGACAAGTGCGTGCAGCTTCCGGGACGCAGTATTATTCTCACTAATCAATCACTCTCATTGATCAGTCCTAGCTCATTCCTGTTGAACTGACCGTCAATCACTCTTTACTGCGGTAGTAAAAGTGATTGATGAGCCAATACAGGGAGTGCAGAATTATTTGGCAAATGAGTATTTTGACCACATCATCCTTTTTATGCATGTTGTCTTACTCCAAGCTGTATAGGCTGAAAGCCTACTACCAATTAAGCATATCAGGTGATGTGCATCTCTGTAATGAGAAGGGGTGTGGTCTAATGACATCAACACGCTATATCAGCTGTATTAGGCAAACATAATTATTAGTCAACTTAACCATAAACAAATATATACCCATTTCAATTATTTATTTTCACCAGGGAAACCAATATAACAGCTCAACATTCACAAATATACATTTCTGACATTAAAAAACAAAACAAAAACCAATCAGTGACCAATATAGCCACCTTTCTTTGCAAGTACACTCAAAAGCTGCCATCCATGGATCCTGTTAATGTTTTGATCTGTTCAGCATCAACATGCAGCAGCAACCACAGCCTCCCAGACACTGTTCAGAGAGGTGGACTGTTTTCCCTCCTTGTAAATCTCACATTTGATGAGGGACCACAGGTTCTCTATGGGGTTCAGATCAGGTGAACAAGGAGGCCATGTCATTAGTTTTTCTTCTTTTATACCCTTTCTTGCCAGCCACGCTGTGGAGTACTTGGATGCGTGTGATGGAGCATTGTCCTGCATGAAAATCATGTTTTTCTTGAAGGATGCGGACTTCTTCCTGTACCACTGCTTGAAGAAGGTGTCTTCCAGAAACTGGCAGTAGGACTGGGAGTTGACTTGACTCCATCCTCAACCCGAAAAGGCCCCACAAGCTCATCTTTGATGATACCAGCCCATACCAGTACCCCACCTCCACCTTGCTGGCATCTGAGTTGGACTGGAGCTCTCTGTCCTTTACCGATCAGCCACGGGCCCATCCATCTGGCCCATCAAGACTCACTCTCATTTCATCAGTCCATAAAACCTTAGAAAAATCGGTCTGAGATATTTCTTGGCCCAGTCTTGACGTTTCAGCTTGTGTGTCTTGTTCAGTGGTGGTCGTTTTTCAGCCTCTTATCTTGGCCATGTCTCTGAGTATTGCACACCTTGTGCTTTTGGGCACTCCAGTGATGTTGCAGCTCTGAAATATGGCAAAACTGCTGGCAAGTGGCATCTTGGCAGCTGCATGCTTGACTTTTCTCAGTTCATGGGAAGTTATTTTGTGCCTTGGTTTTTCCACACGTTTCTTGCGACCCTGTTGACTATTTTGAATGAAACACTTATTTGTTGGATGATCACGCTTAGAAGCTTGGCAATTTTAGGAGTGCTGCATCTCTCTGCAAGATATCTCACCATTTTTTACTTTTTCAGAGCCTGTCAAGTCGCTCTTCTGACCCATTTTGCCAAAGGAAAGGAAGTTGCCTCATAATTATGTTTGCCTAATACACCTGACACAGGGTGTTGATGTCATTAGACCACACCCCTTCTTATGACAGAGATGCACATCACCTGATATGCTTAATTGGTAGTAGGCTTTCGGCCTATACAGCTTGGAGTAAGACAACATGCATAAAGAGGATGATATGGTCAAAATACTCATTTGCCTAATAATTCTGCACTCCCTCTAGACAAATGAAAAAGTTAAGGAATGTAGAGATGATTGGAGGATGTGTTTTCAGTCCCATTACTTTCACAGCTGATGTGTAATAATATTTATATTTTTAAAGCTTTTAATTAATCAGTGTGTATGGGGTATTGAACCTAATTTTACTGAATATTGCAAAAATTGTTGAAAGAAACATCTTCTATAATGCCTTTAAAATCTTTCAAGAAACGGGTGATAAGTGTAGTGATGTCATCAGCCTAACCTGCCACTTGTAACATCTCCACACGTAACAAACCGCTCTTCGACACCTGCCTCCATCACATAACAAAAGGGCAAACTCCACTGGAAAAGAGTGAAGCCGGAAGGTAAAGTTAAATAATAAGTAGTTTTTTTCTTCATCCACTAGGGGCTCCAAAACAGAGCAAAACTCCATAGACTCCCATGTTAAAAAGATCAACTTCACAGCAGAAATAAACATGTTTCCAGCAGAAATAAACAATTTATAACAGAAATAAACATGTTTACAGTAGAAATGAACATTTTTATAGCAGAAATAAACAATTCATAGTAGAGATAAACATGTTTACAATAGAAATAAACATGTTTACAGCAAAAATAAACATGTTTACAGTAGAAATTGACATGTTTTCAGCAGAAATAAACACAAATACAGGTACTACCCAAAAATTTGAATACCCTGAAAAAGTTCATGTATTTCTATAATTCAACTTGAAAAGGTGGAATTTACATATTGTATAGACAAATTATATGCAAATCAATATATTTCAAGCTTTTATTTGTTTGAATGTTGCTGATTAGAAGTTGCAGCTTTAGAAAACCTCAAATTCTAAAACTCAAGAAATTAGAATATTGCATTAAATCAATTAAAAAAGGACTGTGAATACAAAAAAGTCGGGCCTCCTAAGGTAAAATCTTGCATCTGTACTTGGTTGGGGCCTCTTTTGCGCGAATGTCTGCCTTAACCCGGCGTGGCATGGATGCTACCAGCTTGTGGCATATCTCAGGTGTTATGGAAGAAAAACATGCTTCCATCACAGCCTTGAGCTCTTCTCTATTGTTTGGTCTCTTCCTGTTCAGCTTTGACAACGCTCCACATGTTTTCGATGGGGTTCAGGTCAGGTGAGTTTGCGGGCCAATCAAGCATGGTTGTTGAACCAAGATTTTGTACTTTTGGCAATGTGGGCAGGTGCCAAGTCTGCATCCCCATACAGCTGGTCTGCTGAAGCAAGCATGAAGGTCTCCAAAATGTCCTGGTAGACGGCTGCATTTATGCTGGACTTAATGAAGCTCACAGGTCCATTCCTTATGAAGTCCTCCACACTTTTGAATGACCCTTTCCTGACCATCTTCTCCAGGCTGCTGTCAGCCCTCCGGCTTATCCACCGTTTTCTTCCACACTTATTCCTTCCACTTAACTGTCCATTAATGTGCTTTGAGACAGCACTCAGAGAACATCCAGCTTCTTTTGCTATCACTTTTTGTGTCTTTCCCACCTTGTGCAGGGAGTCAATGATGGTTTTCTGCACAACTGTCAGATCAGCAGTCTTCCCCATGATTGTGAATTCTTTCAAACCAAGACAGGAGCTTTTAAAAGGCTCAGGGCACTTATGGAGGTGTTTTGGATTACTTACCTGATTAGAATATGACACTCTGAGCTACAATACTGGAGCTTTTCACAGTATTCTATTTTTTGAGTTTTAGAATTTGAGGTTTTCTAAAGCTGCAAGTCCTAGTCAACAACATCCAAACAAATAAAAGCTTGAAATGTATTGATTCACAT
>JALJCO010001236.1:0-60948 GCA_023101725.1 Atherinomorus stipes
TCACAGAAATGATTCTTACTCGTATTAAGTATTAATCATTATTTTCATTTAAAAGCAACTGAAATATGCAAGAATGTAAAGTTTATTTACTAATTTTACATAATTATAAAGTAAACATTTTAAGTTTATAGCAAATGTGAACTACTTGAGTAGACTTTATTTAATTTGATTATAGTTTTCTGAAACATAAAATGAGCCGCTAGATGGCAGTAATGTGCAAGTACAACACCAAGGCTGCCTGATCTCAAAACAAGAAGAAGAGACTGCGCATGTGCTGACTGCTGCAAAGCTAACTGACTGCTTGGTGCCTGCGCGGGAGGAATTTAAAACGTTCAAGGTAAGTCCGACTTATTTTGTTTTTACAAACTGTCGTTTTCAGAGAAAAATGTTTTATTTCACCAACATCAATGTCTCATATGTTGACAAAATCCGATTTGAAAAGCTTATTAAAAAATCGTCTTACTAGCTAGCTTTTGCTGCATTTCTTTCCTTTCTTTGCTGTTTTTCTCTTTTCTGGCAACAGTTTTAATTGGCAGCATTTCTTCCACCATATAAAGAGTTGCTAAATATGCACTTCTACCTCATTAACGGTCATAACAACAACGTCCCCCCTCTGTTTAAAAGCAGAGTGAAGCAGTGAAGGATAAACCCTCAAAGATAAGGTTATTGAACTTTGCTTGCTGATATGCATACACACACACACACACACACACACACACATATATATACATATATATATGCGTGTGTGTGTGTGTGTATATAACAATGTAGAGTAGAAAATTATATTCCGGCAGTGGGTTGCTCAGTATATTTGTACTGTTAGAATTGTGTAGGGAAACATTAAGAAAGAGATGACCATTTTAGTTTTTTAATGTCTTCTACCAACTTCTGACTTGATTCACATAAATGTGAATCAACTTGTTTTTGACAGACACTGACTTTCACTTATCTCCTCCATTTTCCAGGTGCAGCAACATGATGTTTAATCAACACAATAGTTTTCACTTTGTTGGAGCTGCTGCTAAAGTTGAGGTTCGTACATGTGATGGCATTAACAGTCTGACTTGATCAACTGTCTTCAGTTATATGTGAAATTACATCTCTGTTTTCTTATTCTTTTGGTTCACCATGCAGACGGACAGGGTTGTGTGAAGTGTGTTGCAGTTCTGTTGAAGGTAAGAGTCATACCATTTTTACGAAAACAAACGTGGTTTACACATTTTGGACAATTTCAGACATGAATGCCTGTATTGCCTGTGCACATATGTCTGAAGGAATATTCTCAGACCTTTATGTCACATTCCCAAAACTCACATATGTTTAAAGGGATGAGAGTTATCTCCTTTTAATACCACTTTTGGACATGTTACAAGTTTTTGAATTATTGCAATAACCTGAGCGATGCAAATGTAAATGAGCATTCGGTTCATGACACTGTAAATTTTAAAGAATGTGCATTTGATACCAACGATTACTACACATTTCACACTAATAAAAACAGAATCTAATTTCCATACTGTATGTTTGATAACTTTTAAAATGGATATTTGTGCTATGAATCACACGACTTGGTGCTTCTGTTGCCTCTTGTTCTGAACCACAGCTGTCGAGTCTGAGCTTAAACAGTTACATTGGAAACATGAATGTTTTCATAATTGAAGCCTCATCTGTATCTTTTTTTTTTTTTTTTTTTTTTTGCAGATGAAAACAGAATTTGTACATGTACCAACTTTGCTACTTAAAAAAAAAATGTTCCTGGGACAGCTTGGTGGAGACCCAGCTAACTTAAAGGTCCTTGGTGTGAGAGGAGGATCTGCTGGAAGGAAGATTATATTTCTGATGGCTTCAAGAGCTAAGGCAAGTCCATTTCACTGTTTCATAGTTTGGCCAAGAAAGATGTTGTACTTCACTATTTTAAACACAATTTTCATTCTTAGAAACGGATTTTATTATTTACAGCATTTAATTAAAACCCTTACATGAGATTTCCTGCAAGCAGACAAATTGTGTTGAGTTTGGTACATTAGAAATCTCATCTGTTCAAATGCAGGATACACTGCAGAACAGCATGCCGTCAAGAGTCGCCACTGAAGAGGATGAGAAATAAAGTCCTGAATAACAGCCACTGATTTCATATGCTGCTGTTTGTAGAGTGAAGACACCTAAGTGAGGAGGGACTGTCCTCAAGTCTGAAACGACAACACTTCTTCAAGTACATGGTCAGTATTCATATTTTACTCTACACTTAGTCTCAGACTCGTGTTTTTTGTGGTATAACAGAACATTTGTTTCTCAACTCCAGAATGTGAACAGTGAGGAAGCTGAGGACCAGACAGACCTCCAGGGGGCTTCATGTGATTCATGCAGTGGTGTCAATGAAGAAGAGCCGATGGATGTCAGAGTGGTGATGAAGGTAGAGGACCTCCAGCACAGCCTCAGACGTATTTCCTTTGCACATGCCAGACTTTTGGAACTGATCTGCGCTCAGTTTGTGGACTGGACTGTGAAAAGAAACTTGAGTCGCATTTAAGTTCCTCAAGAAAGTGCCGATGATCTTGGACGTTGAGGAGCTGCGCCCAAAGATCAAGACGCTTCAGTTTGCTCACAAGTTACAGCACTGAACTGTTCAGGCGGAGGAACTGTTAAGAACCACATTCTTCTTGATGGATTTGGTCTTTTGGTGGCCGAGCAAAAAAAACGCAAAGACTGGAGAAACGCACAAAACCCAGACGGAGACGTCTGACAGCCGTTGTCCCTGCTGTGGGACTGCATGGCCTCGGCTGCTTTCACAAACTGACTGTTGAACTGGTTGAATCCAAATGTTCTGTTAAAAAAACCTGTTGTATGCATTTCTGTGATGTTGTCATCAAAATAACATTGCAATGTCAATAGCTCAATGGGTATATTCATGTTGGAAAAAAGTAGTTATCAGGACTTATTTGGTGTCATTATGTAAGAAATTTCTGAATGTGAAAATGTTAAATGTCATAATGCCTTTCAACGCCGTGGATTTCAATTAGGAGTATTACTTTACGTGATACAGGACTGGGATATTTGTTTGGAAAGCTCATCAGACGCTTGTTTAGGAGGCTTTGCTCCTTTTTGCAGCCACTCCCTAAACTTTTTATTCACTGACATCCTTTTATAAGATAATGCTGTAAACAAATTCTACAAAGTCAGGTTTTAGGAGCTCATTCGTTTCAACTGTCAGAGAAGAAACTGTTAAAGAAATGTGCTAACCTCCCTTGAACTACAGAATTTACAACATTTTTTTAATTGCATTTAAATCTGTGCCGCATCAATCTCACTTGTGGTGTTAAGATTCCATTGATACATTTATTTGATGAAACTGTTCATCCGGGTACCTGACTTTTGAAATCTTTCAATGTTCTGGAGAAGTGTTTAACACTATCTTTAAGATTTATGTAATTTTATCACATGACAAATTTCCATTTACTTTTTTTAGATCATTTTAGCACAAATCTACCAAATAAACCTTACGTAATATGCATTCATTTGTGTAATAAAGTCTATTTATTTAAAATACATAATCCTTAGGTTTATGCATTTAGTATTAATAAACAATAATTAAATCAAATGAATGATGATGAGAGTATTTATTTTAAATACATAAAGTATATTGTTTGAATTGCATAATATATATGGATAACCTGAGGATTATGCAATTCAAATAAATAGGCCTCATTACACTTATGAATATGTGTCACGTAAGGTTTACTTGGTAGGTTTGTGTCAAAATTATCAAAAAAAGTAAATGGAAATTTGTCATGTAATAAAATTACATAAATCTTAAAAAATAGGGTTAAATATTTCTGTGAGTGTATGCTCAGGCTCAGATTCTGCTACACCGGAGAATAAAACAGCCACAGGGAAATCTGTCAGACCAACATCAGGTAAAGTTTTGAATCCATTTAGTTTTATATCCATCTATATGCAATTTTTCCTCTGTTTTTGTATGTATTTTTCTTGTTAATGTTCCTATTACTGTTTTTTGAACCTGAAATGGAGCTATTACAAAACAACTTTCTCTTCATGACTAATACAACATGTCTGTGTCTAAATCTGTGTGCAAAGAGATCATATGAGAAGCGGATGAAGCTGTGACATAATCCTCTGTGATGTTTTAAAGGTCTTGAACTGAGTTAACCCTTACAACTCCACTCATGGGGGGCCCTGAGCGCTATCTTTTATATTGTCAACAGTTTCTCAGGAACAGCAGCAAGTAACTGTGGGGTGAATTGTGATGGATAGCTTACCCTTTAGGGGATCACCTCCCGTAACTGCCGTGACCATTCAACCACTCAAGCTGGCTCTTGCCGATTTAAATCTCACACTGTGAGCTGATTGGCTGGTAACACAAACCCCAATTCCATCCTGCCACATATGGATAGGCTGGGCATTTGCATTAAAGACCAGAAACCCTTTTGCCAAAGAGAAAACTAAATTACAGCTTTGATTACATGCACGCCAAAATTTATTGGATTAGCTGCTGCAGTAGCATGTATTCTTCTTTTTTGGTGCCAGGTTGTGCTGAATTTTGCTGCCACGTACTTTTGATATGAATGTTACAAAGTCTAACAAAAGATGTGTTTGACTTCACCAGTTCATTTGTTCACTTAAGTGTGTTTCTTGTAAAAACCCAAAGCAGAAAAGCTAAAGCTAGCAACTCAACTTTCTTCTCAGTTTCCATCAGTTTAGACAGCGACTCTCTTTGATATTGAATTATATTAATGTTAAAGAAGCACTGTGGAACCTTGGCAGCAGTGACGTGCATTGAGGTTCATGGCTGGCAAGGCAATGACGTTTTTGGAATCAGATTGTCAATCAAAAGACCTCAAGATCTATTCAATTGACCTATGGCTAAGCCACGCCCCCTCCACTTACTCGGACAAACAATTAACATTCGGTGACAGGCGCTATGTGACGTCCTGGCAGATGACAGCTGTCAACACAGACAGCAGACGTCTGTCAGACAGAGAGACCATGACAAGTTAAAAAAAACATTTTAAAGAGACAAAACAAACAAAAAAACCCAAACATTTTTCACAAGTCTGAAACTGCGAGTCGAAATCAAGCCTGTGAAGCCTCTGGAATGCGACTTGTGTGCGCTCCCTCAGTTTCTTGCACAAACTACTGCATGGCTGCCATTGTTGTGCCAAAAAGTGATCATCTGCCAAAACTGATTAAACAGCCACGGGAGTGGAGTAGAGTCTGGCTGCAGCTTGGAAGCCAGAGGCGCATCAATACCGATGTTACTACACGACACCTACACTACATGACAGCTATAACTGACCTCTTATGTACCATTACCAAAGTACAAAAACTAGGAACCAGGGCACGTCCACAAGCACGTCCTCGTGCTCCACGCAGGATGCCACCAATTACGAATCCATGGACTGTTCACCAGCCTCACATGGATGCTACAGACAACGCCAGAATATGGCAAGGTATGCAACAGAGGGCCTGGGCCAGTCAGCCAAAGGGATATCCCTGTGGCTGGCTGGTAAGCGTGCGTGACTCTCACCCGGGAGTCTGTGGGATAGAATCCCTTGTTGTTTACCACAATTCGACCACTATAACGTTTCACCAGTATTCCTCTCTTTCACTTACACATAAAGTACAGGTACATAATTGGCCTAGAAAGAATGTTTCATCTATAGCAGCAGGACACTATGAAAGGGGCAAATTTGCTATTCACCCTTCACATTTTCTATTCATACTCATTCTAAACAAATAAAAGTAGAGACGCATACAACGCAAATTCAGTTTTGACAATCAGTTAAATTCCTAGTTGTTTTTAAAGTTTCTAATTCTAGTGATTCTATCAGTTTTAGTACAGGTATCGAGAGGATTATTTAATTAAGTCCAAAATTTTCCTTTCAAGTAGGCTACTTTAAAAAAACCAAAAATCTAACAAAAAACCTTAGTCCCATCTCTTTTTTTCTTTTAAAAGACAGACATCCATTTGTATTTTTAGCTTTTTTTTTTATTAAGTTCTTGCTGAACAATCTCCATGAACAGATCTGTAATTTGGTTGTAAAAGTCATATCATTTTCTTGCAGTTTTCTTCCTCTTTCTTGCTCTCAATAATAGCCAAAGAAGAAAGTCTTTCTTGACCCGTTCTATCTACATATATGTCTTCAGTCTCTTCATCTTAGTTTAGATACATAATCATCCATCTGGGAGTCAGATGAAGTAGAGTATAATATAAGCAAACTGCAGAACTTGACCTGCTGGCAGCAACAAACACCCGCCAGCTCATGTACGCCCCCTCATGGTGCGGCAGAGTTCTGATTGCCTCGCTTTATGACCTTTCTCTGCAGTTTATTGTCTGATCAGACAGAATAATAATGCCACCATTTACATTAAAGATATTACATAGACTGTAGAAAATCGTGGTGTGTAATAAATTTTTCTGTAAACTTTGTATTGGCAACATGCTGAAGATCAGAAACAAATGCCTGCTGCTGCTTCACCTCAGGTTTCTACCCTGAATTTGATGAAGAAATGCGCAAATTCAGCTATTTGCACATCAGGAAATATTTTTTTAAAAATGATACAAGGCATACAGAAACACAGACCAGGGGTCAACTATCATTTCATGTGGTGATTTTATTTTGCATGACAACAGGTGAGGTTTCTCATGACCGAATGCCCCTGCTTGGCAGATTTTCTCAGCCTCTAACGATGGCTTATTCGACATCCAACTTGGATCTTATTTGCACTGTGAGCTCTAAAAGATAGTCTTATGTTGACTGTTGGCTTATCTCTTGCTCTGTCCCTTTCTTTCTTTTCTGATCATGGCCTCTTGTGCTTTTTTGTTGAACCAGCCACTATGCACAGTCACACTGGCCGCAGTGTTGACATCCGATTGCTAGCTGGCAGAGGTGGACAATCCAGGTGCCATAAGTAAAAATCCTGCCATGTTTTTGGATCTACCTGTGCACATAGAACAAATGTTTTCAATAACGGGCTCATCTACCTGCAGAGAAGATATGCTGGTTTAGTGATTGGTTGGAACAACTGCCAGACAGGGTTTTTACTCTCTGGACCAGGGATGTCCACCTCTGTTAGCTGGTGACGTGGAATCCCGGAGGCAAGAAGTCGTGAAGTGCATTTCTCAGCTCCGGGATGCAGTTGGGCACAGACCACTTTAAAATGTACATAAAAAAATGTAACTGTGCCGTCAAATAAGTCAGGAAAGTGAGTTTTAAGGTCGGAGAGTTGCAAAAGCTATATTTAATCCAAGATATCAACTGAGAATGTAACTATGTAACTACCATCATTTATTGAAAAGTCTTATTTTTTTTTTAAGGATTTTTTGGGCACTAGTGGCCTTTATACAACAGTGTATAGTGACAGGAAAGGGGCAGAGAGAGTGGGGAGTGACATGCAGCAAAGGGTCCTCGACCGGGAATCGAACCGGGGCCGACTGCGCTGAGGGACTGTAGCCTCTGTTCATGGGGCGGCTGCTCAACCAACTGAGCTAATCACCGCCCCGAAAAGTCTTATTTTTGTCAATTTTGTGGTGTCATATCAGAAGAAAATGGATCCAGTCACACAAGTTTTCATGGTCTCAGCTATTTATGATGCCTGTACTGGCCCACCAAAGTCTTTTTGCCATGCTGCTTAATACCAACCCAAAAGAGGCAGGTAGTCTTTTAAGGGTTCAGATATGGGTGAAAGAGGTGGCTTTTATATCCAGACTGGGAAGAAAGGTATCTTTGAAGTTCAAATAAGGACAGAAAATCCCTTAAGAAGAACTGCTACTTTTTTTTCGTCCATTTTGATGGTGAAATCGAAAAATGTAATATGCTGGGAGATGAATGACTCCTGCCAGATAGAGTAATAACTGACAAATTACTTTTTGTGGAATGAGCTTACGCTCATGGTCAAAAAGTAAGAAGTCCTCACAGCAGCTGATTACACTTTAACAAATCCATTGGAAGATGTGAACGTGTGAGTAGACTGCTGGTTGAAGCAAGGCTGAATTACATGCGCTTGCAAGATTTGATCAAAGCATATGTGTAACCTTTCATTTCAAGGGTTTTGTTTTCTCTGTCCTCATTTCAGGCTTACATTCTGGATTTGGTAATTGCACTGTCTGATCTGTCTTAATCGTTCTTTCACGCTGACAGACCTTGAGCTTTAGGTGCACTCAAGATTGAAAGTTGTGCTTCTCCTTCCTGATTTCAGTAATAAATAAGTAATCTAATTAGTAATCTAAAAGATAGTAATTATTCTATCACCATCTTAAAAAACTCAGCAATATTTGTGTTCACATGATTTAAAGGTTGTTTGATCTTCAGTTAAAGGATCTTTGAAACAGCTGTTCTTCCATGGCCTCCAACAACTTCATACATAGCATTTATTCAAAGTTTAGAGCAGGTCTATTGACCAAAAAAGAAATGAATCTCTCAGTTCTCGATTGAAATACTAATTCAATGCATAACACACTCAAAAAAGAAAAGGAAAAATAAATCACAATATATATTTCAAGCGGTGGTACGAAGCAGCAGAACAGGGACCTCCATGGTGGAAAAGGTTAAAACACAACAACACAATGACATGCATGCCTCAAGGTGCAGAATTTTTCTGAAACGAAGTGCAGATATGTCAATAAATTTGACCTTGAGGGTCTACGTGGGGGCCATGTGTCACAACTTATACCACTTCTGTTGTGATGGGCAGGCAGGAAGTGCGCAGGCTGGAGACAGGGTACAGACCCTGGAGACACTAAGTCAAACTTCGCCTCAGGCTTCTCTTGTTGAGCTTCAGCAGGTTGTCCATCCATCAACAACACCCAAGTTAATATTACTGATTTCTGTCAGAAAGTCCAAACATACAATGACATTATCAATAGAACTGAAAATAATACGAGACAAATTTGTACAAAATCTATACCCCCCCCCACACACACACACACCACACACACACCGAAATGCATACATACTGTACATACAAACAGTACATGCATACATACACACAGACACACAAATAGAAATGGAGTGGAAGTTCAATAAGCATCTCAGTAGGTGGTTGGGAATGCCCCCCAGCTTTACATCCTTGGGGCCCTACATAGAGTCGGCCCAGCTCCAGCTTCCCTTGTCATCGGTGGCGGAGGAGTTCAAAGTCACTAAGTGCAGACTGTCCCTGACACAGAGGGACTCTGAAGTTCAGCTCACCAGCGAAGGAGGAGTCAGAACAAGATCTGGCTGCAAGCAGGACACCAGCACAGCAATTATCCAGTCAGAATGTTCTCTCAGGATCAGGGACATCATTGAAAACCCTTGCACTGGAAGACAGGGTCTAGGAACAGCATATTTAGTATGGCAATGAAAGTCCACTCCAGGAGAACCTTAGGGCTTGCTACCCACTGGATACAAATAGAACAAATTTTTGTGCTTACAAATTTTATATCCGATCAGGTGCCTATGCAATTCCACTGGACCCAAAGTCAGCACTGATTTCACCCCCGACAACCTCGTGTCACTCGCATTTAGCTGATGCCCCCTTGTTTATCTCGTGCATGCGGTTTGATGCATTGACACCCGGTTCCTCTTTGTTTCTCTTGTGTGCGCATGAATCTTGAATGAAACCCAATCCGTCCCCCACCCTCTTGTTTCTGTTGTGTGCGTGTCTTTCCTTGAGCTCCTCTACATGCAACCCAATAATCAGATAACTCAAGAAATCTTATTATAATCAAATTGTGCGCATGTGAATGGGGTCATTAACACCCGATGCCCAGGCTTCCCCATATCCTTCACAATGTGTCTTCATCTCCTCCTTACATGCAGATAATGCATCATTGCTTGGTCCAGCTATTTATTTTGAAAGAAGTTTTTGTTTTGGAAATGGACCAAGTTCTCTACTTTCTACATCCCACTTCCTGCCATACATAAAAAATTCTGCTGCAGGAAGCGCAAAAATTAGACCTGACACCGAAATGATTGCTGCACAAGCCAATTCATGTGCTGCACGCTCTGGGCTCTGGGCTTGGTGGGAAAGACTTAATCTGTTGAAATGGCCGAAAATTCGGCTCTATTCATGCGCCTGCTGCTTTTGGTGGAAAACAGGGAAGAGCAAAATCCATTAAGCTTTTTACTCAAGGTGCCTGGAGGTGGAATCTCCCCAAGAGATCCATCAGATGGAGTGAACTATGGTGGCTGGAGCGCTTCTGGATATCCTTTCCACTCCGGCCTGTGTATGACGTCTTACTGACCCCAGTCAATTTGCACAGGAAGAGGAAGGAGGACTCATCGTGTAAGTTGTGTGGCAGTAAAGGAACAATGTCGCACATCTTGTCAGGTGCAAGACCGCTTTGACACAGAGAAGGTACAAGTGGCACCAAGACAAGCTGTTGGCAGTGCTCTCAGACAGGAAGAGATGAGGAAGAAGCAGGCAACCAAAGCAAGACCACTGTCTGGTTTTGCAGTTTCGGGTGACAGTCTGTCAATCAGCAGCTGGTGTTTGACTCCTCTGGTATTTTTTTTTACCAATGCCTTTCTGTGCTTCAGCCATCTATTAATCCTTGTTTCCCACTCATCTTAGCTGCTGTGATTATGTGACCAAACTTTTGACTGGTACTATACATGGGTATGATTACATTGTAAGAAACTGCTTGGAAATATTTGGATTCAACAAAGTTTTGGAGATATTATTCAGAGATTTTGCTCCACATTGACATGATAGCATCACACGGCTGCTGTAGGTTTGTTGGCTGCTCATCCATGATGAAAATCACCCATTCCACCACATCCCAAAAGGGGCCGATTGGACTGAGATCTGGTGACTGTGGAGGCCATTTGAGTATATTTGAGATGATTCTGTTGGAAGTAGCCATCACGAGATGCTCCACTGTGGTCACGAATGGATGGACATGGTCAGCAACAATACTCAGGTAGGCTGAGTAAACCATGCTACATTGGTACTAAGAAACCCAAATAGTGGGCCAAGAAAATAACCTTCACATCATTACACCCCCACCAGCCTGAACTGTTACTACAAAGCGGGATGGATCCGTGCTTTCATGTTGCTTTTGAGTCTATGATTTATAGCCCAGTTTCCTGTTTTTAGCTGACATAAGCGGTACCCAGTGTGATCTTCAGTTTAAATTTCACCATGTCTACATGCCTAAACACATAAAGCTGCTATGTGATTGGCTAATTCGCTGTTTGTCGAAACAAGCAATTGAAGAAGTGCAACATGTAATGTGGCCAGTATATCAATCAATCAATCAATCTTTATTTATGAAGCGCTTTTCCAGCAGGTTACGCGACTCAAAGCGCTTTACAGTTTAAAAAACATTCCCGCCCGCCCACTGCGGGTAATATGAATATGTCATATTACCCCTTCCAATTACAACTGCAATAATGCTTCAGAGGCTTCATTTGAAATATTCACAACAATTATTAAATAGGACAAATAATTATATCTATGATAATATAGCTTTAAGAGACAGTTCAGTTCAGTTTCATTGCCAGCAGCAGGACATAAGCGACATCTCCAGTATTTACCCACTCTTCTTTTTGTTGATCATGTGCAGCATCCTGTTCGCATGACTATTTAATAAGATTCACCCATGTTTGCTTTTGCTGTGTGTGCTACTCCTCACAAACCCAGCAATGGTATGGTATGTTGAACTGTCTTCATACAGAAACAGTTAGATGATCATACTCATTTCATGGAAGGACTGAATTAATGTAAAGTCTCAGTAGCTGTCCAACACAGTTTGTTGTGTAATCAAAGCTCTAAATACGCAGAATAAGTGCCCGAAGGAGTCAGGACAATAGTACTCGTTCATTCTACTTAATTCATTCTACTAAGATTGGTGAGTTTGCTGCAGATAATGCCTTAAATAGAGGCTGCCCCATCTCTTCCATTATATGGATGTACGCCAAATTTCAACTCAATGTAATATATTCCGAAGGAGTCAAAGTGATACAGAAATTTTACCAGTGAGCAAATGCACATATAAACTCCTAGAAATAAGGTCCAGGTTGAAAAAAAAAAAAGATCCTTTCAAGGATAAGTTTCATTTTTTTTCAACCTGGACGGCTTATGTCGGCTAAAAACAGGAAACTGGGCTATAATTTATAGACTCAAAAGCAACATGAAAGCATGGATCCATCCCGCTTTGTAGTGACAGTTCAGGCTGGTGGGGGTGTAATGATGTGAAGGTTATTTTCTTGGCCCACTTTGGGCTTCTTAGTACCAATGTAGCATGGTTTACTCAGCCTACTTGAGTATTGTTGCTGACCATGTCCATCCAGCCCATAACAGAAAGCTAAATCTGGACTCACAGGACAATAGTGCTCGCTCGTTCATTCGTTCGTTTATTCAACTTAAAGTACTGGCGAAAATCAAGGAGTTTTGCTGTAGATAAAGTCTAATATAGTGGTTGCCCCGTCTCCGCCATGATACTGGACGTTCACTGAAGAGCGACTCGAGGTAATATCTTCCCAAGGAGTCAAAGTGATGCAGAAACTTTACCAGTGAGTAAATGAATGTATATAGTTCTAGAAATAAGGTCCAGGTTGGCAAAAGGAACTTATCCTTTAAACGGTCCTCACATATGTTGCACCTGTGCTTATATATTATTATATAATATACTGATCGACCTCAAATAATTTAAAATAATTTGATTTGTGTTTTTATATTATATGTATGTATGTATATATATATATATATATGTATATATATATATACACACACACATATAATCCGTGCTGGTGTGAAGGATGCTTGTTTGCCTTGGGCTACCATCTCTGTTCATTATACCTATTCACACTATCCACAGGAACCCAGCAGCAGCAAATACAATTAACCCACATTATAGAGGGCAATATGAGAAGTTATATGTATTGCTATGCATCAATACATGCAGACATGCATACAGGAATACATATTATGCTGTTGCTCAATATGCACAGCATCGGCATTAGTAATCCATGGGGGTGAAAACAAACATTAAAATCTACCCACGCACAGCATATTAACAAGGTTTTTACAGTGTGTGATGATGAGCAGGTCACTTACCTGATCTGTGCTTTATCCATTTCATTGTGGCAGCCAGGCTGCTTATATATCCTCATATATAAGGTGCCTGGATGGGTACGTTTTTGTGGATATATTTGTCCTTTAAAGAGAAGCGTTGATATGCTTCTTTTGTTGTTCATCACATCAGATAATGGAGAGATGCTGGGTGAATTGCACAGAGATGTTTTTATACTTAATACAATACCAAAGCTCCTGGTATGACCTTTATTTTTTTTTTCTTATGGGGACAATAATTCTCAGGCCAGTCTGAGTTTGTGGAGACTGGGCATGCAGCCCTATATTATGTGGAAAACACTAAGCTGTAGCAGTCCACAGAATTTGAGGGGACAGAAAGGATACACATACACAACTTTAAAATCTCCATACCAGCAGGCTAGATCAGCCCACATTCATGTCATGTTGTAGAAGGTGACATGTGGCCTTATCTGACATGCAGGCTGCTCCACGCCATGATGAATTAAATCTGCACTAACCGTGCCTGTCCTAAGTTTGTGCCCTGGGAATGTCTTATCCACATGTAAAAGTCAGCAGATCTGCTCTGATAACCTGGAGAATTATGTTGCCTGCAATATACACTTTATCTTAAAGGCGATTGGAGAGCTGAGCATTGTAAAGATTGGTGCGATCTACAGATGTGTTGAAACTGAACAATAAAGACATGCCCGTGCACGCTGCTGATCAAGGTTTCTGGCTTGATTCTGCATCCAGAACTCAGCTTATGCATATGCTTTTCAGATTTACATAATGTCAACAAACACCTGGTTTACAGAAAGAAGGCAAAAGTGCAGCCTTGTTTTCTGAACTCCTATGATTACATATTTAGTTAACCCTGAATTGTAACACAGCTACACGGATCTGCAGGCTCCAACATTGTTTAACTACGATGTTTTCACTCCTCAGTTTGCCACATAAATATATATTTAAGGTTAATTCATCAACGTCACTTTGCGTGATATTTTTCATATTTTGGTAGTTTAGCCACAATTGCCTCTAGATAGAAAGCAGGGACTGGTAAAAGGTGGTAATCCTCTGCTCTGAGGAAAAGCATGTGAGGTGACTTGTCCTGCATAATATTTTCCAGCTGTCATTGTGCTTTTTTTTTTTTTTTTCTTTTTTTCACAGCAAAAGGATTTTCAATTAGCATTTTAACTTAATTAATCCTGATGGGGAAATTAGTCTGAATTTTATCCAGCTCTAGATTTTTGGCTGCCATGTTTAGCACATGGTGAGCAGTTGGAGGGTTAAGAGCCTTGCTGAAGGGTTTTTTGTTTGTTTGTCTTTCCCAATTTTGAATTCTGTCCTACTCAGGCTTCATTAAGGGACAACTTCAGCATGCCGTAAACACAATGCGCCAGGTTGCACAAGCAGGGGTGTATGTCTATTTCCTGTTGTAACCAAACAGCATAATGCATGTCATTGGCCCCGGTTACATGATGTTTTTTAAAATTTGTAGTTAATTATTCTGAACTAAATTTTTTCTGATTTAAATTCTTCTCCTTTGTGTTTATAATATTTCCGAATTAAGGTTTCCATGGACAAACACGGTTATCTAATTCCACTTTAGAGCTGGGGGTTGGGGAGGTTTCTGATTGGACAGCGGGTAGACGTGTCATATTTAGGTCCGTTTACATCTATATGGAAGTAAACAATCCGGTACCTGCTCCTTTTTGTTTTAGCAGAAGAACGGCCTGTTCTTAATGATTGAATGACACTGCTCTCTCCCCACCTCCCCAGACCCCTGCTCTCGCAATGCACCGTGAACGTCTCACAGTGTACAGAAACATGGCTGCTTGCTGCTATGATCTGAGCTGCTGTTTGCTCTTAAAGAGCCAACAGAAAAGCAAGGAAACATTACAGGAGGAAGAGAGGAAAAGAAAGAGGAAGGGACACAACAAGAATCAATTTGGCTGGAGTGAAACACAGTATAAGTAGGATGCAAGACGGATGCCAGTTTAGCTGTCGATAGGGGATAAGTCGTTGTCTGAACGTCGCTAACTGCTAGCAGAATGACTGGAAACATCAGACGAGAGTGTGCAGCTTCCGGCACGCAGTATTACTTTTGCCAATCAATCACTCTCATTGATCAGTTTAGCTTATTATCCGTTGAATTGACAATCAATAACTCTTACTACCGTAGTATGAGTAATTAACGAGCCAGTAGACAAATAAAAAATGTAAGGAATGCAGAGGTGATTGGCGGATGTTTTTTCAGCCTCATTACTTTAACAGCTGATGTATGATGATTTTTAGATATTTAAAGTTTTAAATTAATCATAGCGTATGGGATAGTGAACCCAATTTCATTGAATATTGCAAAATTGTTGAAAGAAAAATCTTCTATAATGTCTTTAATACTTTTAGAAATGCTGCAAATCAGCTGTTTACTAGTAGCTAGCAAGCTAGCCACTCGGCTGTTTTCAATTATCCTCGGCAACCCGCTTGTGAGGCATTGGGGTGCACGGTCTTGTGGGCTAAAGGCATGTCTTCTGCCTTTAAAGAGGAATAAAAAAAATCTATTGTAAATATGGTCACTGACAATGCTGTGGGATGTTTTTGGGGTACTGTAGTGGTTCCATTTACTGTTGCTGTGTAAAGTCTCCTTTGCTTTTTACAACAGTCACTTGCGAAAGGTTACAGTAAGCTTCGTTCTGAAAAATACACGATTTAAGACTATCTTCCTGGCAGTGTTCTATATATTCTTTTATTTATCTATAAGTACATGTTCTCTTTTTGGGGGCGTTTTCTTCTTTTGGACACAAATGTTTATTCAAAAGATGATACAGTATGTTTTCGCACAGAGAAAATCTGGAGGAAGATGTCATTTTGGCATTGGTGGCATCGCTTAAGCTGCATAGTTTATTTATTTATTTATCTTTTACAGAAACATAAACTAGAAGAGAAACTGTGTTTGGAGCCAGGCTCAGAGGAGTTCCCCCCCAAAACAGGAGCTACCTGGGGGACAAGAAGACTAACAGTGTGTAGTGACTAAGCTCTATAAATTAGCCCTACTGGCTGCTGACTGGGTTTGTTCCGACTTGTGCTCAACATAGTGATTTTCCACACTTTGTGTAGCATTGAAATCAAATAATTTATTTTAAACAAACAAATAATGTCCTTAACTTACGGCATAACGTTTTTTATAACCCAAAAAATACAACCACACGCGGAGCACAGTCTGTGTGCGTCCCTAAACCAGCAACACATGTGCTTGATTGGACCCTGATTAAATTTCCGGGTCATGGTTACTGTACCTGTGCACTGGTAACCATGGTAACCAAGGTAAACAAATACGGCTCTTACACAGTGAATGTTAACGTTTTTACTTTGGCAGCCGTGTCATATAATTTGATGAGCTTTCACTTATTTTCTTTGGGCCGTGTTTATTTGCAGGTTTCTGATGTTATTGCAAACTATATCACACACAATAATGTGGGGACAGACCTCAACACACCTGTGATTATTCTGTATGTATTCAGAGCCAGTGAGCAACAGACTTTAAAAACACTGTATTGATGTGTTAATTCATCAATATATTAACTGATAATGCATCAATGAGCCTAGCCCTAATACATAGAGAATGTCTCAATTGTGCAGTGGTTATCAAATCCATTTATTACAGCTATTTTGAGTTATGCATTGACAGACAGAATTTTAACAGGCAGAAAAGACAATTAACTCATATTATAACAGGTTATTTGAGGCATTATGTGTTTTATTATGCATACAAAGGGCATATGGAGCTACACACCAAACTCTGTTGCTGAATGTGTGCAGCACAACATTAGTAATCCCAGTGCATTGGGCCATTTGTACCGAAGGCAAACACAAAATGTTTATCTACACCCACAGCATATAAACACGAGCTTTTACAGCATGTGATGGTGGGAAGGTCACTAAACTGATCTACACTAGAACACATCTTTTATGTGTCCCATCTATATCATTGTACAGTTGTTGCTCCATCTGAGCTGTTTAAAGATGAAAAGATTTATCACCTTTAAAGAGAAATTCTAATATTGTTCTTCGTATCAGCGGTATCAGAATGGGATGGCGGAGAGATGAACAGAGAAAAGCACAAGGGTGATTGCTTTGTTATGCATCATACAGAGCAGCATGGTGGTGCAGAAGCCAGTGCTGTCTCTGCCTATATTGGCTTTCTTTCCTCTCACAATCTAAGCTCATGCATCTTAATTAAGGGACCGCAGTTGAGTGAGCTTGGTTTTGTTTTGTTCTTTGTTAGCGCTGTGATAAACCTGTTGAGGGTGCATTCTGCCCAAGGGGCAAACTCTGCTGGAAAACAGTGAAACCCTGAAGTGAAGATAAATAATTGTAGTTCTTTCTTTATCCTCTAGGGGCTAACTCCAAAACAGAACAAATCCCCATAGACTCCCATGTTAAAAAGGCCAACTTCACAGCGGAAAAAAACATGTTTACAGCAGAAATAATCATGTTTACAGCCTGGTTCAAAACATCATTTTAGGTTTAATAGGTCAAGTTTACCTTCAAGTCAATCATGAGGGGAGTGTATTTTTTTTAAATAATTCATATGTTTAGATGTTATTTAATCTTGAAATCACACATAATTAGGGACGTGTCCTTTTTATTGACAAGCAGTGCTGATTTTAGCTGTGGAGGCTAATAGTTAGTTCCCTGCCTGCTCTCAGGACGGCCTCAGCCTGTAGCAGAGTTGCAAAATAGCGTTTTTTAACTGGTTAAGAGCAAGTTTGAGCGTGCCTTACCTTTAAACACCTATCCGTTCATTCCTGTTCACTTCGGATTAGCTCGGTTAGCATTTAGCTTGGCTGTTGATCATTTGCCCCGCAGCTTGAAGCGGCCCTGTCTTTGTCCATTTCAGTATTTTTCGGAAGTGATGACACACGCGACACAGAAAGATGGCGACGGTGGGAAACCCCCAACTGGCTTCACGATGCTACGTCCATTTTATTTTTAGTCTTTGATCCCACCTCTTGCCCAGTGGCTGAAGGAAAAGCACCTGCTAATATCGACCCTCCAAAAGGGTTCTCGGATAGGTAAGATAACGCATTAATATAATTAAAGATGATGTATGTTATATTTCATTCACACCCTATTTAATAAAACTAAACAAAACAAAACAAATTGGTGCTGGGAGCAGGGCCATTTGTTGTGGAAAAATAAAGTTTTACCAAGAGTTTACATGAGTTGAGAATAAAAATAAAGTTTTATTTTACAAAAGGGAGCAAAAATCACTAGCAAGCTCAGAGCCTCTTGCAGACTACAAGTATGACAATCCCTCTGTATGAAACGCTACACACACTTGCAAGTAATATTTGGACCTTCTTTGTTAAATTTTATTTTTATTTTCAGCTCATTCAGACTTTTGGTAATATATTTTTCCACAAGAAACCTATGGATAAAGCAAGTAAAAAGAAGAAAAGGGTGAATGAATGCAAAAAAGGATGTTAAAAGTTATAGGCTATTGTTGTTTTGAACTCGTTTCTTGCTTCAAAGTCTGTGATTTCTCCCTTTTACAATGGCTATTGCTTGTTCACAATATTTCAGGGACACAAGACCAATGTGGATGATTTTTAAGTTGTAAAATTCATCTGCTGTTGCCTGCAAGGCACCTCGTTTGACAGCATACATGCTGTGTAATTCTTCGCTGTCCAATATCAAAGGTGAGCAACATGAAAGAATCATAGGACTAACTTTAATTGTGGTGATAAAGAGTTGCTACATCAGACAGCGTGAGACATACAAAGACATCTGCTGTCATGGTTGTGTGATTAAAGATAGCCACGGACAAATCTCTGGCAGTGTCAGAGATTTAAGGGCTGTCCTGCAGCGTGGCTGCTGCTGTGACCCACATCTCCCAAACAACCACTGGAACATAGCGTGGCCTGACAAGGTGATCAATGCAACACTGGTGCTTTTGTGTAAAAAATCCAAACAGGCCTGAACTGCCTAGATGGAAACAAAAACAAGCTAAATGCAACTTGTGAAAGCAAATCTGGCTGGCTTGGACCAGTCTTGTCTCATCTGTGTTTGTTTCTCCAGTTGACACCAAAATGCAGCAAGGGGAGAAACAGCGGGAGAAAACATCGAGATGTTTGGTACAGGAGGCAGGACCCAGAAACAGAGACAAAACCAGGTTACAAACAGAGAGGAGCTTATTAAGTGTTTAGAACCAAAGATGCTGGAGGTGCTGTGGATGCTCACTCACTCAGGAGAGGGTTTTAGTGGAAACTAGTGAAGAAGGAAACAACTGAGTTCCAAAGTAAGTTTTGGGAAATTTTCCCAAAGAGAAACATGTGCTGTCAACACTAAGGCTTTTCCCCCCTAATATAAAACTTTGTGATCATGAAATCAAATAGCTGCTACTAAATCTAGGAAATTAAATTGGGGCTTTGTTTATTAATTTAAGTTTTTTTTTACAGTTATGAGTTTCAATGTAGCAAAATGTTGCTTCTGGAATTTAACTGTATTTATTTGTTTACCTGCTGTGGGACCACAAATAAAAATTAGGGAGGTGGCTTAATGGAACAATACATCTTTTCACTTCCGTATATTTTTTTGTGTATGTGCATAGTCCCCAACAAATAAAAATACACAAAAAGAGTTTAACTGACTGTCAAGGTTTTTCGTAAGCACAGAAAAATACGGTCCAAGTCGGTGGGGGCCCAGAGTGGCAAAAGGATAGATGAGCACTCAGGACTGACTATTGGTTATGAATCAATTTCTCATGAATTAAAGAGGTAAACAATTCAAACGTAGGATGATGAAAATGATTGAAAATCCAAAAATCAAACCAAATTTAGTAGAACTGACAACAGCAAAACAAACAGGACCATCTGCCAAATCCTCTTCTCAAAACTTAAACTCTAGAGTTTTGGCTTTGCAGTACTAGAGGTAAGCTGGTAAACAAGAACCTGCCAAAGAGCCGATCAAGGGTTTAAACGAGGAGGCTGTCAGCAGTCACAGGTGAGCTGCATGAGACTCAGTTGGTACCTGGAAGCCACAACCAAAGAAATGCAGGAGCAGGAGACAAAGCATACATGAAAAAACCCAACATAGTCACCTTACAGAATGTGGCAAGGTACACAACGAGGGCCCAGGTGGGGTTCGATCCCACAGACTCCCAGATGAGTCATGTGTACTTACCAGTCATCCAAAGGAATACTGTATCCCCTTGGCCAAGTAGCCAGGGTGCATGACCAATAGGAGGCATGGTGGCACGACCCCACACTGTCACTAAAGCAAGAGGCTTGGAATCCATTTTCTTTCTGCAGTTGCATCCAAATGATTTAGCAGGTATCATCATCATACAGTATGTACATATCAAATATAATGAGATCATTTGATGACTGTTTCAGTGTCCAACTGCCTTCCGAGGACTCTTGCAGGTCATTGCAAGTAACTAGTTTCTGCATTTGCCACCACAAGCACTAAAACAATCAAATCTGCCCAAGATGCAGGAATCTCCGTCTGGATACACCATCCTCTAGCATTCTTTCTCTGGTTTTATGACGTTATGCTGATGGTTCCCAGTATAGCTAAATAACACATATAACTTTGCACTTGTGACAAAACATGAACAAATGAAAGTAACAATTAGGAAACAATGATGAATCTAAAGCACATGTTCCAACAACCAAAAATAAGGAACAGAGATCACCAAATCTTCCTCGTGAGCCAGTGTCCTGCAGGTTGGATGTTTTCCTGCTTTAACACACCAGAAAATTAAATGGTTTTTGGCTTGTTTCCAAGTTCTGCACCAGATTCTTAATGAGTATGAAATGCAGCGTCATTAGATGTGATGATGAGACTCTTGTCTCGTTTTTCTTTCTTTTTTAGTCTCAGTGCTGGGATTTTAAGTTCAGTTCTGACTTCACTTAACCATATACTAAAAGAGATGGCATCATGCAAAGTACTTTAAAGCAGCAGTGGGCACCTCTTGTCCTCGAGCTCCGGCATCCTGCAGGGATTAGGAGTTTCCCTGTAGCAACATACCTGACTCCAATCAATGGGTAATTGTGCAGAGCTTGATGTGAAGCTCTGCAAAAGTCACAAGAGCTGTGTTCGAAATCATCCCCTCATCCACTCACTCCGTACTCCCTACATAGTGTATATGATGTAGTCCATTATATAATATCCACTGTGTAGTGAACGACAGGAGGAGATTTTGGACACTACATGGGGTGAGGTCAGCAGATGCGCCAGGTATTGCTGCGATGTGCAGTAGCGGTAGCCAACAGTTATGAACAATAGACAGCTTTCCTGCTATGAAGAGATACCATTAGTGTTAAAGGAGTGATGACATAGCAGTAAAAACTAGTTTATGTTGTTGGCATTACTGCATATGTAAATACTCCAGAGAAAACAACAGCATTTCTTTACAGCTGGGTATTGTTTTGAAACGCCAGGCCTCCCTTCCTTAGTAAAAGACTTGGATGCAGTAATGATATGGAGCTTTACCTGGAGACCAAGTTGACCAAGTTGGGGGAGCGAAGCGAAGGGTGCATAGACCGTTAGGAGAGAGGAGGGGGGAGGCTGTTTGCTTGATAGTGTGCTCTTATTGGAGCAATTGAATTACGTAGAATGCTAGAACTACGTAGAATGATAGAACTACGTAGAATGATAGGCTACTGTCTGATTCAACCGTTTCTGAACAGAGAGACAAAGCTGACAGACCATAAACAGGAACTTTGATTCTCACTCTGGACATTCACATGGCTTCATCAGTGCACAACAGATCATATTATACACCCAAAACCCCAGAAAAGTGAAATTTGATGTCACGGCACCTTTAAAAGCTACACAACAACATCACTAAAGCATTTATACATAAAAGAGTGGTCACGCGTCTCTCCCAGTTACTGCAGCTGCTGTGCCATTTTTCTTCTTCTGCAATCACAAAACATGGCCGCATTGCATTGTGGTATACGGGAGTAAAATGTAGGGTACATCACTTGTACACTTACATTCGCAGTGCATTGTGGGTACTTTGTAGTGGCCGATGTAGTGGATGAAAAGTAGTAAACAGAGTTCAACCAACACTACAGAATGGCAAGCTCACTATATAGCGCACTACATCCATGATAGGGCGCGATTTTGAACACAGCTAAAGCGTGTTGCCACAGGGAACCCCTAATACCTGCAGGCCCCCAAGGACCGGAGTTGCCCACTCCTGCTTTAAAGGTAGAGGCCAAAGTGTTCCCCCGTTTCTGTTTGTAAATTCTATTCAAACTGAGAGCCCCTCCCCTCTGGCTAATGGCCGCATCTCTCTTTATCTGGCCGCATCTGGCCCCAAGCATCTCCTTCAAATCAGAAGTGGGTGAAAGCCAAACCAATATAAACCCTGGTTTCTGGGCATGCACTATCTAAAGCTCTTTTTCACTGCAAAACACTCTCTTTTCTTCACTGCATCTCCTATTTTTAGCAAGAATTCGAATGAATCTGCTGTTGGCTCCAGTTGACGTTTAAATAAAAATAAAATAAAAAGTTTGCTCCACTCACTGAGTTTATCCCCACAGAGCGCTACGCACTTAGCTGTCATTGGCCGGAGACTATACACAAATGCAACGTCCCAAACACACCAAAACAAAGGGAAAAAACAAAATACAGTCAGGTGGAGAGGGAGTTGCAAACAAAACTCACCGCCACACAAAAGTAGAGGTCCAAAAGTGCGGAATGAGCTGGATTTCACTCACACAAGTCTCGTGTTCATTTTCAAGGGGAAAACTCTGGATTCTGCCATTAACCCCAACTCTTTTTCTGTCATGTAACACAACACATTTACATGCAAAAAGGGTGATATACATAAAGTGTCAATACACCCAAATAAATGAGCTATTCAAAAACAATAATTTAAGATAAATATGAATTTCAAGGTTGGTGGGCATGCTTAAAGGAAACCAACTGCTCAAATGTGTAGCCCATCAGTAGATAACGATGTGAATAATGAATGACAGCCTTCATCTGCTCTGTTTGGTAGTTTCCATACAGTGAGCTTGTTTCACCATCAGTATAATTATGCATTCAGTTATGCAGGATCCTGTCCTTCTCCTTGAAGATGACTGAAAGTGCTACCTTCAGCAGAGAGGGCTCTGCTGGCCTACAGCTATCATCACAAGTGGAATCTCAAGTGGAACATCAGAAATACTTTCACTACCTCTGTGTGAAAGAGCCAAATTTCCCTTTGAGGACAATCAAAGTGCTGAATTAAATTGGAGCGAACTGAATAAATTTGCAGGCTCTCGCCATTTACAGCCACATTTTATGATGATCTTATCATCGAAGTTATTGCATTACCTTGCTAGATTATTGGAGCATGCAGGGACATCAGAGATGACTGGCCTTGTTTTGATTTCTACCGATGACATTTCTTTGGTGCTGTGTGCAAGAAAATTTCATCAGTGCCTGTTCTTTTCCTTAGATGAGCAGTATGAGAGAACGGATAGGACTCAGTCCTCATGTGAACTGCCAAAGGAGTCCTCCGTTATCAGTTACGCTTCAGTAGACCTCTAGCTGAGAGGGGGGGGGGGGGGGGGGGGATAAAAACACAAAAATAAGGAATTCAGTAAATTCACAACTAAGCTAAAGCAGCAACACACAGCTCCTTTCTTTGAGTTCAGCTTTGTGTTTTCTTGTCTGTCACCTCCCCCTCCTTCTGTTTCCACCTCGCCTTCTCTCTCCAACCCTGTTCTGTCTGGATCTTTCAATCCTTTTCTTTCTTCTTCCCCTACCTCCATCCTCTAGTGAATGCCGCTGTAATTCCTATTCTTATCTACTCGTCGGCTTGAGAATAAGAGCTTCTTTGCTTATGTGCTCCCTCTCTCCGCGGGGAGCAAGAGACAGAGAAAACATTTTAAAAAACTAAAATTACATGCAGGGAGGAGGGGAAGGGAAGGGGAGAGGAGGGAGGGGAGGAGGAAGCATTTTAACACTAGAGTTGTAAGCAAAGCAGAGGACTGGTAGAACAGGGTTGACAGAGAGCAGCAGATTAAAATAAAAAGAAGAAAGAAAAAGTTTAATTGTTCTGAGGTTGTTCACTTTCATTTGAGCTAATCCTGTCTTGAGTGTGTTGTCTGTCTCTTGGTTCAACCCAGAATCCTTCCCCAGCTTAAGTGACAGAAAAAAGGGATTTTTTTTTTTTTTTTTAAAGAAAGTCTCTGAGAACTAAACACACATATCCACAGAATATGCACTCGCATATGCTTACATCTGTTCAAACAAACACATTCAGAAATACACACACATACACGCATAGTGGTGTGTGAGTTGGGCTTTACCCTCCAGACGCTGTCACACAGAGACTGCTCATTAAAAGATTTCATTAGGTTTCAATCAGGCCAAAAGTAGGCCAGCAACACTATTACAGAGGGAACATTTGACTGAAACATGACTGCAGGAGACATGATTTAATCAATGAATCAGTGTGTGTGTGTGTGCGCGACATTATTTTACTGAAATATGACTGTAAGGGGCAACTGAAAGGAACAACATTAATTTAAATCACTGCTTCTATTTTTTTTTCCTTTGCCTGAAAGTTTAATGCTGAATTTGTCCTCAGTGACTCTTGTCAGCAGCGTCAGAGATGATATCCATTGTGGCATGAAACCTGGAAGGACTGGAGGAGCAATTGTGGGATACCAAAGACGATCTCCTCGGGAACGACAGGATGATGACAAATAGATTCTTTACCTTACCACGGTCAAATAAATAATGCAGACCGGACACTGGCTTGCTATCAGCTGTGAATTTATGAAATGCAAGCAAATGACAGATTCTGATCGAATTAGTTCACAAAAAGTAAACTCTTATTTTTGTCTCAGGATGGACGGGGGTAAAATTTGTTTTCAACTGAATGTGTCCATTATTATATTTAACAGCAAAACCATCCTTATCCTGCTCCACTTCAGTCATTATACTGGGCCCAGTCTGCACAGGTAACATTTAGTAATGAAGATAGAATAGTCATAGTTCGTAACAGTGCTTCTGCTAAAATGTAATAAACATCCCTTTCCTACTGTACATAAAGATAACAGATGAGTTCAAAGTTAAAAATGTTCCTCAAGACCGTAATTACCACACACCACACACACACACACACACACACACATATATATATATATATATATATGTGTGTGTGTGTGTGTGTGTAAAGAGATGCAAGTTATTGAGTAATTCATTATCCGATAGTTGTTTCAGTTTATCAACTGATAATCAATTAATTGATAAGCGGCAAAAAGCAGCAAAAAAATTGATTTTTCGGAGAAGTTGAATTTCCCTCTAAGTTCCCTCTCAGTTCTATCTGTATACGTAACATAAAATGGCATCTACCTTATGATATAAAGAAAAAATGCAATTCCTAATCAAAAATCTATTCTGGGCTCAGAATGGTATATCAGGCTGTGCAACAGCAATGGAAATGTCCGAATGAAACATCACTCTGAAATCTGTATTGAAGGTCAAAAACATGCAACAACAGATTTTTCATGAGTTTTATGAAGCAGAATTTTGTATCTGAAAAAAAAAAAAGATTGAAATACTGTCTTTTTAACTTAAAACCAGACAATTTAACATTAATATAAACACAATATCTTAAAGTGTTCTGATATATGGTGAGAAAGATTATTTGGAAGCTACGCAGCAACAACATGTTACAAATCATGAATGTTATCTGATTATACATGGACTGGAAGGCAAAATACCAGATGAACACTGTCCCAAACAAAGAAAAAAGACTACAATATTCACTAATATTTGAAATCGGCTTTTAAAAACACCTTGGAGGTGTGAATGTTATTGTTAAATGAATTTCTGCTTAATCCCTTAAGAATAAATAAACACTGTTAGAAAATAAGTCTCAAAAAACAATATTTCACCAAATATCCAGAGCACAAAAGCCTGGAAGGCCTGCATACAGCATGCAGTGGCAGGAGGAAGGTAGGCACACATATAGAAACAAACTCACATAAATAACCCCCCGGGGACACTTCAAGAAACTGTAGTAATGCAATGTGACAGTATTTGGAACAGGAAAGCACAAGAAAACTGGATTATTGAGGAGAGACTTGGTAAATGATAGGGTAAAAAGTAGGGAGAGGTAGGTTTAAGTTCTGAGGGGAAGAAGGAGGACAGGTGACTTCAAAATGGATAAGAAAAAAGAAAGGAGAGAGGAAAAAACAGACAAAAGACATGGACAGTGAACACAGCATCAAAGAGGAAGAACGGAAAAGAGATGAAGACAAGAATGGCAACAAAACAGGAGGAAGAAAAACAGGAGAAATATAAGAAAAAAAAAAAGACCAAAATAAGAGATGAATAGGCTCAATATAGATTCAGAAGCAGATAAGAGATGAAAAGCTGACTGGAAAGAAAAAAAAAAGGGGAAAAAACTCATTATATTCGTTATTGCATGCATGTTTCCATAACAACCAGTAGTCACCTATTGTTTCTGCAGGTCTGTGCCAACTTTATGCAAATTAATGTGCATGTGTGTGTGTGACAAAGTGCCATGGCATATCTTCATCTGGTAAGAGTTTAATCAGGTGTGCAGGTTTTATTCAGAAATCAATACAGAGATCAATTCTGCAAGTCTCTCTGTGTGTGTGTGTCAGAGTAATCAGTGAGACTTAATTGATAGATCAGTGAAGAAATAAATCAGTACAGATTAGCAGCAGACAATCCAAAAATGCTTTTATACAAGTAAACACCTCCATGCAAACACATACCAACACACACACACACACACACACACACACACACACACACACCCAAACACAGACACACGTATACATAAATGAGTTAACATCTTGTGTTTGGTGGCATTTCATTGGCATTTCAAAGAACTGAAAAAGGCAAAAGGCTCTCCACCTGAGGCGATTGCTGCATTTTGATTCAGCACCTTTGAACCGCTCTGTCTCAAAGCTGACATGAAACATCGAGTGAAACGCCGAATGCCCTGCTAACACTTGTCAGTCTGATGGCATCCGAGCAGTCAAGAGATCTCTGATGTGATACGAAAGCACTGTGTGTGCAGGCCCAGAAGTCCCGTAAAGGATTATTCACAGTTGCTCGCTGTGGTTCAGCGGCGACGTGCATTCCATTGCAGCATCTTTGGACTAATAGAAGGTGCAACACGTATTTTAAAATCCAAAGACAGGGACACTGAAGCAGGGAATAATGAATATTTTGTCATGTTTCATTTGCTCGGGTACTTTGCAGTTTGCATTAGGACTGTTTTTGACTTTTTAGAGTTTGCAGGCAGTGAAAGGCTTGTTTAAGCTCTACGTTGTTTGCCTTTTACTGTAGTTTATATGGTTTTTAGGTAGTTTACATGCACAAATGGGGTAACCTTTGGGAAGGGAGCATTGGACAAGAAAATGCTTGTTTTTAGCCATTTCATGTGCATTTAACTTATCTGTTTAAAGTAGCTATGTCTCCAACTGGACTTATTTCCATACTTATCCTGAAGTGATGGTACTACATATTGATCAGCTTTAGTGCAAATGCACACTAAAGCCTATTTAACTGGTATGTCTGATATTATCGGCCTACTGATTATCAGCTGATATTAGCATTAAAATATGAAAAAGGTAAATATTGGTATCATTTTTTTCAGACCGATATCTTTGCAAACAAAATTGTTCCATTATGAAATCAGGTGAGATCTTGTTCCATTAGAGCGGTCCAGTATGTAGAAAAGTCCCTGTTACTGTTTAACGGTGTGCTCAGACCAAACGCAATTTGGGTGTCAAAAACGCACCTGATGCCCAAAGTTGGACGCTGTGTCACTAAAAAGTCAGATGCTTGATTCAGCATGTCGAGGGATGTCCAGCCAAGATGCGTTTGACGTGCGTCGGGAGGAGCCTCTCCTTTTTTTCTTCCTGTCACTGGTTTGTTTGCACCATGGCAGATGCAGTAGAGAGAGGGACTTGGCTTTATGTGATGAACAAAGCTAGGGAACGTCGTTGTAGGGCGTCTCTGCTCCGTGTCTGGGTTCACCAGATAATTTGAGGTGTTCTGCGTGTGATGAGTTTCACCATTTACTCCAGGAGCTGCACGCTGACGAGGGGAGCTTTCAGCTGTCTGATCCAGTCCAGTTTAACATCCCGCTGTCCTGATGCGGGGCAGCATTATTGGCCCAGTAAATCCCATTGGCACAGCAGGTCATCAAACCACCATTCTGAAACCAGGAGCGGATGCAGATTACAGTTTATTCTCCTCTGTCTTCAGGGAGTGAGGAGTTTCCCCTGGTTCTTGTTGGTGTTTCCTGTCCTGTCATAAAATGTGTGTCAAAACTCTACCTATGAAAGGCCTCTAGATGCGCGTCGGCCATTGAAGTTGCATGTAAACCTGACGCCCAAATTGCGTTTGGTCTGAACACACTGTAAGAGCTTCATATAATATTGATAATGATAATAAATTTTTATTTTTAACGCACTTTTCATTTTAAGTAAAATCTCAAAGTGCAACAGGTTAAGATCAGAGAGAAAATATCCCAGCATTTCTTTCAGTCATGTAACTACGGTGCAGCTGCTGCTGCTACAGATTGACTTGCTTTGAAGCTGCTTATATGTCTGGTTTTAAGTTGTTGGTTAAGTTACCAAGTTGTCAGAAACATTATAATTAGCCACATGTTGGCTAATACCTGCTAACATCTGATATATGGCAGCCAGATGTCCAAAATTAACTTCTCTAGCTGAGTCAAGGCTACTTTCAGAATATGAAAGATACAACCTCACATTTGTCTGCATATATCGGTAGATATCAGATATAGGAATATATCCGAATTTAAGAGTTGGACAATATCGGATATTGGTAAAAACGGCAATATAGAACATGCCTACATTTAACAAATATTTTAGTTACTTTTACCTAAACTACAATTCAGTAAGTAAATCAATTTGTTTTACAGAACTTACTTCCCTTTTCAATTCAGTTAACTTCACCTTTCTTTTTGGGAGTCATAACAAATAAATTTATATTCAAACCAGCTTTCAATTGCAAGTTGCCACATCTGTTAATGTTGAGATTACTTTCCTCGGTAAATATATTTCCAAGGTTTCTTTGTTCTTTGGCAGATCCTTGCCATTAATGTTATTAATGACCTGTACGAAGAATAATCACTTACTTGCAACTGACTTTGTGAGATAAGACGGCTTTCTACGGCAACTCTTTGTCTACTCAACATGTCACATTTGATGTAGCTGAACAAAGCTTTAATAAACCCAACTTAATTAAACTGGTACCCATCTTCCCAGTGAATGTCACTCTGTCAGAGGCCATTTCCAATCTGCTGCCTGAGCCCAGAAAAATTCAATACAGAATCTCTAATATTGCCTGTCATCTATCATTTGTTCATAAGTGATTTTACTGCAACACTAAGCAAGAGTGGAGCATGAAAATGGATGTAAAGAGGGTGATCTTTAAAGGAAAGAGTCATCGCGATAGATATATAACAAGCTGAAATTCAGAATGCTAGAAATAAAGTGGATCAGATTGACTTTAAATGTCAAAAATATTTACAGCTTGGCAGAATTTCATTAAGTGGATCCAGAGCTGATTTTTCCTGATAGAGGGAACTAACTTCTTGCTTTTCATTCCACTGACTTTAAACATTTTGCGCTTGTGAAGAAAAAGTTTCTACACTGCTTTGGTTTGCAGTCCTGGCTGAAAACAATGGTTGCTGATAGCCACATGTTTATATGATTAATGAGTAGACTGCAGCGGCTCCTTCGGGTCCTGAGGGTTGGGGCATTGATTGGACTGTAATGTAAGTCTAGAAGCCAGGACATCCCCTCGGGCTCTTTGCCTTATTCTTTAAATTTTACTGAGCAGTTTTTGAAGCTCAGTGGGGTGCACTCAGGCTACAACTTGCCAGCTTTGCATCATTTCTTGGGTCAGGTGTTAGAGGTAAGTTTGTTTGTAGAGCACATTTTATGCACAAGACAATTCAAATTGCTTCACAAAAACAATAAAAAGCATTAAAGCATGCAGAAGAAAACCAACTTTAAAAATAAATTCAGCAAAAACAAAAAAATCAAACAGGTTAAATGTCAATGGTCAAAATGATCATAGCAGAATCTGCTAACAGACGAGTTTTCCCTCCTCTCTTGATTGTAGCGGGTCCATATGGAGCTGGTTATGTTATCACACTAGTTTAATTGGTTGTTTATGAGGTCATTTCTGTGGTTCATTAGAATAAGACTGATGTTTACAATGTGCCGGTAATCGTGGAAATATAATTAAGCGTGCCTGCTGTTAATGCCGTCATGTTCAGTGTGCAGGAGGACATCAGGGGTTAGAGTTTAGCTGTGCACACAGAGGAAAACACAGACCATGAATACACAAGCGACCAATAAACCACACCTGAGCTTGACTAAAAGTGACATTTGACATAAGTTTACCTCAGCTGAAGAAAGTATGGAGGGATTACTTCACCCATTTAGTGCCTCAGTTGACACATTCAGTTGAAGAATGCTTCTGTTACATTTAGTAAAGGATTCAGAGCAGATTTAAAGAAAAAAAAAAAAAGGGGGGGGGGGGGGGGGGGGGGAGATTTAACAGTGCATTCGAAATTAAACTTAAGGTTTTGTGGAAGTGACTCATTTAGATGCAGTTGGTTTTGGCTTTGCATCATGCAGCTAAGTCTGATGTGGTAGTCCAGCCTTCATGGGATTAAGAAAGGGCAGATTATATCTGAAGTGGTGCAGCCACACAATATGTAGCGACTGAGGAAACTCAAGTGTCTTAGCAAGAAGCAAGACACTGAAACAGCTGCTTTATCTTTAAGGTTTCTCTGCTCCACCACCCAGTTATTCACTGTGACGTAAAGACATTGGGAAGCGTTTTATTTCTAGACATTTTCATCTTCAGCAGACTATGTAGGCAGTGAAATCAAACACAAACAGAGTGAAGGCCAAGACAGAAATCAAGCACGTAAGATCTATTATTGGAGGACGTCCAGGGCCTCAAAGAACTTGGAAATTCTCTGTTATGTTTGTTCTTTTACATGTTTATAACTTGATGAAAATGTTGGGAATTTTAACCATTACAGTTCAAAATTAAATACAACCATCTATTCCAGAAAAGATGTAATACTGTAAAAAAATGTAAATAAAAACAGAATGAAATAATTTGTTTTATCTTATTAACTCACTCTCCCAAGGACATAAACAACACATCGGATGTGAAAACTGAGACGCTTATTTGCTCATTTTGATTTTGATGTCAGCAACAGGTCTCAGAAAAGTTGGAACAGGGTGATATTTACCATTGTGTGGCATCCTTCCTTATTTTAAAGATGCACAACAGAACTTTTGCAGATTTTCTCAGTGACACACCGTCACAAAAGACAGTCTTATCTTGACTCTTCTCAAATGACTTGTAGAAGGTGGTTCACTTGCTAATTATGTCTCGTCTTGATTATTGTAATTCGCTTTATTATGAGATCAGCAAGTCATCCCTCCACCGTCTCCAGCTTGCTCAGAATGCAGCTGCCCGTTTGTTGACTGGAATCACTCCCGTCCTCGCTGAGCTTCACTGGCTTCCCGTCAGCTTTAGGGTCCAGTGTAAAATTTTATTACGTGCTTATAAGGCTCTGAATGGGTTAGCTCTGCCATATATGGCGGAGCTTTTGATCAGGCATGCTCCCACTAGATCTCTGAGGTCCTCTTCTCAGTTGCTTTTGGAGGTTCCTCGAACCAGATGTGTCGATAGAGCCTTCTCGGTGATGGCCCCGAAATTGTGGAATGGGATGCCGCTACATATTAGAAGTGCCCAGTCTGTCCAAGCTTTTAAAACTGAAAACATATTTCTTTGCTCTAGCTTTTCACTAGTTGTGGTGGTACTTTGTACTTTTTATTCTTTTAAGTATTTATTTGGTCTTGTGTTTATATCTTCTAATTTGGCCTTTTTTTATCCGTTGTGATCATTCTATGTGTTCTAAGTACACCAGTGTTTGTGCGTCTTTGTGTGTATTCGTGTATTTTTTTACATATATGACCACACAGCAGGTGTGAATGTGTTAGTATGCTTCGTGTTAATGTGCTTTCATCAGTGTCTTGTGTTTTATCTGTCTCTTTGGGTATTTTTTTAAATCTCTGTGAAGCACTTTGTGCGACCACGGTCGTTGTAAGCGTGCTATACAAATACAAACTGAACTTGAACTTGACACTTATCTTAACTCTTGCGCTATCCTTCTCCTGCTTTCTTTTTCTCTGTTCCACCAATAATGTTTTTATTTTCTTTTTTAATTCTTTTTTTGTTGCTGAATCAGCCACAATGGGCTTTCAAAGCGTCCAGTATATACGCTTGCTAACATGTGATGTGATTTGGTTTCAGCCTTGGGACACAACTGCTGCAGGAATATCCACTGTGCCAACCAAACAGTCAGGAATGTAGAGTTTTAAGGTTGGAAAGTTTCTTAGTGTGTCTTGAACGGCTGTCTGTAAACATCTGACTGGTGAGATTATTTGCATGAGTTATATGTAATAAATGTCCCATTCTTCTTTGACACAGAATTGAGCAGCTCAACAGTCCTCAGCCTTCGTTCCCAGGCATTTAATTGTTAATCGTGCTCCAAACATTTCTACTGGCTCCTCATTTCTACAATGAGGCTAGATTCAGAGCTTAACTCAGTTGTTATCAGGCAAGAGACAGGGAATACCAGTCCATCAAAGGACAAGGCACTTTACAAAGAAAGAAAAAAGTTCAATTCAAATCCATTTATAACCCGATAACATCCATCTCATTCACTTTCTGTACTGCTTAGTCCAATTCAGGGTTGCAGGAGTCTATCCCAGCAATTATCCGGCAGCAAAGGCAGGCACACCCTGGATAGGTCATCAGTCTATCGCAGGACACACTCACAATCTATTCATGCACACATTCACTCCTAGGGAGAATTTCGACCACTTAGCCAAACTGTCTTTAGGCAGTCGTCAGCGAGCGGGAATGTTTTTAAACTGTGAAGCACTTTGAGTCGCAACTTGCTTGAAAAGTGCTTCATAAATAAAGATTGTTTGATTGATTGATTGAAAGGTGGTGGGAGGAAGCTGGAGTACCTGAAGAGAACCCACACATCCACACAGGAATGCCGTGGTTCCAACCCCTCCCTGCTGGGGATCTAACCAGCCACCTGCTTAAGGCCCATTTATGCTCGACGCAGACGACAGATACGCACACTGACAGACAGTTTCGTCCTTTGTCTGCTTCGGTTATGCACGTAATTTGGTACGTTTTTGAGGAGCTTCACTCGACACAGAAGGCAGAGCAATACCACTGGAAATCGCAGGGTAAGTGTTGAGCTGTGTAGCTGATATGCAGGAACAAACCAGAGAAGAAGCATAGGAACTGGAACAAAAACAACACTTATAAAATAAATACACTTATATCTACGTTACTGACACCAAGCGGTGTAAACTGACATCAAAACAGGGAAATTAACTATGAACTCAGCGCTGCCGCCTCATGGACAAACTGATTTATGAATCATTGGAATGCAGAAGACGCATGGAAGTATGAAAGCGGCGACACATGGCAACGCATGAAACGGACGTCACCATTTACGTACGTAAGGGGCGAGGGGCAAACTCCACTGGAGAACAGTGAGCCCACTTCCGCATTGCACAAAAATTGTAATTCTTTCTTCATCTGCTAGGGGCTCCAAATCAGAGCAGAGCCCCACAGACTCCCATATTAAAAAGACCAACTTCACAGCAGAAATAAATATGTTTACAGCCTGGTACAAAAAATCATTTAGGTTTAATAGGTCAAGTTTACCTTCATGTCAACTGTGAGGGGGGTGAATTTTTTCATTTTTTCTATCACTCATCCGTTAAGATGTCATTTAATCTTGAAATTACACATAATTAGGGGTGTATCCGTTTGACTGACATGTAGCAGACCGGATGCCGGCCTGCCAGCCGGTGGCTGAGTCTGCAGCAGCGTAGCAAAATGGCGGTTTTTAGCAGCTAACAGCAGGTCCAAACATGTCTTGCCTTTATCCTGCCGCTCAGGAGGCTACCTTTATTAGCTCCTGTTAGTTTTGAGTTAGCTCGGTTAGTGTTTAGCGCAGAGTACATTGGCTGTCAATCATTTGCCCCGAGGCCGCGCTTGCCCATTTTAGTATTTTCCGGGAGTGATGACACACGTGACACGGAAAGATGGTGATGGTGGGACACGCCCAACTGGCTTCACTTTCTCCCTATTCAGAAGTAACCGGATACGACATCCATATTTTCTACATTCTTTGGTAAGGAAGCATAAATGGGCCCTTCCTGAGGCTGCAGTGCTTATCACCACACCACCATGCAGTTAAATCAAATGACTCAGTTTTATAGTTAAAAGTTATTTGCTTGTAGTTCTGTTGTCGACGGAGAATAGAATTAGTGCTAGATAAAAATGAAACAGTGGATCTGCACTAAGTGTTGTGCTGGAGCACCGGAGTCTGCACATTATTTGAACAGTGGTCCTGATGCAGGACCACCACTAAGACTGAGTGATGAAAGTAGTTAAAAGTAAATATACAACCTCTGCAAGTACCAGCACTGACACACTTCACATCAAAAGCAAGAAGTCTTTTTTAAGGTAGTCTTCAACTCTAGTGCATTTTAATCTTCTAGGATTATAAATGTTTAATGTCAGATGCAATGAATGCCAAGCCAGTAACAAAAGCAGGTACATCACATACTTATAAACATGTTGAGATAAAAAGAAACAACATCATCTTCTGTATATGGCAATGATAAACCAGGAAGGTGAGAAAGTTCTGCAATGTCCAAAAGACACATAACAAGGTGGGAAATACCCTCAACGTCGTCACCATTGACTCGTCTTTCATCCTCACACTGTCTGATACAACTATCCCTCTATTTATCTTTCCTGCTTTCTCCATCCTCCCATCATCATCATTCATCTCCCCCATCTTTTGTAGCTGGTCCGTCTGTTAATATTCTGACCTTTCAAACAGCTGCTCTACCTCTTGCACATGCCCACACACACCACACACACACAGCCTGTGGCGTGGCATTATCTCGCTGGCATTAGAGAAACAGCTTTGGGTGTCTGTGCCCTCATGCCATGCTGTTGACATTTTGAGCTCTGAAAGCTCAACACACAAACACACTTATCCTTGATTCCCTCGCACGATCACACGATCTCTCTGCCCGTCTTGCATACACCAGACACAAAGTCATACATGGATACACACAATGTGACACAGTCATGCATGGATGCCACATACTATATTATCAGCATGCAGATTTCTCATCTTTTCTTTTCTCACCATTTCCCTTCACACGTTTAATCCTCCTTTTCTAACTTTTTTAGACTTGCATAAAAAAAGACACAACCCATTCATTAAATCTATGAACAAACATTCTCAAAGATTAAAATAAACCTTTCCAAGGCTAGAAACACTTTTAAAATGTGTTTGCACACAGCAGATTTGTTTAACCTTTTAAAGCCATTCCACACTTTGCACACAGCAACAGGTGCTTATTGTTTACAGAAAACACTGGCAATCATTTTAATTAACTCAGAGCACCAGCATCTGAACTCAAGCCGTGCAAAATTCTCAAGGTGCAAACATTAATTAGCAACATTATTTACATTCACACCGAGACCTTGGAAGGAATTTAAGAAATAACAAGAATAAAACTAAACATAGTTGGGATCTGATGAGAACAACTAAACTTGCTGTTATTTATGATTTACATGTTATGGAAGGCCAACAATGATGGCATCGACCACCCAGGGGCATGGAGGGCAGGACACATCCAAACACATCCTTCTGTCATGGACATATCACATAAGAAAATTTATTTAAGATATGTTAGGTTAAAGATTACTAATCAGCAAGTAATGAATGTTGCACTTTTAATGTATGTAAAGTAGCCACAACATAGACCAAGAACATCTACACATTTTATATCTACTTATTTTTTTTTTTAACACAAATGGAACTTCATAGAGCTGGGACGTAAGACGTCAAATCAAAATCACGACTTATTTAACATGTTGACTCGATAACAATTAGAAATTATTTCAGTCTTGTTTTGGTTTTAGTTCTCAGCTTACTGAGAGTTGCACATATTTTTATACTAAAAGAGCAGCAGATAATGATGTTAAAATTAAATCGCCCTTCGGTGTACATCTATATCTATGTAATGGGGGGAGGGGGGGGGGGCAGCTTTCATTTCATCAGTGCTTTAAGTAGAATGAATGATCTAATGAGTAGGGTAGACTGAGCACAGTTGAGACAGTTTTCGGTCTTCTCATTTCCATGCAAAAATTAGACATTAAAAAGGGTCTGGATAGAAATTTTTTTTTTTAAAGAAAATACATCCTCTATTTGTGTACTAAAAATAACCAAGAAATCATATCCATAAGTTATTTATAATTTTCACAATTAATCAAAAACAAGAGGTGTGTTTTTGTCTCAGCTGTACCCATTGAATGAAAATACTGAGTACAGATGAGACACCATTGAAAATGGCTGGAGAGTTTATACTGCTGATGTAACGAACTATTAAAACAATAGCATAGGCCGACTTTTTTTTTTTTTTTAGAAATTTAAAAAAATTATTGCAAACAGTACAAATATAAACACAATAACAGTGCAATAATAACAGACTGTTCAATTGTGAAAAAAATAAAACTACCTTTGATTTGTTCTAATTTTGCCTAATTGTGACTTAAATCTTAAAATCCTATGTCTGGGCCGCTGAACAGCAAAGCAATAGCGTTCTGCATCAGGGTACAGTTGAGACATTGCATCTCAACTGAACCTTGATGACCACCTTGCACATTTCTCTGAATTATGTGATGACCTGACATGCTTCGATGTCACAGAATATATCAGTTTTTAGTGCACAAAACAACGTTTACAGATACATAAGAGACTTTAAAAGTAACATAAAGGGATGACGATATTCATTGTGAAAGCAACATCAAAATCTTACCTGTCAAAAAATATTGTTTTGAATATCTTCGCTGTGGAGCTTCACACAAAGATGAATTTTCCCAAACTCAAAAAGGATGCATGCGCACACCAAAAATCACAGCAAAAGCTTGCTGCATGTACAATTAGTGGCATGTCTCAACTGTACTCAGTCTACCCTACTACTGTCCTGTGAGTTCAGAGTTTAGTAAATTGTGTTTTTTTTTGTTGTTGTTGTTGTCTGGGTAGCAAGCTGCTCTTTTTGGCTGTACTAGGAAGTACGCAGTGAGAATGCGTGGCTCAGAAAAGTGTGTAGAACTCCTGTAATAATTCTCTTACTGAGCTCATGTGACTATGAAAAATTCCTAAATTTGCAGGAAGAATGTGTAGCAGCTGTGCCCAAGTCAAGTCCTCAAACGCCACTATTTTGCAACTAGATACATGCCTTCTCCAACACACCTGAATTACCTCATAGCTCGTCATGTCATTCAGCTCTGCAGAGGTCTGGTAACGAGCCATTCATTTGATCCAGGTGTGCTGGAGAAGGGATGCATCTAAAAGTTACAGGATAGTCGCTTTTTTAAAATTATTATTTAAACCACATTAAGTTTTAAAGACAGAAAATTTACAAATTTTAACAAAGTTTTAATTTTTGAAAGTTTGCCAACATGTGTGTTTAACAGTTTATACTTTTTGTTCTTCTGCAGACGGGAAAATCACCAGCACATGATGTCTCCTTGCTACAAATTTCATTTCATGGTGAGCAAAACTGCCAGACTCCAGCTTTAGTTTCGACTCCATGGGGATGTTGATGCAGTGCATCACCTGGGGAGACATTCGTGGGGACACCACATAACCGTATAATGATCATTTACTAGTGGGAAGACAGTTTATGTACAGGGTGGTGTCCTTGGCCTTTCAAACTCCTAGATCAGCAACTGCACAAGGAGAGCTGGGAAGAGCGCTTCACTCCAGCATGAAGAGATTAAATTGCTTCCTGCTCTGTCTTTTTTAGAGGTGTGTATGTGGACTTCATCACATCTTGCCCATATGACTGCAGGCAGTTTTCTTCACTCATTTCATCACACACTTATAGGATATCCTGAGTATGTGCACCAATCTTATATGTGGAACATCTGTTTCATATTAAGAGGCTCTGTCATGTCTTACAGTGTTCCTCACTGTTGAGGATGCTGGTTACCTTGCACCAAATTCCCTTTTTCCCATAATAGTACAGAGCTGCTTCCACCAGCATCAAGCAGACCCTACAACAGTGGGTGTTTGGTGTGATGGTTGGAAGATGGAAGTAACTGAGGCCCTGAGGTGATACACTTTTTTTTTTGTTCCTGTCAGCATTACAGTTTGTTCTCTCCTGCACAGCATCTTTCAGACTGCAGGAGACTTCATCAGACCCACTGAGGAGGCTGCAGACTAAAAATGCCTCCATGCAATCCAGCAACATGGGAAATAAATTATATGATAAATATAAACAGAGCAGCTCCTGCTTCCTGATCATAACCCTGTTCACCTTTTATTCAGGATCAATTGATGGCCTCCCCTGCACTCAAAAAACTGATTCAAGCCCCTCTTTAAAATGACACACTGAGATTTAATCTATTTGATACAAATTCTAGCAATTAACTACATTTATTTTTCATGGACATGATCAGCATTAAACATTCTCGGATTTGTCAGCTTGGATTTAACAAGTTTGATTGGCTAATTTACATATTTCCCATCATGCATTACAGTAACCTCTGTTCTTTATTGTGTGATTAAAATGTCCATGTAATCCCATGACTCTCTACCAGTCTATGTGAAATACTATATCTAGGCACTGGCATTACAGACTTTGCTCTATATAATAGCAGGTAAGCATGATTTTACCAACTGCTTAGAGAAGTCAGCGAGGCAGAGTTTAATGTAGAGGTGGGACTTTAATGCATTAATTCAGGTGAAATAATTATGAGTAAATTAATGCATTAAAAATTTCAACACATTTAATTGCACTTTGCATACATTTCTCTCAGAAAATATATTTCTTGTAGAATTATTGACATGAAAGTTTCACCAGATGTCGGCAGCAAACCAAGTAATGCAGACATACAAAGAAATCAGAACATTTACCTCCATAACTCAAGTTATGTGTAATATGGTGAAATGACACAGGGAATAAATACTGAACATACTTACTGAAATTTATTTAATCCTTAGTGCAGAAACCCTTGTTAGTGTTTACAGCCTCCAGACGCCTCCTGTATGGAGAAACCAGTGGAATACATTGCTCAGGTGTGATTTTGGTCCATTCTTCCACACAAACTGCTTTCAAATCTCCAGAGTTTTGGGGGTCTCTCCTGTTCTTCTGTGAACTCGGATCTTCAGTCCATTCCAAAGATTTTCAATTGGATTCAAGTGGGGTGATTGACTGGGCCGTTCTTGCAGCTTTATTTTCTTTGTCTTAAACCAGGTGAGTGTTTCTTGGCTGTGTGTTGGGATGGTTGTCTTGCTGAAAGATTCAGCCTCTTTCCATCTTCAGCAGCTGCAGATTCTGGTCCAGAATGTCTCTCTACTTTTCGCCATTCATTCTTCCTTCAATGATATGAAGTCTGGCAGTACCACATGCTGAAAAACAGCCCCACACCATGATGTTCCTACCTCCAAACTTCACTGTTGCTATGGTGTTTTTGGGGTCAAGTGCGTTGCCATTTCTTATTCAAACATGTTGTTTTATGACATCCGAAGAGTTCAGTTCTGGTCTCATCTGACCAGACTATGTTTCCCAGAATGTCATTGGTTTGTCCAGATGTTGTGTTGCAAACTTCAAACCAGCATCAACATGCTTTTTCTTCAGAAATGGAGTCTTGCGTGGTGTGCGTGCATGAAGGCCATGGCGGTTGACTGCATTACTTCTTGTTTTCTCTGAAACAACTGTAGCTGCTGGTTCCAGGTCTTTCTGAAGCTCTCCACGAGTGGTCCTGGGCTGTTGGAGAACCTTTCTGATTATTGTTCTGACTCCTCTGTCTGAAATCTTGTGAGGAGCACCTGGCCGTGGCTGGTTCTTGACAATATTGTGTTCTTTCTACTTCCAGATGATGGCCCCAACGGTGGTCCCTGGAAATTTCAGAAGTTTAGAAATGCACCTGGAACCAATGCCTTCAGTGTGTTTGCAATAATAAGTTTGTGTAGGTCTTTAGACAGCTCTTTGCTTTTACCCATCATGAAATGCTTCTTGTCTGACACCTTGGTGATGAGAAACCTTTTTAAAGACATCAATCAGGACTAAACCAGGTGATATTACTTTGCACTGAAAGAGGACAGGATTACTTCCTAAATAATGAGAGACTCCAGCTGCTTTCTTGGCTTTTCAGATCTTTTTGTGCCTCCATTTCTTCATGTTTTCAATACTTATTCCCTGTGTTATTTCACTATATTACACATAACGTAATTTATGGACATACACGTTCATATTTCTTTGTATGTGTGCATTATTTGGGTTGTTGCCAACATCTGGTTAAAATTTCATGTCAATCGCTCTACTAAAAAATATATTTTCTGAGAAAAATGTTGACGCGTTCAATACTTTTCTTCCCCCGCTGTATTTATTATATGGAAAAACTGCCCTCAATTTAATTGAGTTGACTCAATGAATCATTTCTTTGAGTAAGTGGCAGCTTTGGCTTCTTAGGTGACATAACTAAGTGTGAGGGTATCTTTTTTCTTTTTCTTCAATGATTGCTTCCTGAATTTTCCTAAATGATCAAAGGAGTTGTCACAGAACAGCAGTTAACCAAATAGGAAGCTGAAACTTCCATCCTGTGCATTTCTGTGTATTGGGTAGAGAAATGGTTGCAGAGGAGGCTTTGGGTCTCAGACTATAAGAGTGGATCAGTCTACTTTCCTCTCATCTGCTGCTGTCTGCCTTTAGCCCGGAGTAAAACTGAATATGTTTATGTATCCCTGATTGGTGTGCATAAGCAGAGCTGTAGCCAGGGTTAGGGCACTCTGTCTTTTACAATCACTTTTGTTGGGCTTTGGTCTCAGTTTGCAATGCTGCATTGTACAAAAACTCACAGACAAAGTCACCAGTGGCTACAAAGGCTGTCTTTAACATCAGAGACAGCTGTCTGCCAAAATGACCTGTCAGCCTGCAGCGTTGAGACGAGACACGCCAACCGGATGACAAGGACGGAGAGGAGAAAGAGCTATTAGATCAGACCCTCAGGGATAAAAGCCAATCAGAATCGATATAACCACCCAACTAGCCAATGCCTTGACAGTTAATTATGAAACACTGGCAGCAAACTGGACAGACAGATACATGGCATCGATTTCACTTCCAATTCATTTCCCTCTAAATGCCATTTTTATTCCCAGTGCTTAGATTTTATGTATTTGGGACAATGGCTTGCGAAGAGAGCCACAGTAAACATGCTTGTAGTGAAATAATTAATCAGATGTGTACTTTGGAAATAAATGTCGATGAAGTAATCGTATTTGTTTGTTAAGCGGGCCAAGGGATTTGCATGAGACTAACAGCTTTTCAGACTAGCTCAAACAGATTAGACATCTACTTCCTCTAAAAGTAAACAACTAAAGAAAATGTGTAATTTCCTTTAATGTAGATGAATACGACAGCAGTTGTGGAATGCATAAATACATAAACAAAGTAAATGAATAAATAAATCCATAAATGAAGTCTCTGAAATTTGCAGAAACATAAACATATAGTACATTTGCAAACTCCTTTTTTTCCTTGGCCCATCTTACATCATGGTGAGCAGAATGATTATCTGGCTGCTGTGTTCTGCCAAACAAATTAACTTTGCCAAGGGGAGCTTAATGGATTTGATGGAAATGGATAAAAGGCCCCCCTTGATACTTGAGTATTGTTCTTTGATTTGGTTATTACTAAGTAACATGTTAATGCTGGACCTTACAGGTGGAGCAAGGGAAGTGGTGAGCAGGAAGAAGAATGATCAGGTGCACTTTAAGAAGACAAACTGAGAAAAACACCACCACCAGTGTATGTATATGAAGTAAGTATACTGCAAGTATCTGAAGTAAGTAAGTAGTGAAGACAACGTGATTAAACCTGAGGGATAACAGTAACAACATAAACATGTTTGTAAGTGAATGTGTTTATGAGTGTAAAACAGTAATAGCTGCAATGCTACTGTGCAAATTTAACACCTACTCCAAGATTCCTGAAGCAAACACAGAGGGCCACAACACCCGGGAAATCATCAGTGACGATGGTGTCTGAGATGCAGTCAGTCCACCACAGAGACGGCCGTGCACCCACTGAGAATATGGCAGAGGTAGGCCCCAACCAGTGGCCCCACAGCCATGAACCATAGGGGCCAGGGATGAAGGCCACCTGTACACGTATAAATGCATACATTCATGCTTTCCATGTATTTTCATTAAAAGAGTCTTATGACTTGGTATCATTTTTGCATAGTTATGCAAAACTTTGCATAACTTTGCAAAGTTATGCCTTGGTGTCTCTGTTTAGGAGCAAACATACCAGGCAGAACATTGCTTTCTGTCGAACATGCACTTCTGTGCGCAGCAATGCCCCTGTTGATTAAAGGAGCACAGTGCAAGTTCCAGCTTTTTTCCAGAAGTTAACCCCCTCTGGCGACAAGTGGAAGTGACGCTAATGTCGTGCACACGCATGAACTGCTTCAACTGCGCTGGTCTCTAATTTAACCCAAATTACACCCAGTCTGAGCCCAGAGTTAGACACACGATATCTACTGAAGTAAAAGTTATAAATCTGCAAGTTGTTTACGGTTTGATTGTTGGGTAAACTGACAGACTTGAAATGACTGAAAATAGTTTTTTTTTCTTCTAAAAAACAAAAAAAACAACAACAAAAAAACCATCTGTAGAGTCCTTGACATGCAAAAGTTGGCACATCCAGCTTCATGAATAGAAACGGATGAAAACTCAGGATTGGTTCAAATGTGGAGGACATTAATTTTGCCGACCTAGGTGACTTCCATCCCATAGAAGAAAGTCAAATACAAAATCCCTCCTCAGGAGATAACAGTCTAATTGAAAACTAGATGGATCCTTTGACCTTTCTAGTTAATTATACATTGATGCTGTAGATTATCCAGGGCCAGGATCTAAAACTGGGCGGTGAGGAAATTAAATAGGGCCTTGACTCGAAAAAGACTTCCTTTTGCATAAAGGGTGTTAAATTTCCTCAGCTTATAAATGTAACTGAGTCCAAAGACATATGCTGTGTTTGTATTCACAACTCAAAAGGGAAGAAATGATTTGCAGTAAAACTAAATTAATTTGAGAAATGTTATTTTTATGCTATGATTTCAGAAATAATAAAAAATGTGGGTAAAGGAGCAAAACCATTCAAGTAAGAATAAATATGCTTAATGTAAAAAGCATTATGGAGGATTATTCACCAGAACTCCACTATGATGAACACCCTATTATGTAAACCTGATGATTTTCTGTTCTGAGTCATCGTTATGTAAAAATCACAAATGGGAAGCATTTCGAACACAGCTGAACTGAATTACATAAAGGCTGTCATTGCATAAACTTGATAGTACCCTGAGGAGTTTTCTTGATTGCTTACTAGAAAGACAAAACACAAACAAAACAGTCAATTTAAATAACCAGAAACATTGCATTTGTTTTTGAATTTAGAGAACATTAAATGAATGACACTTCCAGTTATGTTACACATAAATTACGACTAATGATGAAACATGTGAGAATTTATTAAAAGGATATGAGGCAAGGGCCTGCAGCTCACAGAGGCCATCCATCAAGGATAGCGTCTTTCCTGGAGTTCTGGGCTGTGCTTTTGCTCATTCGCAGCTCTGTTGCTGTTGCAGTTTCTATTGGAAGCTGCAGGTGAACATGTGGTAGCTGCAGTGGGCGGCCAGTAATTCAATTGTTGACTGTAGGATCCTCCATCCCGTCCAGATGTATCCTTAAAGGATAACTTTCTTTTTTTCAACCTGGACCTTATTTCTAGGAGTTTTTATGTGCATTTACTCACCAGCTGGATGTACGTGGAAGGGCGACTCTATGTAATATCTTTCAAAGGAGTCAAAGTGATACAGAAATTTTACCTGTGAGTAAATGCACGTATAAATTCCTTTACTTAGCAAAGCACACCCTTTCCAAAAAGAAGTATTCCTTAAGTACATGTTATTAAGTATACTCAAGTACTGTATAGTAAAGTATATCCCCTCAAGTGTACTTTCATTTACCAAGTACACTGATATCAATGTACTAGCAGTATACGAACAAGTATACTGCCAATTGGGACTAAATTGGCCCACTTTAAGTATTTAAAAGTACACTTTCAAGTATATTGAAGTAATCTTCTAGCTATATGATTAGTTTACTTATACTAAAACTTCAAGCTTACTTTAACTTTTAGAAAGTACACTTTTAAGTGGCTAAAGGTAACTGTGTGATATGAACCGAGGGTTTTCAAAGTGTGCGCGAGCTAGCGCCTAAATCTTACAAGATAGGATTTAAAAACATGATAGAATCTTGCAGTCTTGAAGTATGTCACAAAGATACCAGTATGTGTGAAAATGTACTATGAATGTACTACTACTAAAGCATATCGTTCAAAAGTTTATATATTAGTATGGGCTAGATATACTATATTTATTAGTAAATGCAAGGTAAACTTTAAGTGTATTTCTGATAAGTACATAAACGGAAAACTGAAAGTACTGTCTCATTTAAAGTTTAAAATGAGTATACTTCAAGCATACTTGCATATACTACTTTTTGGTGAAGGCACCGAGTTAAAGTTGTTCCAGTTACTTGTTTTAAAAAATCCTGCAAAAAAAATTCCTTGTTTTAACTTTGTAGAACTGCTACAATTAAGTTTGGACGAGTGGATATGGTTAATGCTGCGGGTATTAATCGAGTCCCCTACACAGCACTTATATAAACCACTATGGACCCTTGAACAAGGTCCTTAACTCTCACCTACAGTACCACTGCTCGGGTGCTGCAGTTAGCAGCCCATTGCTATCTGACTAATCTAGAGATAGGTTAAATGTAGGGACTGATACAGATTTTTTAGGGCCAACACTGATACTTTTTCATCAGCCTCAGCCGATACAAACTGCCAATATTTGGGGCAAATACTGCCTTTGACCCCAAAATTAATATAAAAAAGGATACAATGAAAACTGATTTTGAAAACTCTTTTTAGATAAAAGAAACAAAGGACTTCAAATAAAGAGAAAGTATGTGTGTGTGTGTGTGTGTGCGTGTGCGTGTGTGTTGGCCAACACACCAGTCATATCTTCTGATGCCGATACCAGCAAAAAAACACAAATATTAGCCTAAAATTTTGGCCGGATGATGTGGTGATCTGTCCTTAGTTAAAAGCAAAGCTGATTTTTCTTGGATTAATAAAGTGAAAAAGATAACTGAAATTTGTGGTTGACATGGCGACATGAAACAGGCACAACTTTTTAACACTAGTGTTCAAAACATACTTAAGAAATGACCTGGCCAACAAGAATTATCACCTCAAATGTCACCTCAAAAATGATAACTAGAGGCTGTTTGTGGTGAACTAAGACATGAATGTCAACTTGAGTTTTCCTCCCGTCTGATTCATACTTGTTTTTTCATTTCCTCTTTCATTTTTCATTTATTTAATTAACTTGATGTTTTAGCCGCATCATTTGTTTTTCACTTTCACTTACTGTTTATGTTTTGGCAAAAGGAAAGCATCATGGTTTACCTTTAAAAAGACCCTCTTACAGATTTTGTCCATGCTAGATATCTCACATTTCATGCTTAATATTTGACTAGGCCTGACCAAAATGCAGAATGGTGAAAGGTTCACACTCAGACCCCCTTAAGATGCTCTACAAAACTTTTCTCATTGATGTGCCCCTGTCAGCAGCTAATTCAACATTCACCTTGCAGACAGTATTCTTCACATTTGTTTTGTCTCTTTTCCTCTCTTCCTCTAATAATGTCTTTCTGTGTTTCTTTGCTGAATCAGCCACAATGCATATTCAAAATGGCCGGTATTTACATCTGTTTGCTAGTGTGTAACGTAGTGCGCACACCTAAACTCGGCTGCAGCATCATGCAGCGTCCCAGACGAAAAACGTTGTATAGTGGTTTCTCATCCTTGGGATGCCGTTGGGCAGCAACAGCTCAGAACTACATATAATAGATGTCACTGTGCCATCAAGTTAATTTGAAAGTTACGTAATGAATCTTTAACTTGGACTTAGTCATATGTACAGTCTTATAATATGAACTTTTTGAGCATTCAGACATTTCTTTTTCTACACATACAGCTCCGCAACTGCGATGGGTGACCCGTCCAGGGTGTACCTTCCTCTCACCCCACGAAAAAAAGCCATTTAAAAAAAAACTCTGGCTAATGAATAAGTTTAAATGAACATTTCTTTTGTTTATGGATATATGAAGCCAGTACTGTGGTATGTACTGTGCAAATTTAAGTAATTTATTCCATTAAAACATCTCTATGGACCTCTACAGCTTAATAAATGGGGAAAAAAATGACTAAACTAATAATAGGACATTGTCAGTGTTCAAGTTAAGTATTAAAGCACATTTCCAAGTCTTCATTTGCATCATGTCTTACTCCTCATCCAGTCAGAACAGAGTAAAGCATTCTCCTAGAGGCCTGCAGGCAGCGGCCACATGACGATGGAAAGGTTAAACACATTTCCATCCACTTCCAGAACAATTCCCCTGGGAAGTCAGAGGTTAATTTCCTCACTACAGACCACACTAATAGCAGCAGCTTAAACAGCAGGGGCATTACTCATTTTCCTCATGAGCAGGGGTTTTCTCCAGAGAATCCAACTTCATTACTTACACTGTTCCTCCTCTACTCCATAAGCAGGGGATAAAGCACAGACTCCTTATAGTTAATTTCCATAAGTTCTTCAGACTTGGTTACTTTTCTCATTGACCTCTCGAGTTTAATTTTCCATGGCAGTAACATACTGTGCATGTTTGTGGTATTAGGGCACCATGTAATGTTAAACGAGTGATCTGATATACAGTATATAAACCCCTGATTCCTCTCATGTTAAACCTCTACAGGCTAAAGACTTTAATTAATTTTACCCCAAACAGAAAAATCAAGTCTTTTGGATCATTTATTGTAGAAATAGTTTATTTGGGATGGAATGAGTCAGTATTGAAGAGAAATAAATATCAATGAAAACAGTAATGTAACAAGCTAAATGAGTCAAACCACTCATAGGCTTACTAACAAGTGTGTGAGCTGTCAGGTTATAAAGAGTGATTGCTTAAGAATGATTGATGATCCTTTATAAACGGTGAGTTGATTGAACTTATCAGACTGGCCGGCAGGTCGGTTGCTGGTGCATCACTTGATCAGCCTTCATCTTTATGTCTTATGAATAGGAAGGTAGTTGTCTATATTCAGTAAGTAGCCAGCTCTTTTGTAAGAATTGAATATAAAGTTAGCAAGATAAGGTAAAAGGGGAGAAATATTGAACATTTTAAGGTATTTTAATGACAGTTTGAACAATGTTTAGAGTCAGATCCCATTTGGCTTTGCTTTACTCTTTTACTTTCTTTATCAACTCAAATGGCTGTGAAATGCGACTTTTGAGTAAAACATTAAGCAAAAGATTTAGTTACTTAGGCTGATTGAATGTATGGTCCTGAAAATTTAATGAGATGAAGATTTGTTTGTTGCAGCAGTTGGATACTCCATTAATATGTGGCAATACCTCTTCAAAAGTTGGCTTGCAGATATGTTTGCACATGTCGCAACAACAATGGTTTCACTAGTTTGTTTATGAATGATCCCTGGCATGGAGGGATCAGTCAGCATCTGGAAATCCTCAACACCTCGGACAGATAACATATTGCAGATTCCCACTGGTATTTCTCAACAGCAGGAGGACAAGAGAGGATCTGCTCCAGTAAAATTGATCTAAAGAACAGCAGCCTCCATTGTTCCAACATGAAATATGGGTAATCAGGAGCTGAAGTTCTTATCAGACGGGGTAAACCTCAAGAGTTTAGCATTATCCTCTGACTAAAAATTAAAATGAACTGGTTGTGATCCAGCTTGTGTGATGGAAACCATTTGCTCCTTAATAGAGGGGATGCACTGATCTTACTGTTCCATCTAGATGAGCAACTTTTACCACTTCCTCTGGCACAAAACATGCAATATGTCTACCACTGCAAGTCATGAAGCATAACAGGTGAACATCATTTTAAATGAAAAGCTGCAGGGATCCCTGCAACCCATAAACATCTCTGTGGATTATAGATGTAAACCTCAGGGATGAAACTGGCTTCCAGATATTTGTAAAGCATTGGGAAAATATGACTAATAAATTCTGAGCTCATAAAGAAAGCCTGGATGCCTGGCTTTACCGAAAAGTTGGAAATGTGAGTAAATATATGGGCAGGATCCTTTTAATGTGTATTTTTTTTTTATTTCAGTCAAAACTTTAAAAAGAAAACCAAATTAACAGCATGTTTTTGTCCACCACTGTCCACAGCCTGCTATGTCAAAATAATGTACAATCATTGTTTTTAACCCCAAATCTCCAATAAGCACAAATTATCTGTTTGTGCAATAAGTTGCACAAAAAATTGCCTTTCCATTTTATATTTGGGTAAATTACCAAGACACAAGAATATAATTAGGAGTGAACAAGTCAGAATCTGGACCTGAACCCAGCAGAGCATCTGGTGTGAGAGCTGAAAATGGTTGTGTTCTCCACCCGTCCTGTTTCTACTTAATTGTTAATCCCAAGATGATCATCACAAACTTCTGAATGAAAAGTGTGCCAAGCTTGTAGAATCATTCTCAAGAAGTACTGAGGCTGCCAAAGAGGCATTAACCAAGTACTGAGGGAAGAGCTGGAATATATTTGTATTTCAGTCTGTTTTCATTTCTATTAAAAATGACTTTTTTGTTTTATTATTAGTGAGAATTCTGTGCAGTGACGAGAGGGAAAAAAATGCTGCTCCTTTCAAAGACAAGCCTGACATAAAATGTGGGAAACTTGACAGGAGCAGAATTCTGTCAGGACTGTACGCAACAACCTGCAGGATTGGCAGCATCGTGGTAAAAACCTTTGCCTTGTCCATTATACTTTTTCCAGTTCAACAAGAGGTTGCATTGTTGGAACAATTTATTACAAACATGCCCCGCTTGGTTTCACAACTTTTAATGAAAAAAAATCTCACATCTAAAATGGAAATGAGAGGAATTAACTTATGGATTAAACTTATAAAATAAATAAAAGAATTAAGAACAATCGTGGAATCAAAGGACATGAACATTAAAGGTACAGTGTGTAAAAAACAAAACAAGGGTCAATGGCAGAAAAATGTAATATAATCCAAAAGTGTTTCTATTAACGTGTAATCGCTGTACTAGAACAACCATTACATGTTTAATTTTTTTGGAATGAGTCATTTATATCTACTTGATGGGGGTGCACATACATGGAGGCCACCATATTTGTGCCATTATTTTTACTGCGGTTTCCATAAATGGACAAAACATTATGAGTAAAGTGAGAACCCTCTGAGCTTTAAAACTGCTGTACCAGCTTTGTTTAGTGGGAGTGAGAGCACCGTTTGGGATAAGTAATGCCTTAAAAGACATTAAAAGTAGTTACTCATAGTACATAGTAACAGTCATAGCTACACCTAAGACTACTGGATCCACTCACTCATGAAAACATCTTTATGTCTGGGAGAATTTTGGCCACTAACTGCCACCGTACATTCACAGCAGTGCTTGGAATATGAAGTCATTTGAAAGAAAACATCTTTTCTTTCACAGTATTTACTGATCTTGGGGTTTTATAAACTGATAATATTGTAACGTGGCTAACTCTAAACTCATATATAAACGTCATACAAAAGGACAGGAAAAAAACCCACTTAAATCTTTTCATTACACTCCTTTTCTTACTAATAATGATGTTCAGCAAGCACCAGTTCATAATGCCGCCCCTACCACCTCTCATCACGTATTACACCCTTCACATGGTGGGAAGAAGACTTTTATTTGCCTCCCGTCTGTGTTTCTGTCAATTTCTAACCTTTATCTACTACCACACCTGCCAGTTTCTATTTTTACCGCTGCCAGAGAACATCAAAATATGACAGGAGTTCCTCCATTAAAGGGAGAATCAACAAGTGTCTGAGCAGGCGTCATTCAGTCTCGTCTTCCCTGCCTCCAGTCTGCAGCGCCCTGCCGTCTTCCACATCTTATCTTCTGCTCATGTCAAAATGCTGCTGGTGGAGCACTTGTCATACCAGCTGACAACCAAATACCTGTGAATGTTTATGCTGGTTTCATGTCCGATAGATTTAAACTCTAATACAGTTTAGGTGAGATTTTGTTAACAAGGTGGGGAGAGATGGTGTGAATTAACAGTCATGTTTTAATAAACTTAATCCCTAATAAAGACTTCAACATCCCCAAAATATCTTCATAATAATTTTCAGCGTTTGAACTAGTTTGCTGTGCGTGTGTGTGTGCCCCAACACTGTTGAATTGCTGCTGGATTTGGTTACAGGTGCAACATACTGATCAAACATTGCCAAATTTGTCACTTATGTTGGGTGACATCACTTTGGTCTGGTGGTAAAACAACACAACTAAAGTTTGGTTGATTTTCATACTTTGGCACCTCATAAGAAAAGCTCTTTCAGCATCCGTCTTGCATCCTGTCTCTTCTCTAAGCTCTCCCCAGCCAGTAAAAGTCAGTCTGATGTAGCTCTTGCTCCATCTCTTTTACTCTTCCTTTCTTCTTCTGATAATGTCCAGGTGGGTCTCTTTGTTGAATCAACTATGGTGTGCATTCAAAAACAACTAGTATGTTGATATCCAGCTGCTGGCATTTGATGTGGTGCCATAAAGCAAATCAAAGCTGTCACGTGATGCCTCAGGCTAAAAAAAAAAAGTAGTGAAGTAGGATTTCTCAGTTGCTAGCTCCATTAAACACACTATACCTTATTGTATTTTAGTCTCTCCAAGAGACATGCTTCCTTTATGGTATATTATGTGGTAAAAGAGCTAATTTTATCAAAATAAATTACTCATTTATTGTGCACATGTATGAGTCCAGGTCTTTGAGTTTAGGCTTTTAACTTTACCGTGACGGATTTTTCTGCCAATGGGGTTCACTCTATACTGTAGAACTTCCGGTTTCCAATCAGCCACTAAGAACGTTTCCTAGCGAGTGACCTTCTTTCCGAGCGCGTGCACTGCAGATCTTGTACTGTAAACAGAACCACATGGCATCCACCAAAGGGAAAGTCACAATACCGCTGCTGGCTGTCACTGCTTATACAGCAAAACAACCTGAAAGGATCAAAACTTAAGAAGAAAAGAGAGATTTGAAATGCGAGAGTGACCAAAGAAGGAATAAAGCTGATGTAAATCTCCCGACATCGAGGTAGAGAGCTCTGGGAACTGAATGTGGACTAGAAAGTGGCTGTAGTCCTCAAAGACAGGTATCTTTTTTAATCATGTACTTTAGGAACATTTTCTATGTCCTCCAGTACTGGCGCTACCTCTGGTGGTTGGACGATGTCCAACATATGCAATGATTTGTACACCGTAAACTAACCAAGTCCATGCTAGTGTTAGCATTTACCGCACAGTCAAACTATATGTGAAAGGACACACAAACTGCTTTATCTGTACGTCACATAGTACTCTCAATCTCAGTGGCTGGTTAGATACTTTAGGTTGTCATGTTGTAGCCAATAACATCATAACACTTAATTTTGCATCTGTGTACATAACTGTAGTTAGAAGCTAAACAGTTTATGAAAGAAATGGCTCATCATGCTATCATTTGCACTAAGAGACAGAAAATGTCATTTAGCTGAAACGCAGCCATTTACTGCAAACATATCCGGATATTTACTGGAAGATGCAAGTTTCCTCTCAAGAGTTTCCTTGAGCACGAGTATTTAATGCAGGCTGCGTGGAAGGAGAGTATAAAGGAGAGCAGAAGCGTTTCTCATTAAGAAACATTGTTGGGGGCGGGGCAGAAAGTTCAAACTAAACTGTTCTCCTCACTCATGGATTCGGAAACGTGCAAAATCAGTTGTAGCACCTTTAATGTACATAGCAAATGTCAAATCAAATTAAATTAAGTTTAAATTAAGATAATTTATACAGCCCTTACAGGATCCAACAGATACACAAAGTGCCTTACAGTAGGGGCAACAGACAAAGAGATAAACGGTCTATAAAATACAAAGTTAAAGAAATGGAAATAAAAAGAGTAATTAAATGTCAGTGTGTCATCAAAATAAGCCTGAAGCACTAAATGTTAAGGTGGGGAAGTTATGTAGAGTTGCTTACGGTAGCTCTTAAACCATAACTTAATTAAATTGTGTCTATAGATGGATTTAATGAGCTGTTTTACAACTCAAGAACTTTGTAAGATGGTTTTCCAGAAGGCATGTAGTTAAATCTCAGGAGCTATTATCTGAAGAACTATTTGTATAAAAAATGATGAGGTTGATTCATGCATTATCAAATAAAAACATATGTTATCTCCAACCTTTTCTTCCAGCAAAATTTGAGCTGGTCAAAGTATACTTAATCAGCGTTTAAAGATTTGTGATGGATGCATTTTTTCCTGAGAGTTTCCACTTTGAAGGGGATTTTGAGTGACAGGAAAAAGGAAAATACAGAATTTATTTTCATGTTTTGTTTTGTTTAATCATTTTTCATATAATTTTGAAAGAAGGCTGGAACATTTTGCTTCCCTCCTTATAATTTGCATGCCTTAAAATGCATGCATCAACAGAAAAAACTATGGTGAGAAAAAAATAATGTCTCTGGAGTGCCGTTAAATTAGTTTAGCAGTAGAAAAACCCAACGGCTAGGACTTGGAGTTATGCATGCACACCTGGTCTCTTCTATGCTGTTTATTTTTGTCATCATAAAAAATAATTAAACATTTACTGGAATGAAAGTTAAAGAAAATTTTATCTAAATGATTCAAACTTAAATTTTTTATATTTGCTGTACAATTTTTACTCATTTATGTCTTAATGTCTCTGATCTAAAATAAAGAGGCTGCAGACTTGAAGGATAACTGTGAAACCACCAGACAGTGAACCAACCACTGGAACAACCAGCTTTATCAGTCATGTTTCTGAGAGGCAAAAAGATGACCTACTAGCTGACACTGAATTTAGCACCAAAAAAGTTCAGTGTAACATGATAAGCATTGAGAATGTCTTTAACTGACTCTTGGATAAGATGTAGCAGTGAGACTGCCAGAATGGAAAGATGTTAAACATGGAGAGATGTGATGATGCATTCACTGCTCTGTTTTTAAGCGTAAGACGCAGCGCTAATATGCCTCCAAATCCAATTAGTAGCAATGAAATCTGAAAAAAGAAAAGAAAATCAAAGAAAACTACTGAAGTGGCTCTTGTTTTCTGTCACTGAGGGACTGTAAACTAATAAAAACACCACTTCAGTCTGTATCACTGCTTCCTCATTAGAAATAAATGTGCCTTTTATCTTTATATAAATGCTGTTCTTACATCCTCTCCTGTCTTAACTCTGACCTTTACTCTTTTTTTTTGTCTTCTTTGTATGAATTGCTTGCTGTTCTGTGTGCAGGATTTTGTTCACTTTGTGAATGTGATCCTGAGAGGATTTCTCATTTCACAAAATTGACTTCACTGTTTGCACCTTACATTTACTTCTTCGTTATTTATCCCATGCATCCATTGGATGAAAAAACCTGGCTCATGCAAGTTCAATATATTTATGCCAAATTACAAATTGAGCAAGTTTAAAAGTGCAAACTAATTTTAGATCAAGCATGGCGGAAGTGCTCAGAAAGGATGCATTCTTGGAAAAGATGAAGACATTCCAGGAAGTAGAGAAGGATCTCTGTTCAGGCAGCACTGGAGAGTTGATCCACCATCAAGGAATCACAAATGAGAGCAGTTTGGATTGGGAGTGCTTTGTTACAGGGACAGCAGCACTAGATGATGTTGCTAGGAGGAACGTTCCGGCACAACAAGCTGAATTCTGTATGACTTCAGATAAATAGATGCAAATCTCAGTTTTTCCTGCAAGCAAGCACTGGGAACTTCAACTGGATTTGGCTGCCATGTGCCTCCTGTTTGATTAGAGAATTTCGCAAGCTGCACTAAAGAACAGAGGGGAGCATAGTGTTGGGGTTGGTCAAATTGTTCCTTCTACACTGTAAATTCTAACTAGTTGGCTTTAATTTACAAATTGTGCAAACTTGCTGCCTTAGGAAAATTAAGTGTTCATTAATGGGAGTGACTAAGTAAGATCAATTAGAATGGTTAAAGTTTGTAGAATTTTTTGAACTTGATAAATCTGATTAAGCTGTAAGTGGTTGTGGAGGAAACTTGATGTGATTAATTTCACACAAATTAAACAGGATGCTTCACACAAACTTCATTTTATTTTATACCAACATGATGATTTCAAGTTCATCTTACCTCAAAGTAATTGAGGAACTTAAAATTGTTCTTTCAATTTAGCAGGAACTTAAAAGCGCTATAGAAGATGTTTTTGACATTTCAGAAAGCAGAGACTGTTCGCGAGTTTTTGAACAATGCGCATGCACAAGACCAACCTGCTAGATTCACAGCTCCCTCCCCCAGTCACAGAATAACGCCACTTCGGTGTTTAGCAGACAGCAGGTGCAGATTCTCTCATTATGTCACAAACGCAAGTTAACAGAATGTTGTTGTCTGAACATTGCTAACTGCTAGCAGAATGATGTTAGCAACCTGCTGTAAACATCAGACAAGTGTGCAGCTTCCGGGATGTCGGATGACTCTCACCAATCAATCACTCTCATTGATCTATTACCTGTTGAATTGACCGTCAATCACTCTTACTACAGTAGTAACAGTGACTAACGAGCCAACAGACAAATAAAAAATGTAAGGAATGCAGAGATGATTGGCGGATGTTTTTTCAGCCCCATTACGTTCACAGCTGATGTATAATAACATTTATATATTTAAAGCTTTTAATTAATCATAGCGTATGGGGCAGTGAACCTAATTTCACCAGATATTGCAAACATTGTTGAAAGAAACATCTTCTATGCCTTTAACGCCTTTAATCTGAGTGGGCTTTAGCTAAAACTAATGCCAGACCACAAACGTCTCTATCATGGTGCAGCTGCTGGATAGTCGGTATTACACTAACATTATTTATAAATCCTTCAATTGTGAATTCTCTAATTTGTTGTTAAAAAAAGTGAAGTGCAACCTGCTCCTCCTCGCCATCACTAATTTCCCTGTACTCATTTTAATTACCCCGATTCAAATTAAGTAAATTAAGATAGAGCATTTTGCCCTCGAAAGATTTAAGATTGGTACAACTAATTTAAAATTAAGTTATATCTACTAGATATATTCTATTAAAAACAATTTTACATTCTACAGTGTACAATTGTTGCTGTTTTTTTCTTTTGTTTTTTCAATTGTTTTGACCCATTTTACAGAGCAAAGGGATTGGCAAGTACGAACTATGAATACATTAGCAGATAAATGATGCAACACAATGATAATTTGTCATGAGATGTCCCCTCTAATTTCTTATTCATTTGTGGCTGCAATTTTGTTGGGCCACTGTGACTGTTTCACTAATATTAACATTTGCCACTAAAACTTCTAAACAAAAACACAAACAGGAGCAGAAACAAGCACAGAAATGCTAAATTAATCATCTGTTTAATGTCAGATCAATCATCTGGGATGTTTTTAAAATACAGATTTTATTAGATTTAGTTTGTAGGCCATTAAAACTTTAAAAATTATTCTGAAACTTAAACTTATACTGAGGTACAAAAAAAGTTTGAAATCTGAAGGTAATCCAGCTACAGCGTGCACTCTACACAGAAGTGATTTACCAGCTTCACAGTAATACTGAATTCATTTATGCAGTGGAGGTACTCACTGAAGATTTATTCAACCTAAATTTGACCGACTATCATCCTAATGTTTGGTTTCAATGAAAATGACATCATCATTGGGATCATTTATGGGATTTAATTTACTGTTGTGACACCTCACCTGCAGTGGCTCCCGGCGAAAGCAATAGAGGGGCAACTAAATCAAGGTCAATAAGAAAAATACTAAAATTAAGGTCAGAAAAAGGGCAAATTCATATTCCATCTACTCTCTGATATTCACAGTTAGCAAAAGCTCGTCTCATTTTCATAAAGTGAAATTGCTGGGGTTGCATTCTGAGTGCTCTGGTAACAATAGGGGTAATTTTTCATTTCCATACCATCTCCATATGATTATCATAATCTACATCTACAAAGTCACAGTCAGAGAAAGGGAAGTCAGTGAAAGAGCACTTGTTTCCATATTGTTGTAGTACAAGTTTTAAAGCAAACTTCATTCAAAAGCTCATATCTATACATCTACATGTATGTTTATATCTCTACCGTATATCTGTAGCTCTCTATATATTATAGTTTTTAAAATATTCATTCGGTTTTTACATGATTATCTAAGAAACGTTCAGAAACACTTGCATAAATGTTAATTAAACATATTCATGAACAGAGATAGGTCAGAAATATTGTGTTCTTTAAGTGAAATGAGAACTCAGCCTCACAAATCTTATGTTTCACAGTGGCATTGCTCTGATGTTTAACATGTTTAAGCAAGAGGAGAAGATGCAGAAATGCAGAGACTAAACACTTTGCCCTGTTAGAAAAAAATGATAAATTCTGCTGAAGAACTCCAGACGCTGCCACCAGAGCTGCAACGGAGCAGGTAAAAGCTGTTTCCCATCATAAATCTAAGAACTGGAAGCGAAGCAGTGTGAAAAAAAAAAAAAAAAATCTGCAGAAGCAATCCAAATACACAGCATGATGGTCAGACTAAATCATGTTTTTAGTTCAACTCGCCTCTATAAGACTACTGTGAAATAGGTAGACTAATGTTCACAAAACAAACATAATGTTTAGAAATGATTTAGTTGAAGGTGATCATGTGGGTGTCTGTGCGTAGAATCCGGTGTTATCTTCCGGTAAGTAGGGAAACAAAGAAGTGAGGATAACAATGTTCACATTTGACACAGAATAAATCCTCTCCATGTCCATAAACATCCAGAAGATGCATCCAGTATGAGCCTTATTGTGAATCAATCCTTCATTCACTTCGGGCATATCTTTCAGTTATTTTTTCCTGAAAGTGCTGTCAGAGCTGAAGGGATCATCATTGTGTCATAAGATGATTTAACTCTGTACACGACATCTGACTAATCCTGTTATGGTTAAACAGACTTTCAAACAATGTTTCTGCCCAGGTTTCTTTTTCTTTGTTAAATATCTATGCCTCAGATGTTTGTTACAACCTACAAGGGAACATGTAACATTTCAGCTTGTAGATCATAAACACTTTGAAATACAGTTAAAAAACAAAAGATTTAAACAAATAAATCACTTGAGTTTAAATTTAAGATTGTTGCTTGTGTGGTAGGCAGGTAATTTTGATTTACTAAAGAAAAACTAAGAGTTTTAAAGTACTCCAAGATTCATCCATCAGCAGAACGTAAAAAGACACAGGAGACCAAAGAGGTGGGTACATACCATCCTTCAAAACCCAATTTAAATACTTAATTCATAGACCTTTGCAAAGCCAGGGTATAAACTAATTAAATATGTATGTCTTGTTATTTTAGTGTATTGAATAGTTCAAATGGTTTTTATTGACGTGCACGTTTATGTTTTGTATAGTATTACTGCATTTATTGTGAAGTGAATGTCAGCTAATGAAAGTCTTGTAGGAGGAGCTTCTATCGGTCTTTGCCACTCACATGACATTTGTTGCTGTGCTCCCATTTTGCGTGGAAAAAGGTCTGTTTGTACGCAACTGCAACACTTCAGCTAAACAGCAGAAGTAAGTTTGTTTCACTGTAGTTTAATTTATAGTTATTTGTAAAGTGCTTTACGTAGGTTACGGACAGCCCTCTCATCGATGGAGAACCTGTCGGAGAACCTCTCCGCCGGTTCGGCAACACAAAATATTTTTTTTAGTGTCCGTCACTCCATCAAGGGACAACGGAGATGGCTATCATGACGTAAACACTGCAGTGCCATTTTTAAAACACTGGCTAGCCTACAAAGACGAAGAGATGACTCCAACCGAAGAACGTTTGGCCGAAGAAGTAAGGACATACCTAAATCTCTCCACCGTCTCCATTTTTGCATCAAAAGTATCTATGTTTCAATGTTATTCAGTTGCAGAAACAATCATTGCTCACTGTAACCAGACAAAATAACCACAGAGGTTATGACCGAGGTTACAGATCATTGGCACCGTGGGATAAGGCCAGTCTTGCGTAGTGACCCCTACTGATCGGGCCGGAAATTGCACCGTGTATCCAGCACCATGACAAAGAACTATGTAGGCTCAAGGGGTCTCCGGTCTTATGCAGCTGGATAACGCATTATGCCGTTGGAAAAGTTTACTGTAGCCTTGACCGTATGAAAAAAATGAAGGATGAGAAAATACCATATTAGCATTAAAATCAAAACAACATAGTTGTCACAGCAAAGATAAGCTCCCTCTGGAAATTTTTTGTTGAAAGTCACATCCTTTCTCCACACAGCTGAAACCCAGGCCATCCGACGTCTCTTCGCTATTCCCTCAACTTGAGCATGTGATGTTTTTCAAGTTTGAAAACGAAAGAAATAAATACCTTCATCCCATTTTCTGCCACTCCGGATTGGCAGCCTCTCGCACGACATTGCCACCCCATTTTTTGTGAACAATCATGCCACATGAACAAACGATCGTGGTTTTCTTCTTTATATGCTTAAAATGGTGATTTTATGCACCATGTACCACGTCACTAACATAACTAACGTAACTAATGTCACTTGGCGGAGGCCGATAAAGCTGGAGTGAAAGCTAGAGATGTGAAGTTCATGCAGCTTGGGTCTGGAAGGATACCAAGTACTAGTGCCCTACTGCCCTGCTTCAAAATGACATTTCTGTAATTTTGCCATTATGTTCAAGTTGTTATAATTTTTTTACTTAATTATATAGTTTTGCATATCAGCACCTGTCATTTAACTGTTGAGCAAATAAAAACAAGCACCATGTGAAAAGCTGAACTTCCACCTCTTCCTTCCACAATCCAACTAAAAACTAATAACTTTCTATCTGATATAAGAAGATTGACTTATCTTTGCCTGCAACAACAGCAAGACATTTCACAAAATTACTTGAAACCCATCAATTAATAAACGTAATATAAAAACAGTTTCTTGTGGACAAAGCAACATCCAGGTGTAGCGTTCATTATTAAGTTCTTCAACAAGACCTGATGGATGACACGGAGGTTTAGAGGTAACTCGGGCTCATTTTTTTTCCTCTCAAGATTGATGCGAAACCTAAACCTTAAGGTTTTTTATAGTTAAACTGTATCTCTTCCATGTTTCCAGCAACCATGAGCTCAGTGTTGCTCAGTAATCTTTGCCCTTCACTGTCAGACCGCTCAGCCAAATGAACACTAACGGTTTCAGTGTGTTGGCCAATCTTTCGCTTGTTTTCTGAAAGTGGGATGAAGCTTTTCTCCTGATAGGGAATAATTCATCATGTGGCTGTTCTGCTGTGATTGCTCTAATTTTTTGTCACCTCTATGTGTGTCAGTGCCTCCTTGCTCTGTAGTCACCAGGGGCCATATAGGGCCAATTATCACACAGAACTACAATTTGTCTCGCTGTATTCAGTCAGACTTACATCGTTTTCTTGTTATTGGATTTCTTCCTGGGATGGAACTGTTTTCTTTTTCTTTCCCCCAGAGCTGTGTTGAAAAATTGGAGAAATTTGAAAAGTTAAAGGGGCAGATTTACTAAGATACAGTAGGTACATTAATGTATTATAATTTGTTTTAGAACTTTATCATTTCTAACTTTATCTTGTTATTATTCTAACGTCCATGTATGGCTGTGAAAAATGAAAAATCATATTTTGTATATGCAACTTCATGCCCACATATTTTGGCAGGTGGAGTAGGAGAAAAAAAAAGGCCTTCCTGAGCATACAGAAACTTAGGAGAGACATTTCATTTACTTGTACAATAGAATCTAAATTCTGGTCTAAAATACTCCCAAACTGATGTTGAATTGTATCCAAGTAGTATCATCTGATTGAATGAATCCCAGATGACCCAGACTCATTATTCATGACTCAACATCTTTCCAACAACATTTTCTGTGGCCCTTTTTTATTTGAACGATTTGACAGCTGATGATTGACAGCTGACATACTTTGGTCTAAACGCTAACTGAGCTAACTCAAAACTAACAGGAGCTAACAAAAATTCACCCCCCCCCAAGCAGCGGGCTAAAGGTAAGACACGCTTAGACTTACTATTAGCTGACTAAAAACTGCAGTTGTGCTATTCTGCTACAGACTGAGACCTTACTGAGAGCAAACAAGGAGCTAACTAGGAGTCACCGGTCAGCAAGCCGGTCTGCTGCATGTCAATCAAAAGGACACGCCCTTAATTATGTGTAATTTCTATAATCTAAACAGACAGGTTGTAAAAAAAATTCACCCCCATCACAGTTGACATTAAAGTAAACTTGACCTTCACACAGACGTCACAGCCTGGGGGAGGGGGGGAGATGACCACTAGCTACCGGCAGGTTGACCTAGTTTCTCTAAATAAGGTTATAGCCAAATGAGGTTGAAGCCAATCCAAAATTAAGTCAACTTGGTCTCCAGGTAGATCATATACTTACTGTACCCAACCCTTTTACTGCAAAGGGAAATTTGGCGTGCTAACACCCCCCCCCCCCAAAAAAAAGTAACGTTTTCGCTTTGGAAAATTGACAACCTTGAGCTTATTTCTAGGAATATAC